>CM046789.1:35521314-35838626 GCA_025617405.1 Perca schrenkii | reverse complement strand
ACGAGGTCTGTGCCATCTTAAGATGTTAAAGATGAAAAGTTGTTAAAAGAAAAACATTTCGTCATAGGGCGTGGCCGTGGCGGGGCGGCCATTTTGTACGTTTCGCCACCGAAACAGGAAGTGGGTGTAACTCGAGTGTACGTTGTCCGATTACCTCGAAACTTTTCAGGATTCATAAGAGTCCAACCCTGAGGACAAATAAAGGCCGATATTTACTTAAAGTCATAGCGCCCCCTAGTGGCAACAGGAAGTAGGCCTAAAAGTCAAGGTGCTATACTTTAACGAACTCCTCCTAGAGATTTCATCCGATGGACTTCAGACTTGGTCTGTACCATCCCAACACCTTAACGATGAAAAGTTATTAAAAGAAAAACTTTTCGTCAGACGGTGTGGGCGTGGCGTGGCGGCCATTTTGAGTGTTTAGCGATGAACATAGAAGTTGCTGTAACTTGAGTGTACGTTGTCATATCTGCCCGAAATTTCTCACGATGGACAAGGGTCCAGGCCTGAGGACACTTACAGGCCAAAATTGATTTTTGGTCATTTTTGGCAACAGCAAATCTGCCTTATATGACAAAAATAATCAGATTTGCATGAAACTCAGAATGTGTGGTCTACATGTGATACTGAGCTGCCCCCTATAATATGACCACGCCCAATTACTCAAGCCACGCCCCCTTTCATAACATTTGAACCGTTTAAGATAGAGACTTGTGTGAGGTGTCATTGAACTCAGCAGAGAGTTCCTTTTTTATTGGTGATGGTTTGGCCAGCCCCCTATGCATAAGCCACGCCCCCTTTCATAACATTTGAACCATCTAAGGTATACCCTTGTGTGTGGTATCATTGAACTCAGCAGAGACTTCCTTCTTGATTGGTGAGGGTCTGGCCCGCCCCCTATGTTCAAGCCACGCCCCCTTTTATTACTGATGGCCCGATTGATGTAAACACTTGTGTGAGGTATCATTGAACTCAGCAGAGACTTCCTTCTTCATTGGTGATGGTTTGGCCCGTCCCCTATGTTTAAGCCACGCCCCCTTTCACACATGCTGACCCATTTAAGGTAGAGTCTTGTGTGAGGTATCATTGAACTCAGCAGAGACTTCCTTCTTCATTGGTGATGGTTTGATCCTCCCCCTATGCTTTAGCCACGCCCCTTTTCACAGCTAATGAACCGTATGACCAAGAGTCTTGGGTGAGGTATCGTTGAACTCGGCGGGGAGTTCCCTTTTCATTGGTGACGATTTGCGGCGTCTGAGTGCTGCGCAAATGCACGGTCGCAGGGAGCGGAGTCCGCCGGTAACCCCGACGCGCACCGAGGCACGAGGGACCGTCCATCGCTGCTCGCAGCTTTAATTAGGGCCCGAGCGCCGACAACGGCGAAGGCCCTATTGAAACTGAAAGAATTATTTTTCTTTCTTTCTTTCTATTATTCTTTCTTTCTATTCTTTTTTCCCGTCAAATGAATTGGCTTTTTGAGGGCCTTAACATATGCAAAAACTCACCAAATTTGGCGGTCGCATCAAGTCTGGTGAAAATGTACGTATTTTAAGGGTTTCGGGAATAGGCGCACAAAAATGGCTCGCTAGCGCCCCCCTAGAAAGTTAAGAAAATTGAGTTCCCCTGCAGTGCGTTTAACGTAGACTCACGATACTTGGTACACATATGTAACATGTCAAGATGTACAAAAAACTTTCATTAGAGCCATACCCTAAACCCAACAGGAAGTCCGCCATTTTGAATTTCAAAGTTCGAAATTAGTGCGATTTTGGCCATTTCCACATGTCGTACTTTAACAAACTCCTCCTAGAGATTTCATCCGATCAACTTCAAACTCGGTCGGTGCCATCTTAAGATGTTAAAGATGAAAAGTTGTTAAAAGAAAAACTTTTCGTCATAGGGCGTGGTCGTGGCAGGGGCGGCCATTTTGTGCGATTCGCCGCCGAAACAGGAAGTGGGTGTAACTCGAGTGTACGTTGTCCGATTACCTCGAAACTTTTCAGGATTCATAAGAGTCCAACCCTGAGGACAAATAAAGGCCGATATTTACTTAAAGTCATAGCGCCCCCTGGTGGCAACAGGAAGTAGGCCTAAAAGTCAAGGTGCTATACTTTAACAAACTCCTCCTAGAGATTTCATCCGATGGACTTCAAACTTGGTCTGTACCATCCCAACACCTTAACGATGAAAAGTTATTAAAAGAAAAAACTTTTCGTCAGACGGTGTGGGCGTGGCGTGGCGGCCATTTTGAGTGTTTAGCGATGAACAAAGAAAGTTGCTGTAACTTGAGTGTACGTTGTCGTATCTGCCCGAAATTTCTCACGATGGACAAGGGTCCAGGGCCTGAGGACACCTACAGGCCAAAATTGACTTTTTGGTCATAGCGCCCCCCCCTGGCCACAGGAAATCTGCCTTATATGACAAAACATCATCAGATTTGACATGAAACTTAGAATGTGTGGTCTACATGTGATACTGAGCCAGCCCCTATAATATGACCACGCCCACTTACTCAGGCCACGTCCCCTTTCATAACATTTGAACCGTTTAAGGTAGAGTCTTGTGTGAGGTGTCATTGAACTCAGCAGAGACTTCCTTCTTCATTGGTGATGGTTTGGCCCGCCCCCTATGCATAAGCCACGCCCCCTTTCATAACATTTGAACCGTTTAAGGTACACCCTTGTGTGAGGTATCATTGAACTCAGCAGAGACTTCCTTCTTCATTGGTGATGGTTTGGCCCGCCCCCTATGTTTCAAGCCACGCCCCCTTTTCATACATGCTGACCCATTTAAGGTAGAGTCTTGTGTGAGGTATCATTGAACTCAGCAGAGACTTCCTTCTTCATTGGTGATGGTTTGATCCGCCCCCCTATGCATTAGCCACGCCCCCTTTTCACAGCTAATGAACCGTATGACCAAGAGTCTTGGGTGAGGTATCGTTGAACTCGGCGGGGAGTTCCCTTTTCATTGGTGACGATTTGCGGCGTCTGAGTGCTGCGCAAATGCACGGTCGCAGGGAGCGGAGTCCGCCGGTAACCCCGACGCGCACCGAGGCACGAGGGACCGTCCATCGCTGCTCGCAGCTTTAATTAGGGCCCGAGCGCCGACAACGGCGAAGGCCCTATTGAAACTGAAAGAATTATTTTTCTTTCTTTCTTTCTATTATTCTTTCTTTCTATTCTTTTTCCCGTCAAATGAATTGGCTTTTTGAGGGCCTTAACATATGCAAAAACTCACCAAATTTGGCGGTCGCATCAAGTCTGGTGAAAATGTACGTATTTTAAGGGTTTCGGGAATAGGCGCACAAAAATGGCTCGCTAGCGCCCCCTAGAAAGTTAAGAAAATAGTTCCCCTGCAGTGCGTTTAACGTAGACTCACGATACTTGGTACACATATGTAACATGTCAAGATGTACAAAAAACTTTATTAGAGCCATACCCTAAACCCAACAGGAAGTCCGCCATTTTGAACTGAAAGTTCGAAATTAGTGCGATTTTGGCCATTTCCACATGTCGTACTTTAACAAACTCCTCCTAGAGATTTCATCCGATCAACTTCAAACTCGGTCGGTGCCATCTTAAGATGTTAGAGATGAAAAGTTGTTAAAAGAAAAACTTTTCGTCATAGGGCGTGGTCGTGGCAGGGCGGCCATTTTGTGCGATTCGCCGCCGAAACAGGAAGTGGGTGTAACTCGAGTGTACGTTGTCCGATTACCTCGAAACTTTTCAGGATTCATAAGAGTCCAACCCTGAGGACAAATAAAGGCCGATATTTACTTAAAGTCAAAGCGCCCCCTAGTGGCAACAGGAAGTAGGCCTAAAAGTCAAGGTGCTATACTTTAACAAACTCCTCCTAGAGATTTCATCCGATGGACTTCAAACCTTGTCTGTACCATCCCAACACCTTAACGATGAAAAGTTATTAAAAGAAAAACTTTTCGTCAGACGGTGTGGGCGTGGCGTGGCGGCCATTTTGAGTGTTTAGCGATGAACAAAGAAATTGCTGTAACTTGAGTGTACGTTGTCGTATCTGCCCGAAATTTCTCACGATGGACAAGGGTCTGGGCCTGAGGACACCTACAGGCCACAATTGACTTTTGGTCATAGCGCCCCCCCCTGGCCACAGGAAATCTGCCTTATATGACAAACATCATCCGATTGACATGAAACTTATGTGTGGTCTACATGTGATACTGAGCCAGCCCCTATAATATGACCACGCCCACTTACTCAGGCCACGCCCCCTTTCATAACATTTGAACCGTTTAAGGTAGAGTCTTGTGTGAGGTATCATTGAACTCAGCAGAGACTTCCTTCTTCATTGGTGATGGTTTGGCCAGCCCCCTATACTTAAGCCACGCCCCCTTTCATAAATTTTAACCTTTTAAGGTATACCCTTGTCTGAGGTATCATTGAACTCAACAGAGACTTCCTTCTTCATTGGTGATGGTTTGGCCCGCCACCTATGTTTAAGCCACGCCCCCTTTCATAATAGCTGACCCATTTAAGGTAGAGTCTTGTGTGAAGTATCATTGAACTCAGCAGAGACTTCCTTCTTCATTGGTGATGGTTTGATCCGCCCCCTATGCATTAGCCACGCCCCTTTTCACAGCTAATGAACCATATGACGTAGAGTCTTGTGTGAGGTATCGTTGAACGGGGAGTTCCCTTTTCATCGGTGACAATTTGAGGCATCTGAGCGCCGCGCAAATGCACGGTCACAAGGAGCGGTGTCCGCCGGTAACCCCGACGCGCACCGAGGCACGAGGGCCCGTCCATCGCTGCTCGCAGCTTTAATTTTATCTAATTTTTCTTATTATTTTTTTCGAATTAAATTCAAAATTGAACAGGATTATAATTTATTTATTTTAATCTCTCAATGGAAACAAATCTAAAATGTAAATAAAACAAATAATATTCCATTGAATTCTGGTTAGAATGAAGAACACAGACATCAGTCAGTACCAGAAATTCCTCCTGTTTTAGCCTGTTTGTATCTATAGAGACCAAGGTCGTGATGTGAATTTGAGTGAGCAAAGCAAGGCATTATAGAATTTTAGGACACAGAAGCTACAGCAGAGACTAAGGGCCCTATTTTAACAATCTGAAACGCAAGTATCAAACGTGAAATGCAAGTAGCTTTGTGGGAAGATCTCGGGCGCTGTTGCTATTATACCGGCGGGATAAATTACTCTTGCGCCTGACGAAAATCTAAAATGGGTTGGTCTGAAGTAGCTAGGTGTGGTTTGGGCGTAACGTGCAATAAACCAATCAGAACGTCATCTCACATTCCCTTTAAAAGTACAATATGTAACATTTCTGCTTTAAAATGTCTAAAAATGACCATACCTATGTTATATATTTTTATGAGTTGTGTTCTTACACTATCCTAAATGTTTCCACCAAATGTCAAACCCAGAGAAATCGGTTATTTTATTTTCAGACACGGCACGTTTCCTTTAGTCGCCCGTCAGTGGCGTCATATAACCTTTCACCCTCCAGTAACTCTAACTTCCGTCAGAACACTGGCACCAAGATGATACGTTCAGGAGTAATTGTAAATCATACAATGTCACAGAAAAAAAATACTTGTAACCGTAATACTGCTTTTTTTTGCCATACAGCATCATTTTGTGATTAATTACATCCCACTTTTCTATCACAGTAATACAACAGCGACCTTATCTATTTTGAAAGTTCAATATTGATACCAGCTTGACGTTACTACAATGTGCTAATGTTGATGCTTAAGCTTTGTGGGTAAAATTGAGGTTACAACATCGTTCAACACGCTAATAGTCATTTTTAGTATGACTGTTTTGACCACAGCTAACAGGACTGAGCTAACCCACGAATAACTTCACTCGTAACGTTAACGTTAGCTGTATAGATAGACGATTAATCTAATGCTAATTTAGCCAAAGTAGCACACACCGGTCTGTCTGCCTCACTCCCCCGGCGCATAGAGACTCAGTCGGGATGACAGCTGACAACAGCCCCGGGACATATAGCTAGTTACCGTTAGCCCCCAGTCAGCTATCAGCCAGCTACTTCCATTACAGCAACCCCCGGCCAGAACTTATCTCCAGTGCCTGGTGCTTACGACGCTAACGGCAGTTTAATTAAACGTCGGGAAACTGACCATATCAGACCCAGCACCGAGTCACAACAGCGGCAACATCCATAGCGGTAAAGCGACATCTCCGTAGCGCTACCGGTGTATGTGCCGAAAATCTCCTCCCTGCCGAATTTCTCGCCCCTTCGTGTTTAGCTGTCTTTACGGTTAGCTAAATTAATCCGACAAAAGGTGGGTTAAGCACCAAAACGAAAAGTTAAGATTACTGAAAAGTGAAGGGGAGATAATTCCGGGCAGCTGGGAGATGTTCTCTGCTGCTGCACAACAGGCACCGAACGTCCTGGATCGCTATCGCGGAGATTCCCCCGACAATCCCCACCCACACCCGTCTCTCAGCCTCGTTTAGTAGCTAGCTAGCGTTACAAAAAACCCCGTCCGCCCAATTGTTGAAACCATCCAAAAGGTGACATTGATATGTGAAAAATTTTGTGTTTTAGCTGCTGGCTACTGTTAGCTTGCTGGCTCACTAGCTAACAGAATCAGAATCAGAATCAGAATCAGAAAGGGTTTTATTGCCAAGTAGGTTTTTTGACACATACAAGGAATTTGTTTTGGTGTTGCTGGTGCACATCACACATTCTCTAAATGTAATATTAAACAATATAAGTATAGGTAAACAATATAAGTATATGTACACAGTATGTATTAAATTTAAAATAAAGATAGAAATAAAATAAAATAGATAAATAAAGAGCAAAGAGCATTAGAGCAGAGAGAACAGTGGCATGAAGAGCCAGGTGGAGAGTCACGGTGGTTTCCGGGCCTTGTTAATAAGGCTAGTGGCGGAGGGGAAAAAAGCTGTTCATGTGGCGTGAGGTTTTGGTCCTGATGGACCTCAGCCTCCTGCCAGATGGGAGGGGGCTCAAAGAGTTTGTGTCCGGGGTGGGAGGGGTCAGCCACAATCTTTCCAGCACGCTTCAGAGTCCTGGTGGCGTAAAGGTCCTGGAGCGGCGGCAGATTGCAGCCAATCACCTTCTCAGCTGACCGAATGACACGCTGCAGTCTGCCCTTGTCCTTGGCAGTGGCAGCAGCGTACCAGATGGTGATGGAGGATGTGAGGATGTGAGGATGGACTCAATGATGGCTGTGTAGAAGTGCACCATCATTGTCTTTGGCAGGTTGAATTTCTTCAGCTGCCGCAGGAAGTACATCCTCTGTTGTGCTTTCTTGACGAGGGAGCTGATGTTCAGCTCCCACTTGAGGTCCTGGGAGATTGTAGTTCCCAGGAAGCGGAAAGACTCCACAATGTTAATTGTGGAGCCACAGAGGGTCATGGGGGCAGGTGGGGCTGGGTTCTTCCTGAAGTCCACAACCATCTCCACTGTCTTTAGAGCGTTGAGATCTAAATTGTTTTGGTTGCACCACTTCACCAGGTGGTCAGCCTCCGACCTGTAAGCGGACTCGTCTCCATCAGAGATGCGTCCGATGAGGGAGGTGTCGTCTGCGAACTTCAGAAGCTTAACGGACTGATGACTGGAGGTGCAGTTGTTGGTGTAGAGGGAGAAGAGCAGAGGCGAAAGAACACAGCCCTGAGGGGATCCAGTGCTGATGGTCTGTGGGTTGGAGACGTGTTTCCCCAGCTTGACATGCTGCTTCCTGTCAGACAGAAAGTCAGTGATCCACCTGCAGGTGGAGTCAGGCACACCAAGCTGGGAGAGCTTCTCCTGGAGCAGAGCCGGGATGATGGTGTTGAAGGCAGAGCTGAAGTCCAAAAACAGGATCCTGGCGTAGGTTCCTGCAGAGTCCAGGTGCCGGAGGATGTAGTGGAGGGCCAGGTTGACTGCATCATCTACAGACCTATTGGCTCTGTAAGCAAACTGCAGGGGGTCCAGGAGGGTGTCGGTAATGGCTTTGAGGTGTGAAAGCACAAGGCGCTCAAAGGACTTCATAACCACAGAGGTCAGGGCGACGGGTCTGAAGTCATTAAGTCCTGCGGTCCTTGGCTTCTTCTAACTGGTCAGCTACAAATAAAAATCTAATCAAGAAAAACGTAATTATGTTGGGGAAACTGTAGCTATTTTATTACAATAACATGAATAAACATTACTTAACGTAACGTGAATAAACTTGAATGGGTAAACTCGTCCGTGAACTGATGCATTCTAACCGGCCGCGAAGGTGTTTAACACTAAAAACTCCCATAATTCCACGCAACTTCACAACGTCATCAAAAGTCCAGTTTTACCGTCCATTGTTATGGTTGAGAGACCCCTAGCGGCATAAAGTTACATATTGTACGTTTAAGAGCAGTTCCATGGTGGATTGCTATCATGACGGCGGATTTGCCTGCCGCACGCCAGCGGGAGCTGTCCGGGATGCGGCAAAGTAATGAATGCCTGTCTTGATCGGATGGCGATGTTGCTGTGGCCTCTCGGGCGCATCTCCTCAAGTCTGGAGAGGATTGCTGCAGCCATGGAGCGTGGGCCTCCAAACGCACCACCTGCTCCTGTTGTACCCCTTCCTCCTCCCCCCACCCGCTCCACCAGGAGCGCATCACGCATTGCCACTCCCTGACCAGATCTCGCCGGAGTGTCCAATCCCGCCGTAGTTCAACGTCTCCTTAAGTCCTCTAATACTTCCTCATTTATGTCATCAACACATCCATGATTCATGAAAATGTTGCGTAAAACACAACAAGCCACAAAGAATGCTGCGACTTTTTGAGGACTGTACTATAAAGTGCCTCCTGACCTATCCATACACCTGAAGCGCATTTTCAGTAATATATTTTTTGTAATTATGTATGGTTCGCAAAAATGGGAACTGCTGCGTCCATGTAGATGAGAGAAGCAAAGTGTATGCGCATTGTGCACACGCTACATTATGGCCAAGCATGCGCCCCTAAAATTGATTTTAGACTAGGTTTTTCCTGGTCTGTGTGGCGGAATTGTTTTCTGAAACTGCAAAATAGCACCAGGTAACATTTGCGCCGGAACACGCCTCCTCATTTTGCTGAACCGCCCCCGGGAGCGCAAGTACATTCCCTAATTTACCGACGTGCATCTGAGAAGGGAAAAGTCTGCTGTGCGTCGGATGCAAAATAGGAATGATACATGCGTCCGTCCATCCTCCGAGTTAAAATGCTAATGTTATCATTAATTAGCTTGTTCTTGTTTCCTAACTGTTTTGTGAGTTATAGGAGCTCAGCTGGGAACTTCACGCAAACAGCTAATGCTAACATAAGCTGCCCTTCAGCTGTCACTATAAGCTTAGACTTCATATACACTAATAACTTCTAATAGCTGTATCCTCATTAACGTGACAGACAATCTCAAGGAATATTTTATTTTGTTTTGTTTATTTTATTTAATTTTTTATTAGTTTGTATTCCTCTTATTGTAATGTCCGTTCTGTATTGTCCACAGCAGTGACTAATTTTGAAATTGTATTGAATGGCTGACAGGTGCGGCCTGAGTTAATTTAAGGGAAGAGGTGGGAAAGTATTTGTGTAGTAGTCTGATTTCTGTTAATCCGTAATTCTAGTAATCAGTCCATATTAATTAGTCTAAGGCATGCTGCTGTTTAGTGTTGTTTAAAAAGAAAATTGGGGGCAAGGAACACAATTGTGAATGGAATGTCATGAAGTTCTGTCACATCTCTTGTCCTGAAAGTTCTCACAGCATTGGTTGGCATAGTTATTAATGCTGTTAGCATGGTTGCTAACGACCCTAGTCCAGCTAGTGTGTTAATATTACACCAAAACATTAAAAAGAACCGATGAAGTTGGAGTTTATCAATATTATGTCCCAAGGCCAGGTTAATATGGGTTTCGGTACCTACCCTAATCACATTCGTACACTGCGTGTGTGCGAAAAGACCACCTGTACGCTCAATGGTGTTTTTTGCCCCGAACTGCTCCTTCAAGGCACCTAACCCTAACCTTAACCACTGGTTATGGCACTGGTTAGGGTTAACCCTAACCAGTGCCTCCCAACGGTGCCTTCCAGGCAGCGCTACCTGGAAGGCACCGTTGGGGGCAAAAAACACCAATAAACCACCTGGACAGTGTTCTCCAAAGTGATGTTATGTAACCTTAAATCAGTTTCCACAATGACTGTTCAAAACTGCTTTTCGGTAAAAGTTATGGATCTGATAATTAATCCGAGGTCAGCAGAACATTCTGTCTTAGCATGCAATAGATGCAGAATGAACAACAGTCGATAAACAGTACAAGAATGACTGTTAACGCCCCATAAGGATGTAATGAGGACTGTCAGTGGTATTGATTTCCAAAGAGCAACAGCCAGTGGGGAAACACCAACACTCACTCATTCACAGACCTTTGCGTTTATAGGCTTTGCATTGCTAACCTGACAAACCAGATGGTTAACAAACCAACTGGTCCCACAAGGTTCTGTGTAACCTTTTGAAGAGCCGTCATTGGAAACTGTTTGGAAAAGGGAAGGCACTTTAAAAAAAAAAATAACTGGCAGGTGATTGGATGAACCATCTATCACGTCCCCATTGTTGTTTTGTCACACACACCTAAACCATGCATGCCAGTCGCTTCTTACAGGACGCTGATTGGTTTGGTAAGCTGCTGTTCGGGCACAAACACATAACTTGAAGCCTGGTAATATGGATTTTTGTCTGATATGTTATCCCACAATTCTCACGGGATCTTGTGATATCGCACTGCTGCGATCCAGCCAAAAAGGAGCCCCAGTAGTAGCAGCTTCCTACAGTGTGAAGCAGTGCTGTTCTCTACTTTTGGTCAGTGTTTGAAAGCCCACATCATTGTGTAATAATAAGTTTGTCTGTATAAGTTTGATTGCTTACCTCTGAGAGTAATTTAATTTGCCTCAACCAAGTGATTTCATCGGAGCTGTCCTTTATATTCAAGTTACAGCACTCCCTGATAGTTGTCCATTGTAAATAATACATTTTGGACAAAGGCATGAGCTCACCTAAATGTGTCCTTGTGATGATGACAGAGCAATTTTACCGCTGTCTGTGGATGCAGGAAGGTACAAGTATCTTATTGTGTCACTGTCACTTCCACAGGCTGCCAGGATGCAATGGAATTTCCACGGTAAGTACAGCTTTAGATACAATGTCTTAGTACTACTGTAATACCTCCTGATAAACAGGAATCTGCTGCTTATTAAAGGATCACACTTGTGTTTTAGACAATTCCCTACAAATTCAATATACCTTACAATATACAGGTTTATAAAAAAATATCAAAATTACAAAAAATATTTTCCCTCCCATTCAATGGAGATAACTGGAACTATTTTGTGCTGCTTGCAGCATTGAAACCTGACATGGACAAAATTCAACACCAACCTCTTTCCAGGAACAATTTGATCTCACAGATACACTGCCAACAGTTTTCATTGAACTGTATCCATGTTGACAGTGTGTTGTGTTCATTGCTATGCAGTGATGACATAACTTTGATAACACTGAGGCAGATAAAAGCTGAACTGTGAGCTTATTATCTTCTGGATGCTTTCAGCAGCCACGACCACAAGGAAATTGTATCCTCTATACAACGTGTTCATATTACCAACCCTATAAGCAGACAAGAATGTTGATATTCAACAATGCAAAATTTCAGATTACGTTTAGTGGCAAGGTTTTTAATATTCCTTAAAGTGGCATTAAGATTTCAGTCCTGAAAACAATTGAATTGAGCTAAGTAGTCTACAGTGCCCTCCACAATTACTGGCACCCCTGTTTAAGATGGGGTCATGGACTTCTAAAAATTATCCTTTTTTTTAAACAACATAGAACTCAAATGCAAAAAAAGAGAAAAATCCAACCTTTTATTTAAGTACATTACTTTGGTGGTAAAAAAAAATCACACATTTAGAAAAAGAAAACTTGAAATCATATGTCCCACAATTATTGGCACCCCTAACAATTCCGCTGAAAAATTTAATAGATTTTTTTTTAAATATATTTTTCTGTAGTTGCTAAAGTTGGTCAGGGTATCTAAGAACTTTTAAATAGTAATTCATGACTTCCTGTTTCCCTGGGGTATAAATATGACGTGACACAGAGTCCTAATTCTCTTACCCATTTGTCAACATGGCAAAGACAAGAGAACACACAATTCAAGTAAGGCAGATATGTGTCAACCTTCGTAAGTCAGGCAATGGCTACAAGAAAATAGCCACTCGCCTTAACTTGCCCGTATCTACAGTCAGAGGAATCATTAAGAAGTTTAAAACAACTGGAACAGTGACAAACAAGGCTGGAAGAGGTCCCAAGTTTATCTTGCCACAACGCACAGTGAGGAGGATGGTAAGAGAAGTAAAAAAAAGTCCTAAGCTCACTGTCACAGAATTGCATCAAAGAGTGGCATCTTGGGGTCATGAAGTCTAAAAAAAAACCATCAGACGCTCTCTACATGCCAACAAGCTGTTTGGGAGGCATGCAAGGAAAAAGCCTTTTCTCACTAACACTCACAAACGTAAACGTCTGGAGTTTGCTAAGCGGCACTGGGACTTCAACTGCGATTGTGTGCTTTGGTCAGATGAGACTAAGATTGAGCTTTGTGGCAACAAACACTCTAAGTGGGTCTGGCGTAAAACAAAAGATGAGTATGCCGAAAAGCACCTTCACCACCGTGAAGTATGGTGGAGGATCTGTGATGCTTTGGGGCTGTTTCTCTTCCAAAGGCCCTGGGAACCTTGTTAGGGTGCATGGCATTATGAATGCTTTGAACTACCAGGACATTTTAAATAAAAACCTGATGGCCTCTGCCAGAAAGCTGAAGATGGGTCGTCACTGGGTCTTTCAGCAGGATAATGATCCTAAATATGTGGCAAAATCTACACAAAAATGGTTCAGCTGTCACAAACTCAAGGTCCTCCCATGGCCATCTCAGTCCTCAGACCTCAACCCAATCGAAAACCTGTGGGGTGAGCTAAAGAGGAGAGTGCATGAGAGAGGACCCATGACTCTGGATGATCTAGAAAGATGGTGCAAAGAAGAATGGTCAAAGATCCCTCTCTCTGTGTTCTCCAATCTTGTGAAATGTTATAGAAGGAGATTAAGTGCTGTCTTGTTGGCAAAAGGGGGTTGTACAAAGTATTAACATCAGGGGTGCCAATAATTGTGAGACACATGATTTCAAGTTTTCTTTTTCTAAATGTCTGACTTTTTACCACCAAAGTAATGTACTTAAATAAAAGGTTGGATTTTTCTCTTTTTTTGCATTTGGGTTCTATATTGTTTAAAAAAAAGGATAATTTTTAGAAGTCCATGACCCCATCTTAAACAGGGGTGCCAATAATTGTGTGTGTATATCCTTGACGTTCCACTTCCAGGATTGCTCCAGTGCCACAGGAAATTCCGTCAGATGCATGTCTTTTCACCGATGTCTGGTGAATTTACGAGGACTATGGTTAACTGCTCTTCAGATCTCTGCAGGGTAAATTGAGACAGCTAGCTAGACTATCTGTCCAATCTGAGTTAAATGAAAATATTCAAGCTCTCAGCTTTAAATTATGTTTATATATATATATATATATATATATATATATATATATATATATATATATATATATATATATATATATACTGTATATAGGCACTTACAACTATGGTCTACTATGAACTGTATAATATGAAAGATTGGGTTTATGACAAATAAACAATGGTTGGTATGCATTGCACTGGGCATAATGGTGCACTGGAGAATCAGCCATGTAGTCATGCTGCTCAGTCATAGTAGAAAGCTGACACAGGTCTTACTGGTTTGTTTTGACCACATGACTTAGTTATAACCATTTGTATAAAGGAGAGTCACTATATCAGGATACTCATGAATATATCAAACTGATGCATATTCATCACCAAGGAACCTCAGAAACACTGTGCACGTATCTGAAAGATGATCTAGTGAAATGAATGTAAACCACTGGGCCACTGCCTGTTTGTAGTGTCTAATAGAACAGCAGTCTTTGAAATGGTGAGCAGTGAGAATCGGCCTATTAGAATTAAATACAACTTTCAAAACACTAGTATGGTCCTTTAAAAAGTTATAGACAGACATTCTGTATACAGTGTAGATTATTTTATTAAAATGAATTCTGTATGAAGTTCCCCTGCTGTGCTACACTGACATACTGACTCTGCATTTTTTCTCCTTACATCAGTTTCACCTTCAATCCAAAGGAAGGGATAGATAATCCAGCTTTGGTCATCACTGATGATCCTGGTGATGTTTAATACACATGCCTTTACATACACAACCTTTCAAACCTCTCCTAACATCATTTTCCAGTGTCCCCCTACTATTAATTATCTGTAATAACCATGTGTGCAGAGCCTGATCAGAGCCCCATGCCCAGACTGTGCCAACTGAAGCGTCTGGAGGGGCAGAGCTTTGGTTTCTACCTGCGCATGGACCAGCGCAGCCAAGGTTTTGAGATCAGAGATGTTGAGCCGTGGAGTCCTGCAGAGCACAGCGGCCTCAGAGACGGAGACCGAGTGCTGGAGGTCAATGAAGAATATGTGGGCAACATAGACTTCTACAGGGTTAGAGTCTAGAATTTGGTATACTAATGCAGTGCCATTTGGAATGGGCCAAGCAATCATCATTCATCAAACAGGCATGTTTGGAATGGGCTGATTGCTTGCCCTTCGGTATTGCTGCTTTCAGCTTTCTCATCCAAACAATTTAATACTGGAAACTACTCTTGCTTGGGTCCTGAGCTATAAATGCCATGACATAGTTGCATCTCCTAACAATTCTAGAGTATACACGTCATTTGCTATCAGCTAGCTATTTGGGACTATTTCCGGGAACAAATGTATTCATTTTAAAAGTTGAATCACTAACACTTGAAATATTTGAGTTTGCTTCAATGTAACATCCTTATCTCTCTGGTCTCTCTTTCTTAGTGTGTGTGTGTGTGTGTGTGTGTGTGTGTGTGTGTGTGTGTGTTCTACTCCCACCCACACCGACAAACATTCTGACCCGTGGTGGAATGTAACGAAAGTGTGCTTACTCACTTTTGAGGTACTTTACTTAAAGGTACAATATGTAATACTGACAGCTAGTGTTTAAAATAGTTACTGCAGTACAAATTCAAAATACTGGAGAGAGTCGTCTCCCCCGCCACCTCCTGCCCAGAGTCGAAGTTCACATTGGTTGCCAGGCTGAGACTGCAGCATCCAACAATGTTAGACAGTGGAGTAGCTAACGTTAGATGCTGGATATTTTCATAAAAGCCCGTGCTCACGCGGAGCTCTGTACCCAACTGACAGCACACCTTTTCTGTTTAGAATTACAGTAGGAACCGCTAAAAACCCGACAACCTCGCCGTCCTGTCCACACACCAGGATAGGAACTGCTAAAAATAGCACTACCTTGCCGTCCTATTCCACTAGGGCTGTCAAAATTGCTCAAAAATGACGTTTGAATATTCCCTCTAAAATAACACTGAATATTCAAACTATTCGAACATCTGGTTGCGCATGCATCCAAGGTGGCACATCACATCGTGACGCATCGTGACGTCAAAATGATGCAATATCCGGCCGAGCCGAGGTTGCGCCGGTTGCGCACGGCTCTTTTTTTTCAGTGGTGCGCGACAAAGCGGAAACAAAGCAAAGCAGACAGCCAGACAGCCTCTGCTACCGCAAGCGTTTTTTTCCACTTTTTTTTTTTAATTTGAATATTAATTTTCACCTTCGAAATTTGTTTTTTTAAAACTATTCAAATACATATTCGAATTTAGAATATTCGTTGACAGCCCTATATTCCACCCCACTGAACACACTTCATCGGCTTAGAATTACGGCAACAATTGCTAAACACACTGCAAACTCACGATCCTCTCTTCCCGATTCAAAGCCTCCCTCTCTTGGCTTAAAATAAGTCACCAATGTACACGTTGTAAACAGCTGTTTGTAAACGTTCTCAGTAAGCAGGGTTAGCATGGCATTGTTAGCCAGGACCAGTCGGGATCACTTTACTGGCTGTGTCTCAATTGTTTTTGCGAGTAACCAACTTGGGTACTCTAGCTATATAATTCAATGTGAGTACACAAATGTTTAAATTACATAAAATGCCAGTCCCTTGTAGCTGTGATAAATTAGCCCGAAGCTAATGCTTACCTGTTCAGGAGTAAATTAGCCAACTCTGTGTCCTTTTGGGGTTCTAAGCTGTCTCCATCTTTCAAATAGATCTCAAATATTTATCCGGGGTTTGTTACATCTCTAGTCACAGAACTGTTAGAAACATGCCGTTTTTTATGTCATGTAGAATCTTTTTCCGTTGATCCCGTTTGTTTGTGTGCTGCTTTCATGCCTGTACTAATGTTACAGCTGTAGTGCGCTGGGTTTACGTTTTTACAGGTATATCTGGCAACCCGGCCTGGCTGTCAAACTGGGCAGTTGATAACAACACACAGGCCAAAACAAAAACATAAATTCCGTCACGGAACGTAAATTTCAAAAAGAAAAAATACTGACATTAGCATTGTTGTCAGAAAATAATAGTATTTCAGCTTAACATGTTTCCTTAATATCTGATGAGGCATTGGTACATATTGGATCTTTAAGTATTTCTATTTTATGCTACTTCATACTACTACTGCACTACATCTCAGAGGCAAATATTCTACTCTTTACTTCACTTTATTTGACAGGTCTAGTTACTTTGTAGATTCAGATTATTACTACAAAATATATTCAACTAACAAATTATGATGCAGTATTAGTGGGAATGCTGTTCAACAGGATTCCACCTATTGTTATTCTGTTCTTTATTAGTGGGAATGCTGATTCAGCAGCATTCCAACTATTGTTATTGTGGGAATGCTGTTCTACAGCTATTGTTGTTTGTGTCGGCCATTTTCTTTATTTTTCTGCTTATTCCGTACGTTTTTTGGCTCTCTGTAACTTCTGCATACTTTCACCTATTTAAACCATTCAACTTTTAAAATGTTCAGCTCTTTCAGCTAATGATGGGACACTTCTGACTTTTTAACACTTTTTTTTAACATTGAAGTGAATGAGAGTAGGCTTCAACTCCTTAAAATCTTCTTCCGCTCCCAAAAGTTTCAGCTCCTTCATACTTTCACCTACAGACGCTAAACAAACTTTAAAATGTTCACAAAATATTCAACTATCCGGTTATCCTACTACTTTTCAGTTTGAAATCTTTTACAGTTTTTGTGAAAAAGCTATTTAACTATGCAGTGATCATTTCAGGATTTTTTATCGATTAAACAGAGTGTGTATGTGGCTTCTTAGAGTGATGATGTCATCATTCAGAGGGTGAAGCTTCAAAAGAATTATCTTTGTCCCTTCTCTGTAAATTGCTCGTACACCCACAATTTATACATCAAAACGTAGGTATTTCCATCTAGTTTCAGACAATGTGCTAAGTTAAGCGATATGTTTTATACTTTGGGCTCAGCAAGCTTCCAAATGATGAGAGTAACATATTTTCCTCCATCCGCTGCAATGATAAAAGTCCTCCATATTTTCCAGTGAACAGCAGAACAAACCACTTTTTTAAATCGCTGATATGCCCACATTTTTATGTTTATCCATATAATTTTTATACCAATACATTCACAAAGGCCTTGTGGTGCTCAGGATGACGTCATTTGACTGATAGCAGTTATCGTTTTGGCAGTCTGAGCCTTTATTTGAGAGCTTGCTCTCAGTGTCTGAATTGCTGCGGTGTACTACAGGAGACATAATAAGACCAGGTGCGATCGTTAACAGATGAAAGAGATGTTTATAAACATGGCCACAGGCACTTAGTAGCCATGACAACCCTTTCACAGACAGTCCACTTTAATACTGTAGTATTCAACTAACTAAACTAACTATGATCATCACTCTATATCATTTGCGTTCCACTTCTGTCTGTCTGTCTGTCTGTCTATCTGTCTGTCTGTCTTCTTATCTGTCTGTGTCTCCCTCCCTCCCTCTGTCTGTATCCCTCCCTCCTGTCTCCCTCTCTTTCTCTATGCCTCCCTCCCTGCTTCTTTCTCTTTTCTCTGTCTTCCTCCCTCCTCTGTTCCCCCTCCTTCCTTCCTTCAGTCTTCCTCCCTCCTTCTCTCCCTCCCTCCCCCTTTCTCTGTCTCTCCCTCCCTCCCTCCATCTTTCTCAAGCTCTGTCTCCTTCCATCACTCCTTCTCTCTCTCTCTCCCTCCCTTCCTCTCTCTCACTCCCTCTCTTCCTTCCTCCTTCTGTCTCTCCCTCCAGGGTCATTTGTGATTTGTGATTTCATCCATGTATATAGCCCATTTCCTTTCAGGCAATATATCCACCTCTCAGCTCTTTAGGGTCATGCTTGTTTGTTCTATGGAATGGATCTGGCTGATAATAATACATTAGTACACAGTATTTAAACTTTCAGCCATTTTAGTCAATTTTAGTCAAAGTTGCTCTCTTTCTCAATGTTTCTGTCTTTCCTCTCTTTTTCCTCTCTCCTTCTCTCTTTATTCTCTTTCTCTCCTCTCTCTTCTCTCATCTCCTCTCTTCTCTCATGCTCTTCTTTCTTTATTTCTCTCCTTCTGTCTTTCCTCTCTTTCTTCTTGTTCAGCCCCATTCTTTTCACCTAAGTTCACATCTCATCTCAGCTAGGTTGATGCTTTTTCTTTCTATGCAGTGTATATATCTGATAATAATACAAAGTATTTCTTCTTTCAGCCTTTTCAGACAATTCATTTAAATTTTCATCTTTGACAGTATTACAGTTCAGCTTCCAGCTTTTCTAACAAGCTCTTCACTTATTTAGGTAATGCAGTTTAGCTTCCAACTCTGAAAATGTTCCAGATGTTTCAGCAGTGCAGTGCAATGCATTTGAGCTTTAAGATTTTTCATACAATTTGTTTCACATTTCTGCATTTGTGAGTCATAATCAGTTAGAAAATATACTCAGACCTCACAATGTTCTACATCTTTAGTTATATTCAACTTTTAAAGCCAACGGTTCAGTTTAGCGTCAGCTTTTAACTTTTTAATGAAATTCATACTTATTAAAACGATTTCCACTTTTTCAACTATTCTCACTTCAACTTTTTTTTAAGCTATTTACCCAGTGTAGCTTTAGCAATTCATCTATTCAGCATTCCCACGAATTTTCTGTAGGAAATGCATTTTCTAGTTCTGTTCGGACATTTTTATTATTCGGTACGTTTTTTGGCTCTCCGTAACTTCTGTATACGTTCAGCTATTAAAACCATTCAACTTTTAAAATGTTAAGCTCTTTCAGCTAATGATGGGACTTCTTCAACTTTTTTTCTACTATTTATACTTTTTAAAATATTAAGCTTTTTAACACTTTTTTTAACATTGAAGTGAATGAGAGCATGCTTCAAATCCTTAAAATCTTCTTCCGCTCCCAAAATGTTCAGCTCCTTCATACTTTCACCTACAGACGCCAAACAACCTTTAAAATGTTCACAAAATATTCAGCTATCCGGCTACTACTTTTCAGTTTGATATCTTTTACAGTTTTTGTGAAAAAGCTGTTTAAGTTTAGTGATCATTTCAGGAAATTTTATTGATTAAACAGAGTGTGTATTGCGCTGGCAAGAGTGATGATGTCACCAACTAGAGTGTGAAGCTTCGAAAAAATTATCTTTGTCACTTCTCTATAAATTACTCTCACGCCCACAACTTGCCATACACAATTTATACATCAAAACGTAGGTATTTTTGTCTGGTTTCAGCCAATGTGCTCAGTTATGTGAAATGCCTTATACTTTTGGCTCGGCGAGCTTCCAAATGACAATAGTTCAAAATCTTCCTCCATTCGCTGCCATGTCAAAAATCCTCCACATTTCCCAGCGAAACGCAGAACGAACCACTTTTTTAAATCGCTGATATGCCCACATTTTTAAGTTTATCCATATAAATTTTATACCGATACGTTCACAAAGGCCTTGTGGTGCTCAGGATGACGTCATTTGACTGATAGCAGTTAGCATTTTGGCAGTCTGAGCCTTTATTTGAGAGCTTGCTGTCAGTATCTCTGAATAGCTGCAGTGTGCCACAGGTGACATATTAAGAGCAGCTGCTCGTTATTTAACTGATTAAACATCAAAGAGATCTCATCACAGACTTCCAAGGATGTTTACAAACACGGTCACAGGTACTTAGTAGCCATGACAACCTTTTCACAGACAGTCAACTTGAATACTACAGCTTTGCTGTAGTATTCAACTAACTAGACTAACTATGAACATTAGTCTATATCCTTTGTGTTCCACTTCTGTCTGTCTGTTTGTCTATCTGTCTTCCTCCTTATCTGTCTGTCTCCCTACCTCCCTCCTTCTGTCTCCGTCCCTCCTCTGATTTTGTCTTTGTCTCCCTCCTCCTCCCTCCTTCTCCGTCTCTCGTTGTCTCCCGCCCTACTTCTCTGTCTCCTTCCCTCTGTCTCCCTCCGTCTCTTTCTCTATCCCTCCCTCCCTCCTTTCACTTTTCTCTGTCTCCCTTCCTCCTTCTCTGTCCCCCTCCTTCCTTCTCTGTCTTCCTCCCTCCTCTGTCTCTGTCCCCCTTTCTCTTTCTCTGTCTCACTCCCTCTCTCCCTCCCTCCCTCCCTCCCTCCCTCTCTGTCTCTCTCCTTCCCTCCTCTCTCTCTCTCTCTCTATCACTCCTTCTCTCTCTCTTTCTCTCTCTCCCTCCCTCCCTCCCTCCAGGGTCATTTGTGATTTGTGATTTCATCCTTGTATATAGCCTGTTTCTTTTCAGGCAATATATCCACCTCTCAGCTCTTTAGGGTCATGCATGTTTGTTCTACGCAATGGATATGGCTGATAATAATACAAAGTATTTAAAATTTCAGCCTTTTTAGTCAATTTATTTGAACTTCCACTTTTGACAGTATTACATTTTAGCTTCCAGCTTTTATTGAAATGTTTTTCCACTATTAGTTTATTAAGGTAATGCAGTTCAGCTTCCAACTGACACTTTTACTGACATTTTAATACATGTTTGTTTGTATTATATGATATGGCGCATGCCTTTGGTGTGGGAGGCCTAGGTTCGAATCCCGCTATGATACATCAGTCAATGTGTCCCTGACCAAGATGTTATTTCACTTTTTCAACAATTCTCACTACTTCAACTAATTCTTATGGATTTAAGCTATTCATCCAGTTTAGCTTTAGCAATTCAGCTATTCATGTTTTATTTTGGCTCTCCGTAACTTCTGCATACGTTCAGCTATTAAAACCATTCAACTTTTAAAATGTTCAGCTCTTTCCGCTAATGATAGGACTTCAACTTTATACTTTTTTAAATATTAAGACATTTTCAGGTAATTCATTTAAACTTTCATCTTTTGACATCTTCATCAAATCATCTTTTGATCTCATCTCTTTCCTCTCTTTCCTCTCCTTCCTCTCTTCTCTTTCCTGTCTTCTCCCTTTCCTCTCTTTCTCTCCTCTCTTGTCTCTTCTCTCCTTTCTTCTCTCTTTTTCTCCTCTCTTTCCTCTTGTTCAGCCCCATTCTTTTCACCTAATATATTTCACATCTCATCTCAGCTATATTTAAGCTTTTTCGTTCTATATATGTCTGATAATAATACAAAGTATTTCTTCTTTCAGCCTTTTCAGGAAATTCATTTCAACTTTCATCTTTGACAGTATTACAGTTCAGCTTCCAGCTTTTCTAACAATGTATTTTAGCTCTTCCTTTAGGTAATGCAGTTTAGCTTCCATCTCTGACAATTTTCCAGATTTTTCAGCAGTGCAGTGCAATGCATTTGAGCTTTAAGATTTTTCATACAATTTGTTTCATATTTCTGCATTTGTGAGTCATTATCAGTTTGAAAATATACTCAGACCTCACAATGTTCTAGATCTTTTGTCATTTTCAACTTTTAAAGCCAACAATTCAGTTTAGTGTCAACTTTTAACTTTTTAATGAAATTCATACTCATACTACAGCATTCCCATGCACTTTCTGAAGGAAATGCATTTTCTAGTTATATATTAAACTACCCTGCAGTATATAAAATAATTAAGCCCCACCTTTACCAGCTACATTAATGTGATGAACGCATCACACACACACACACACACACACACACACACACACACACACACACACACAAACTGGATACCCTTTCAACAATTGTATGGACAATGGCATTAGGGTTGAAGTAACGATAATTTTTCTGTCCATCATTTTAGCCAATCGTCCTGTCACTAAAATGTCAGAAAATAGTGTAACGTGCCCTGTGTAATAAATTGTAAATGTAATATATTATTATTACAAGTTTTTTTGGCTAAACAGCAGTGGGCACCACCGGAGCTACATGCGCAAAACTAACTACAGTCTGCACAGCAGAAGTTCATGTGAACCAAACCCTAGTTTGTTTTTCATTGCTTGAACACAATTTTCAAAACTCTACAGACTTATCCCATGGCTCTAACCACAACCTGAATAACACTGTGGATTTACAGCACTTTGTTCAAATGCTAACACACTGCTGTCAAAACTGTTAACCACGCATTCGAAACAGTACGCATTTCAGCCTGGTGCATTTCAAACACTGTTGATTGCAATGGTTTCTTGTTCTAGACTTGTTAGTGAACACATGCTGTATATACAGTATATAGTGAAAGCTCATAACGCCTTTTTTGGAAATAAAGAATTACAAAATAAGAATGAAACAGTTATAAATTGTACCGTTTGAGAGAAACAGTGAACAGGTAAAAGAGCAAAGATACCAATATGTCCTGGTAAGATGTCTGAGGTTACATACACAGATGTGAAAAACACTTCCTTTACCATAGTAAAACTGCGCACTTACTGTTTTTCACAAAGTAATTGAGGTGGGAACAGACAGACATTTGTATTTATAGATAATGTAGGTCCATGGCAAGAGAAGACTTGTAAAAAAAAAACTTGTAAAACTTCTGGACTATTACAGTTTTTTTCGATTGCTAAACGACAGTGGGCACAACTGGAGTCACATGTGCAAAACTCTAACTACAGTCTGTAGTTTTGAAGAAAACTTCTGATTTTCATTCCTTCTTTTTTACCTTATGTAAAAATTGGTATGCTATACAATCTATATTTTTTCCTTAAATAAACTATTGAGTAGTGTCAAGTCACTCAAATTGTTCAAACTGTAAAGATGAAAAAGTTTGTAATTTCTGTATTGGTGTTTGACTCTAGTGTTTTTACCGTCAGTGTGTTCTGAGTGACAGTGTGTGTTATCTCAGTGAGGCTTGTGCATAGTGTTTGGCTGCACTGAGCCTGTTTTGCATGTGATGTGAACTGTTTAGCTCAGGTTACTGTTGGTAGTGCAGACTGTAGTTTGAGTTTTGCACATGACTCCAGTTGTGCCCTGTCGTTTAGCAATCGGAAAAAAACTGTATGTACCTTTAGTTTGTAACATTTCCAGTAATTACGTAAATTACTTCAGACAAAATAAAATGTATATCTATTTTCTGTAGTTAAGCAAACAGAGGATTTTCATTCATGCTTGTTTACGTCAAAAATTGTGTAAAATAAAAAAGGAAAGAAAATAATTTCACTCTTTTCTTATAGAAAATATTGATGTAAAGTCACTTACAGTAAATTATACAAACTGTAAAGATGAAAAGTTTGTATTTTCTGTATTGGTGTTTGATGCTAGTGTTTTTACTCTCAGTGTGTTCTGAGTGACAGTGTTTGTTACCTAGATGAGCATTGTTCATAGTTTGGCAGCACTGAGCCTGTTTTGAGACGTGTGTTAAAGGGGTGATAGAATGCAAAACCGATTTTACCCTGTCATAGTTGAATAACGACAGTTCGGTGGGTAAATAAGACATACATAGAAGCTCAAAGTCCCACTGACACCCCTTTGCTATGATATTTTGAAACTGCCGCTGAAAACGGGCGAATCCCAACAAAGCTGAGTTGCTTGCGCAAGCATCTCAAAATCCGGAACCCTAAGAGAACAGTCACGCCCCAACATTTACATAGGCTACACAACTGACCTGAGATCAGGTAGTCTTCTGAATCTAGCTAGGTCAGGCAGATCTCTGCTATTCCATTAAAAAAATCACTTCTGAAACTTTTTTATGCGAGAAATCAACTATGTAAAGCTCAAATATGGGCCGTTTTAAGAAAATGGATGGTTAATTGCAAATGTTGTCCGACTGTGTGTCGGAGTTCAGCACCGGTGCTGCCTGTGTTGTTGCCTCGCTGCCCAGCCTGCCTTCCTTCACAGACCCCGGCCTGCTCTGAGGAACTTGGAGCTCCGTTACGGATTGCAGACGACAGCACTCCATACCTGCGCAAAGTCACCGGTTTTTGGATATTGTATTACTAAACACTGGTGCTCTGACAGAGCTCCAGGGCCTGAAGCTCCCCTCTTCCTGCTAGCTAAATGCCCGGTGTGTGTGAGTGAGAGCACGGTCAGCGAGCTTGTTGCACCAGCAATCTGTTACCACAGGTTCCAGTTAATATTTTAATGTGTGTAATTATAATGTGTTGAGTTATTTATACAAACGATTGGGGAAATAAACGCCGCTTGTCCGCGAGTCTCATTGATAGAGCCTGCGGCTGGATGTAGCTCTATCAATGAGAGCTAGCTCCTAGAATTCCTCAGAAATTCACAAATATTCATTAACTTGAATTAATCGGACATCGTAGTTAGCTTTATAAGACCTTTAGGGAGATCTTGTATAAGTGGCGTGATGAAATTCAAACTGTAAATATACAGAAATTACGCCAAAAATGAAGCTAACTATCTGTGATTCGTAGCTAGCTACACATAGCTAGGATTGAAGGGACAGTCATAGCTAACGAAACCCCCACTGTTCACAAATATTCATTAACTTGAAATCGGACATCGTAGTTAGCTTTATAAGAAATTTAGTTAGATGTGTTAGTGGCGTGACGAAATTCAAACTGTAAATGTACTCGAATTACGACCAAAAATGAAGCTAACTAGCCGTGATTTGTAGCTACACATAGATAGGATTGAAGGGACAGTCGCAGCTAACGAAACACCTAGCTAAACTTCACAAATATTAACTTGAAATCGGACACTGTTGTAAGCTTTATAAGACATTTAGATGTTGTATAGCTAAGTGGCGTGACATTGTGTGTCACATGTGGTAAGAGATTGCTGGTGTAACAAGTTCTCTGACCGCGCTCTCACTCTCACACACGGGCCATTTAGCTAGCAGGAAGAGGGGAGCTGCAGGCCCTGGAGCTCTGTCAGGGCTGCCAGCCTAACGGAGCTCACAGCAGGCTGGGGTCTGTGAAGGAAGGCAGGCCGTGCGGCGAGGCAGCAGCACCGCCGCTGAAGTCCGACACACAGTCTTACCATATTTGCAATTAGCCATCAATTTTCGTAAAACGGCCCATATTTGAGCTTTATATAGTTGATTTCTCACATAAAAAAGCCTCAGAAGTGAATTTGGTAATGAAACACTGCAGTGTCTGGAATATGAGATTCTGTCGCTTCTCTAATGTGTGTGTGTGTATTGGGGATTCGCTCAACCAATCAGCGCGCATCTCTAAGGTCTAGTTGCTGAGTCTACTGAAGGAGGACAACCTACCGAATTCTTCTCGGGTCTGCTAGGTGAGGTCTTCGGGAAGGAGATACTTCCCTCCCCGCCGGAGATTGACAGAGCCCATTGTTCACTGGCACGTAAACCTGCCCCGGGTCAGAGACCGCGACCGGTCATCCTTCGTCTACATCGCTACCGGATAAAAGATCTTCTGATCTGTGAGGCTAGACGCAGGGGGAAATTGGACTACCGCGGCCAGCAGATCCGCATTGTGGAGGACTACTGCCACTGAGATTTTGAGCCAGCGCTGAATACAGGGAAGTTATGACGGAGCTGTACAACCGAGGACTCAAGCCCTCCTTGCTGTACCCTGCCCGGCTTCGTATCACACTTTCCAGCGGGGAGAAGATGTGGCTGCGCTCGGCGGATGAAGCACGGAGATATGTCGACCGTCTCCCAGCTGTCTCGGGCACATCATAAATGACTGTTTTGTGACTGTGACGGACAGATTATTACTGTTCTATTTTTTTATTTATTTTTGGCCGCTATCATACCTGTTTATTCACCCCCCCCACCCCCCTTTAACCTCTCTTCTTGGCGGTGTGGTCGTTCCGCCTCCTCCGTCATAGTCAAGGTAAACATGTCAATTAAAGCAGCGGTGATGTGAGTATTTTCCTCTTCTTTAAAGTCAACGGACTATTCAAACGAGAAAAGTGGCAGTTGGTCAAGACCACACCCCCACCCTCCACCTTGCCCCTCCCACTCTCCTCCTCAATAGCTTCAGACACAGAAATGGCACATCCTAAGGAAAGCTTATTGTGGGACTGGCTCTAGTGGCTGTAGTTCTGCACCAAAGCTGAATTTCGAAGAGACTTCAGATACAGTATTAGGGGACTACTAAGGTCTATATAAAAGCATCCAAAGAGCACCATGTCATGGGACCTTTAAATTTCTTGAGCTGGAATGTCAAGGGTTTAAATCACCTTGTTAAAAGAAGAAGAGTTTTCTCACACATCAAGCAATTTGGAACAGCCATTGCTTTTTTACAAGAAACACACATCCGTGGTTCTGACAATTCACGTCTGATGTCGCCGTGGGCGGGGCAGCAATTTCATTCCACTTTTCAGGCTAAGGCTAGAGGGGTCTCCATTTTTATTAACCATTATATTCCCTTTGAACTCCATAACATAATATCAGATACAAATGGTCGCTATATCATTGTCTCAGGGAAATTGTATAATACTAAGGTAGCGCTCGCCAATGTATATGCCCCAAATGTGGACGATGTGGATTTTCTAAAAGGTTTCTTCTCTTCTCTTCCTGACCTGAGCTCATACCATCTCATACTTGGCGGAGATTTTAATTGTTGGCTTGATCCTGTGCTCGACCGATCTTCTCCGAACCCCGGTGTAATGAGTAAGTCTGCATCACTCATTCAGTCTTTCCTAGACAACTATGGTGCCACAGAAATATGGCGATATCTCCATCCAAACAAGAGGGAGTACTCTTTCTTCTCTCATTCCCACCATACCTTCTCTAGGATTGACAACTTTCTTGTTGACAATCAACTGATCCCATTTGCCCGTTCCTGTGACTATCAGAGTATAGTGATATCTGACCATGCCCCGGTGGTACTGTCCATGACCCTTCCAGACCTCCCATTTGTAGAGAGACATTGGCGTTTTAATTCAACTCTACTGTCCAATAATGACTTTGTGAAATTTATGGAGGAGCAGGAGCTTTTCTTTGATATAAATACATCATCTGAAACCTCCAGCCTGACCATTTGGGATGCTTTGAAAGCTTACCTTAGGGGACAAATTATTTCTTTTACTGCAAATATGAAAAAGAGAGCTCAGAAAGAACGATTAGAGTTAGGTAATCAAATTAAAGAACTAGATCAAAAATATGCTCACATCAAGAAGCCTGAACTCTACAAAAAACGTGTGGAACTCCAAACTAGATTTGACCTCCTCTCAATGCATTCAGTTGAACGCCAATTATTGCGGAGCAGGAATCTGTTCTATGTTCATGGCGACAAATCTGGTAAAATGTTAGCCAATCAGCTGAAGGGATTTAAGGCAAAACAGCACATAACAAAAATCCAGATGGATGATGGTAACATCACCTCTGATCCCTCTAAAATCAATGACACATTTAGGAATTTTTATTCCAGACTTTACACTTCTGAGCTCCCAAATGACACGTTGGTGGAAAGTTTCCTAAATCGCTTACATGTCCCCACACTTACCCGTGACAATATGACTAGGTTAGATGAGCCTATATCACAAGGGGAAATAGCGGCTGCTATCTCCTCATTACAATCTGGGAAATCTCCCGGACCTGATGGGTTCCCGGCGGAGTTTTTCAAAACGTTTTCCCTGTTACTTTCTCCTCACCTAAGCTCAGTGTTGTCGGAATCTTTCAATCAAGGCAAACTGCCAGCATCACTATATGAGGCATGCATCACTCTTATTGTAAAGAAGGGTAAGGACCCAACGGATTGCTCCTCCTATAGGCCAATCTCCTTACTAAACGTTGATGCCAAAATTCTGGCAAAAGTCTTGGCCCGTAGATTAGAGGGTGTACTACCACTGATCATATCAGAGGATCAAACTGGCTTTGTTAAAAAATTATCACTCTTATTTCAATATATGTCGTTTATTTGACATTTTGTACTCACCCTCTGAGACAGTTCCAGAATGCGTCCTTTCTCTAGACGCAGAGAAAGCGTTTGACCGCATGGAGTGGAAATATTTATTTGCAGTCTTAGAAAAATTTGCCTTTGGACCGAACTACATTAGGTGGATTAAACTGCTATACACAAGCCCAACTGCTTCTATCCTTACCAACTCTCAACGGTCCCAACCTTTCAATCTTCATAGAGGAACCCGTCAAGGGTGCCCTTTAAGTCCACTACTTTTTGATCTGGCTATAGAGACACTAGGAAACGCGTTTCGCAGCTGCAATGAAATTTCAGGGATTTTGAGGAAAGGAATTGAACATAAAGTATCTCTGTACGCCGATGATCTTTTACTTTTTATATCAAACCCAGATACCTCTTTACCTGCAATGTTGTCCTTACTCACTCAATTTGGCCAGGTTTCGGGATATAAATTGAATTTACACAAGAGTGAACTTTTTCCTGTGAATACGGAGGCACTTGCCTTAAAGTATACTAACCTCCCTTTTAAGATTGTGGGACATAAATTTACCTACCTCGGCGTTTTAGTTACAAGGAAACATAAGTGTCTTTTTAAAGAAAACTTTCAGACTCTACTAAATCTCGTGAAAGTGCGCTTGATGCAGTGGTCACCCCTATCTACATCCCTGGTGGGCCGGATCAATTCTGTTAAAATGAACATTCTTCCTAAATTTCTATATCTCTTTCAATCTATACCAATCTTCATTCCTAAATCTTTCTTTGACTCATTGGACTCAATCATATCGGCCTATATATGGAGGGGTAAGCGCCCTCGACTAAACAAAGTCCATCTTCAAAAATCCAAAAAAGATGGTGGCATGGCACTGCCTAATTTCCGACTTTACTACTGGGAGATCAGTCAGAAATGTCTCCATCTTAGCTCTGCTTGGATCCTCACTCCGTCTCCCCACCAGTAAATTAACTGATAGCCCGACGGTGTGGCATACAATGAGGGTGTTGGCTCAGTTCAGGAGGCATTTTGGTTTCCATGATTTCTCCCTCTTGAGTCCTATTTTGTCCAACCCTTCCTTTCAACCTTCACTATTTGATTCTGCGTTCCAAGAATGGCGCAGAAGGGGCATCGAGAAGTTTGAAGATCTTTTTATTGGTAATAACTTTGCATCATTTGCACAATTGTCTGAAAAGTTCAGCCTACCAAATACCCATTTTTTCAGATACCTGCAGGCGAGACACTTTCTCCATTCTCAGATGCCTAGTTTCCCTGAGGCAACCACTGCGACCACTGCCGACGTGTTACTGGGTCTGCATCCATCGCGCAAGGGCTTAATATCATTCGTCTATGACAAGTTGATGGGCATAAAACAGGCTCCTGTGGACAAAATTAAAACTGCCTGGGAGCAGGATTTAAACCTCTCACTGTCAAACAATGTATGGGATTCCATTTTCAGGCTGGTAAATTCAACATCTCTCTGTGCACGTCACTGTCTGTTACAGTTTAAGGTGCACACAGGGCTCATATATCTAAAGTCAAGCTTTCTCATATGTACTCAGATGTTGATCCCTTGTGTGACAAATGTAAGAGTGGTGAGGCTTCACTTATTCACATGTTCTGGACATGCCTGGAAAGATACTGGAGAGATGTTTTTCAAACCTTGTCCCCCATTCTCGATCTTGAGCTAGAGCCCGACCCACTGATTGCCCTTTTTGGCACCACTGGGGTGGATTACACGCGCCTAACTCCAACCAAAAGTCGCACACTGTCCTTCGCTTCCCTTTTGGCTAGGCGAGCAATACTAATAAGATGGAGGGATGCTGTTCCGCCCACACACGGGACATCATGTCCTGTCTAGACCTTGAAAAGATCCGCTACTCAGTTTGTAACTCAGTTAGTAAGTTTCAGAGGGTGTGGAGACCCTTTCTGAAATACTTTGAGAGTCTTCAGTCAAACTGAAGGTTTTTTCTTTCCTCTGTTTCGCTTCTTTGCTTGTCTTTCAGTCAGCTACATAGTCTGTATTGGTCTGTCTAAATTCTTCTACCCATTTATCTTTATTTCCCTATCTAGTCATTCTGTTTTTTTTTTATCAACTTATTTTAAATTTTTAGTATTTACAATTTGCAATTTTGTACTTGACTTCCAGCAGATTCTTGCAGTGCTCCAGGTACAGTGCTCAGTGGGAGGTGTCATTTGTGGATGTGGCTAGTGGGAGGGGAGGGGGGGGGTTGTGCTTTGACACTTTGAAAAAAAAGAAAGGAAAATATACATTGTATGAGCATTTTTGTGTTTGTGATTGAACTTCAATAAAAATATCAGAGATAAAAAATACCTTAGCTTGATCACTGGTTTCCTTTAGAATTTAGTTCAAAGTAAACAGACTGGACTGATCTAATGTAATGATCTTACTAAACTATCATGTTTCCTTATGTTACTGTTAAATGAAACAACATTTAAGAAGGGAACACACACATTAGTTAACATAAGCAGTTGTAGTGATTAAATATGAAATTGAGTTTATTCACTGAATCATTTGTGTCTCTATCTGTCTCTTTCTGTAATTTCCTGACAGGTGGTGAGGAAGATCCAGTCATGCGGCTTACACTTGTTCCTCCTGGTGTTGAGGAGGGAAGAGTACGAACAGGTACTGTATGAGGATTAGCATGACGTATGTGAGGGGTTATGTGCCAGTCAAACACAAATTACATATTGTTTTTATATGTCACATGGCCGTCTATCAGCAGCATACCACTGAGAATTGACATTATACTATTGTTAACTAAGCTAACCTGGGTTCGTAGAACCAAGAAACACAGCTACTAAAGGGTAACCTAGCGTGTAATATTAATGGTATTGTCTCCTCTCCCAGCATGATGCATTTAACGTGGGATAAACGGTTGTCTTTCAAATTCCCTCTGCAATAGGATAGCGCTACAACCAACCAAGAGCAACGAAGTAGGTAGCGGAGCTACTGTAGTTGATAGATTAAACTTTTGCCGTATCCGGTCAGCAAAACTCCGAACACATCTTCCTTTTTTAAGAAGGACTTCAGTGCCATTCTTTGTTCTTTTCTCAAAGAAAAGCTTAACTCCAAGTCTTCCAGAGTCATGGCCAAAGCCGATTCGAAAGACCGCTGTTCGCCAGCAGCAGCAGCCATCTTCTTTTGTTTTCAAGTCAGTAGGAATTACGCGAACCGTCGCAACTTCTGTCATTATGTTAAGCCCGCCCCACCGACTCTTATACACAAGTGATTGGCCCGGCTAGAGTATGGCTTTTCCAGCTCGCAAGCCAACGGAGAGTTGCTAGACGACCCTGGCTGCAAATTACATTTGCTGCCACTAGGGTGCATCTAGATTTCTAGGCTACATTTAACATAGAGTGATTCCTAAACTGGCCTGCATGCGTGTATGTCTTGTTGTAATTCAGGTTTTAAAAGGTGTATTTACAAAAAGTCATGTGGGAAATAACAAAACGTCTCTTTAATCAAACATCTTTGTAATAGGAATCAGTCGTCCAAAATGTTTGTCTCCAACATGTTTGGCCTGTAGTGTGCTGTCTTCCTCCTTTTGGGCTGGATTAAATCAGCATCACACAAACATTGTGCAGAGGTGGGTAGTAACGAGTTACATTTCCGTTACTATTTACTTGAGTAAGTTTTTTGAAAAAATGATACTTCTAGGGAGTAGTTTAAATCACTATACTTTTTACTTTTACTTGAGTAGATTTGTGAAGAAGAAACTGTACTCTTACCTTCACACACAGCCACAACATTTGCCATTTTCTTTTACCTCTTATTCTACGCGCCATTGTTTTTATCCCCCTCGTACGCCCCTCATTTTAATGTTTTATTTTTACAGAGAGAGAGACTTCCGCTAAAGCCTCTACCACGCGACTGTGTTTCACCCAATCAAACGTAGTTGGGGGCAACTCGTCACCTTCTCAAACCTAAGAAGGGATGGGTTGGCTTTTACAGTCGCAGCAAACAAAATGGTACTGTCAGAACGCTACAGACGTGAGAGAACCAGCCCTGTACTACGTAAGCAAGATCAACATGCCCTAGATTTATTTCAGCACCCACCCCAATCCCAACCACCGCGGTCCCGCATAAACTGTGTCATGACGCTGGTTATCAACTAGTTCAACCAACCCAGGGCTTCCCAATCCAGCGGCGCCTGTTCGCCATAAAAGAGGTGATGTTTGCACAACATGACCAACAATAGCCACATATTTTACATAAGAAGAGCAAACTATAATTTACTAAATATGAACACATACATGGTTTATGCAAAACGCAATACAGTCGCTACTCCTAAAACGGGAAGGGAAAGCTGGCAAAAAATAAAAAATTGCCGACGCTGTAGATGCGCACAACCATTGACATATCACAACCAGATCAATATCACTTCCCATCAGTCAGGCACAATATCTGACCATAATTACACTTTCCATAAACTGTCGTTGCTTTTGTTTTTTATTTCAGTTGCAACCATGGCAGTGAGAGTTAACGCAGAGCAAATAAAAAATATAAAAACATAAACCGTCAGCGATTACACACGCAACATCAAACATCAGGGAATGTTAACGGGCTGTCGGCCTTTTAAATATTTTTTAAGGAGCACACCCCTCTCTCTTTTTTCTCTCTCCCCTCTCTCCTCTCTCTCCGCAAGACCGAGCTCCACCTGATCTTCTAAGAACGGTGAAGCCGCGTATCAGTGGAGTACATTGGTCAGTAGGCGGTGCTTACACCAGTTGATTCTGATCAACTTAACCTGCTCCCGACCAGGTTAGGGCGTCCAGCATAAGCCAACACGGCGATTGGAACCCGATAACAAGTGATCCACCTTTGTGAATGAGCATGTTTACCTTAGTAAAAGTACCAAACAAAGCAGCCCATTACCTTGTTCTAGTTGTGCCTGCAGAGTCTGGTAAAAAGTGTAAAGGTTTGGAAATCTGTGTTACTTGTGCTTATTTATTTTTTATGTATTATTATTTTATTGATATTATTTTTTTAAGTAATTTGAATTTACCTGGATTATTTTAATTTAAGCTATTTTATAATTAATTAATTAATTAAAATTAACTAATGATTGATGAACCATAATTTGTCTAAATATGATTATTTTGTATTTGTCCGCCTGATTGAAATGCTGCTAAAAATAAATCAGGACGTTATCAACAAAGTTACTCAGTACTTGAGTGTTTTTCACCGCAATTTTACTCTTACCAAGTAATATTTGGATGACTACTTTTACTTTTACTTGAGTCATATTATTCTGAAGTAACAGTACTTTTACTTGAGTACAATTTTTGGCTACTCTACCCACCTCTGCTCATGTGTCATATGTTATATCAGTTCTGACCCTTATCAAAACCTGAAAGACCTAGACTGAAATTTAAAAGACCACCTAAAATGTATACCAACAAACCCAAAATGGTTGTCCTATTTCAGTTTCCAACGTCAGTATTTGTTTCTGGAAGGTTACTACAGCCAATTCAAATTACTCTTAATTCAATTTAAATTAGAGTTTGATCTACCTGCTGCTTGAAATTGCTTCCATCTTAATAGATCGTTGGGTCAGTAGAGCCTCCGCGGTTTCTGGATCTCTCAATGCTTTTGGGCGAGGTAGAGTAAAGACGCCGTGATCATCTGACGCAAGTCCTCATCAACCACGAGTCTCTCTTATCTGAGCCCTGCAATATGATCCCCATTCTCGCCCGCCAGGTTTGTCGTGGGAAGTTTCCTTTGCAGCAGGGGTTGAGGTTTTCAGAGTTTAGTAAATTGGAAACAAATGAGACAGACTGGAGACTAGAACCAAGTTGGGTTTTTTAGTATTTTATTAAAGACATATAAATTCTGTAAATAGGGAGCAAATATGGGATTTCACAAAGGTCGCAGCCCAGTGTGGAGTCAGTTTCTCAAATGAGGGATGAACCACTGTGGGCTTATATGCATCTCAGAGCACAGCACACACACCCTGATTATGACTAATTCTTACAGGCAATCTGATACACATGCAGACATCTCAGAGCCATTTCGCCTCCTCCTCCCTGTACGACTTTCACCCCACCCCAGTTACATCTTAGCTGGCATGGGAAAACTAAAGAGTTTTAGGGTGACCTTGTACCTTTATCGGTGCAGGCAAACAGTGCTCACATAATGTTCCAGACTGGACACCTCAGCAGTTTATGAAACTGAGATAAACTGTCTTTCAATAATGTGAGAGAATTAAAGTAGAAATAAAACAGGCATTATGCTTAAATGTAATTTTTCCCATTACAATATCATACAATTATATTAACACTATAACAAGTGTGGCATGTCTTAACTTTGTGTGAGTGGATCATGGCTGCCCAGACTTTTGGTCATAGCGCCCCCCGCTGGCAACATGAAATGTGCCTTATATGACAAACATCATCCGATTTGCATGAAACTAGGAATGTGTGGTCTACGTGTGATACTGAGCCGCCCCCTATAATCTGGCCACGCCCACTTACTCAGGCCACGCCCCCTTTCATAACATTTGAACCGTTTAAGGTATTCCCTTGTTTGAGGTATCATTGAACTCAGCAGAGACTTCCTTCTTGATTGGTGAGGGTTTGGCCCGCCCCCTATGTTCAAGCCACGCCCCCTTTTATTACTAATGGCCGATTGATGTAAACACTTGTGTGAGGTATCATTGAACTCAGCAGAGACTTCCTTCTTCATTGGTGATGGTTTGGCCCGTCCCCTTTGTTTAAGCCACGCCCCCTTTCATACATGCTGACCCATTTAAGGTAGAGTCTTGTGTGAGGTATCATTCATCTCAGCAGAGGCTTCATGTTTAATTGGTGATGGTTGTACCCGCCCACTATGCTTTAGCCACGCCCCCTTTCACAGCTAATGAACCGTATGACGTAGAGTCTTGTGTGAGGTATCGTTGAACTCGGCGGGGAGTTCCCTTTTCATTGGTGACGGTTTACGGCGTCTGAGTGCCGCGCGAATGCACGGTCGTAAGGAGCGGCGTCCGCCGGTAACCCCGACGCGCGCAGAGGCGCGAGGGCCCGTCCATCGCTGCTCGCAGCTTTAATTAGGGCCCGAGCGCCAACAGCGGCGAAGGCCCTATTGAAACTGAAGGAATTATTCTTTCTTTTTCCCGGCAAATGAATTGGCTTTTTGAGGGGCTAAACATATTCAAAAACTCACTAAATTTGGCGGTCGCATCAAGTCTGCTGAAAATTTACGTATTTTAAGGGTTTCGGGAATAGGCGCACAAAAATGGCTCGCTAGCGCCCCCTACAAAGTTAAGAAAATTGAGCCCCTCCAGTGCGTTTAACGTAGACTCACGAAACTTGGTACACATATGTATCATGTCAAGACATACAAAAAACTTCATTAGAGCCATACCCTAAACCCAACAGGAAGCCCGCCATTTTGATTTCAAAGTTCGAAATTTGTGCGATTTTGGCCAACTTCAAACTCGGTCTGTGCCATTTTAAGATGTTAAAGATGAAAAGTTGTTAAAAGAAAAACTTTTCGTCATAGGGCGTGGCCGTGGCGGGGCGGCCATTTTGTGCGTTTCGCCGCCGAAACCGGAAGTGGTTGTAACTCGAGTGTACGTTGTCCGATTACCTCGAAACTTTTCAGGATTCATAAGAGTCCAACCCTGAGGACAAATAAAGGCCGATATTTACTTAAAGTCATAGCGCCCCCTAGTGGCAACAGGAAGTAGGCCTAAAAGTCAAGGTGCTATACTTTAACGAACTCCTCCTAGAGATTTCATCCGATGGACTTCAAACTTGGTCTGTACCATCCCAACACCTTAACGATGAAAAGTTCTTGAAAGAAAAACTTTTCGTCACACGGTGTGGGCGTGGCGTGGCGGCCATTTTGAGTGTTTAGCGATGACCAAAGAAGTTGTTGTAACTTGAGTGTACGTTGTCGTATCTGCCCGAAATTTCTCACGATGGACAAGGGTCCAGGCCTGAGGACACCTACAGGCCAAAATTGACTTTTGGTCATAGCGCCCCCCGCTGGCAACAGCAAATCTGCATTATAAGACAAAAATCATCCGATTTGCATGAAACTCAGAATGTGTGGTCTACATGTGATACTGAGCCGCCCCCTATAATATGACCACGCCCACTTACTCAGGCCACGCCCCCTTTCATAACATTTGAACCGTTTAAGGTAGAGTCTTGTGTGAGGTGTCAATGAACTCAGCAGAGTTCCTTCTTTATTGGTGATGGTTTTGACCGCCCCCTATGGATGAGCCACGCCCCCTTTCATAACATTTGAACCGTTTAAGGTATACCCTTGTGTGAGGTATCATTGAACTCAGCAGAGACTTCCTTCTTCATTGGTGATGGTTTGGCCCGCCCCCTATGTTTAAGCCACGGCCCCTTTCATACATGCTGACCCATTTAAGGTAGAGACTTGTGTGAGGTATCATTCTTCTCAGCAGAGGCTTAATTTTTAATTGGTGATGGTTTGACCCGCCCCCTAGGCTTTGGCCACGCCCCCTTTCACAGCTAATGAACCGTATGACGTAGAGTCTTGTGTGAGGTATCGTTGAACTCGGGGGGAGTTCCCTTTTCGTTGGTGACGGTTTGCGGCGTCTGACTGCCGTGCAAATCGTTCGCAAGGAGCGGCGTCCGCCGGTAACCCCGATGCGCGCACAGGCACGAGGGCCCGTCCATCGCTGCTCGCAGCTTTAATTGTTTTTCCCGTCAAATGAATTGCCTTTTTGAGGGCCTTAACATATTAAAAAACTCACCAAATTTGGCGGCCGCATCAAGTCTGGTGAAAATTTACGTATCTTAAGGGTTTCGGGAATAGGCGCACAAAAATGGCTCGCTAGCGCCCCCTAGAAAGTTAAGAAAATTGAGCCCCCGCAGTGCATTTAATGTAGACTCACGATACTTGGTACACATATGTAACATGTCAAGATGTACAGAAAACTTCATTAGAGCCATACCCTAAACCCAACAGGAAGTCCGCCAATTTGATTTCAAAGTTCGAAATTAGTGCGATTTTGGCCATTTCCACATGTCGTACTTTAACGAACTCCTCCTAGAGATTTCATCCGATCAACTTCAAACTCGGTCTGTGCCATCTTAAGATGTTAAAGATGAAAAGTTGTTAAAAGAAAAACTTTTCGTCATAGGGCGTGGCCGTGGCGGGGCGGCCATTTTGTGCGTTTCGCCGACGAAACAGGAAGTGGGTGTAACTCGAGTGTACGTTGTCCGATTACCTCGAAACTTTTCAGGATTCATAAGAGTCCAACCCTGAGGACAAAGAAAGGCCGATATTTACTTAAAGTCATAGCGCCCCTAGTGGCAACAGGAAGTAGGCCTAAAAGTCAAGGTGCTATACTTTAACGAACTCCTCCTAGAGATTTCATCCGATGGACTTCAAACTTGGTCTATACCATCCCAACACCTTAACGATGAAAAGTTATTAAAAGAAAAACTTTTCGTCAGACGGTGTGGGCGTGGCGTGGCGGCCATTTTGAGTGTTTAGCGATGAACCAATAAATTGCTGTAACTTGAGTGTACGTTGTCGTATCTGCCCGAAATTTCTCACGATGGACAAGGGTCCAGGCCTGAGGACCCCTACAGTCCAAAATTGACTTTTGGTCATAGCGCCGCCCCCTGGCCAGAGTAAATGCGCCTTATATGACAAACATCATCCAATTTGCATGAAACTCAGAATGTGTGGTCTATGTGTGATACTGAGCCGGCCCCTATAATATGACCACGCCCACTTACTCAGGCCACGCCCCCTTTCATAACATTTGAACCGTTTAAGGTAGAGTCTTGTGTGAGCTGTCATTGAACTCAGCAGAGACTTCTTTCTTCATTGGTGATGGTTTGACCCGCCCCTTATGCTTAATCCCCGCCCCCTTTCTTAAAATTTGAACCATTTAAGATAGACCCTTGTGTGAGGTATCATTGAACTCAGCAGAGACTTCCTTCTTCATTCGTGATGGTTTGGCCCGCCCCCTATGTTTAAGCCACGCCCCCTTTCATAAATGCGGACCCATTTAAGGTAGAGTCTTGTGTGAGGTATCATTCATCTCAGCAGAGGCTTCATTTTTAATTGGTGATGGTTTGACCCGCCCCCTATGCTTTAGTCACGCCCCTTTTCACAGCTAATGAACCGTATGACGTAGAGTCTTGTGTGAGGTATCGTTGAACTCGGCGGGGAGTTCCCTTTTCATTGGTGACGATTTGCGGCGTCCGTGTCCCGCGCGAATGCACGGTCGCAAGGAGCGGTGTCCGCCGGTAACCCCGACGTGCGCAGAGGCGCGACGGCCCGTCCATCGCTGCTCGCAGCTTTAATTGTTTCTATTATTATTTTTCCCGTCAAATGAATTGCCTTTTTGAGGGTTTTACCAGTTCAGAGTCACCATATTGTGACTCTGAACTCTATGAGCCACAAATTGGATACTGTGATCACCATGGGCCCAAAACTGGATACCATCTTGGAGAGACAGTCAGCTCTGGACAATCTGGACAACATTTTGGGGAAACTCACGGTTTTGGCAAGGAAATTTGATCGTTACGGAGACCAGAGGGGACATTTCAGAGATGTCGGGAGTGACTAACTGCCGGCTCCTCGCCCCAAGACAAAACAAATTCCAACCTTATCTTTTCGGCTCCTGAACCAGCGCTGGCCTTGGCCAAGGCCGGTGTTTAATACTCACTCCCCCTGGAGCACTACAGCGATGCACACTCTTCATTTTCCTCACCCGACTCCCACTGACACCTGTTGATTGTTGACTCGGACTGGACCCTGTTCAAGGTTGACTCCATGGCAACCTGCTGTGTATCGCCGTAACATTCGTGCGGACTTGAGACAATGAGATTACGGGGCTAGACGTGGTTTGACTACACAGGCCTACACATACACAAACCCTTCCATGTAAACTGATACGCAATCACCATCCCCAGCCCGTCCCCCGGCCTTCGCTGCTTTGTACCCCCCAGTCAGGCTTGCGGGTCCGTGACCAGCGCCTGAAAAGGCTGCAGGACCGGACTGCTGCTTACCTGTGATGGATTACTTCCACCCCAACACTCCCCTACCACATGGCTTGTCTTGTGTTATTGTACTGGTTATGTGCTTATGTTGCTGAGGTGTTTTTTTTCCCTGTTCCCACACTGTACTCCTATTCAGGAGCATAGTCTGAGAGTTGCCTTTTTCTCCTCACCTCTCCTCATGTTATGCTGTATTTTTTTCCTGTCTTCCTGTCCTGTCTACCCCATGGTCATATTGTTTGTTTGTGTATGTATGGTCAGGTTGATGTAAAAACAATTTCCCCCCGGGGATTATTAAAGTATTTCTGATTCTGATTCTGATTCAAAAACTCACCAAATTTGGCGGCCGCATCAAGTCTGGTGAAAATTTACGTATTTTAAGGGTTTCGGGAATAGGCGCACAAAAATGGCTCGCTAGCGCCCCCTAGAAAGTTAAGAAAATTGAGCCCCTGCAGTGCGTTTAACGTAGACTCACGAAACTTGGTACACATATGTAACATGTCGAGATGTACAGAAAACTTCATTAGAGCCATACCGTAAACCCAACAGGAAGTCCGCCATTTTGATTTCAAAGTTCGAAATTAGTGCGATTTTGGCCATTTCCAAATGTCGTACTTTAACGAACTCCTCCTAGAGATTTCATCCGATCAACTTCAAACTCGGTCTGTGCCATCTTAAGAAGTTAAAGATGAAAATATGTTAAAAGAAAAACTTTTCGTCATAGGGCGTGGCCGTGGCGGGGCGGCCATTTTGTGCGTTTCGCCGCCGAAACAGGAAGTGGGTGTAACTCGAGTGTACGTTGTCCGATTACCTCGAAACTTGTCAGGATTCATAAGAGTCCAACCCTGAGGACAAATAAAAGCCGATATTTACTTAAAGTCATAGCGCCCCCTAGTGGCAACAGGAAGTAGGCCTAAAAGTCAAAGTGCTATACTTTAACAAACTCCTCCTAGAGATGTCATCCGATGGACTTCAAACTTGGTCTGTACCATCCCAACACCTTAACGATGAAACTTTTCGTCATAGGGCGTGGCCATGGCGTGGCGGCCATTTTGAGTGTTTAGCATGAACAAAGAAATTGCTGTAACTTGAGTGTACGTTGTCGTATCTGCCCGAAATTTCTCACGATGGACAAGGGTCCAGGCCTGAGGACCCCTACATGCCAAAATTGACTTTTGGTCATAGCGCGCCCCCCCTGGCCACAGGAAATGCGCCTTATATGACAAACATCATCCGATTTACATGAAACTTATAATATGTGGTCTACATGTGATACTGAGCCAGCCCCTATAATATGACCACGCCCACTTACTCAGGCCACGCCCCCTTTCATAACATTTGAACCATTTAAGGTAGAGTCTTGTGTAAGGTGTCATTGAACTCAGCAGAGACTTCATTTTTAATTGGTGATGGTTTGACCCGCCCCCTATGCTTAAGCCCCGCCCCCTTTCATACAATTTGAACCGTTTAAGGTATACCCTTGTGTGAGGTATCAGTGAACTCAGCAGAGACTTCCTTCTTCATTTGTGATGGTTTGGCCCGCCCCCTATGTTCAAGCCACGCCCCCTTTCTTAAAATTTGAACCGTTTAAGATAGACCCTTGTGTGAGGCATCATTGAACTCAGCAGAGACTTCCTTTTTTATTGGTGATGGTTTGGCCCGCCCCCTATGCTTTGGCCACGCCCCCTTTCACAGCTAATGAACCTCATGACGTAGAATCTTGTGTGAGGTATCGTACTCGGCGGGGTGTTCCGTGTCTGAATGCCACGCAAATGCACGGTCGCAAGGAGCGCCGTCCGCCGGTAACCCCGACGCACACAGAAGCGCGAGGGCCCGTCCATCGCTGCTCGCAGCTTTAATTCCATATGTGTTCATTCATAGTTTTGATGCCTTCAGTGAGAATCTACAATGTAAATAGTCATGAAAATAAAGAAAACGCATTGAATGAGAAGGTGTGTCCAAACTTTTGGTCTGTACTGTATATCTTTCACATTTTTGACACACAAACACAAACACACCAACACACAGTTTGACACACATACCCAACCACCCACCTACACACACACACACACACACACACACACTTGGTTTCCAGCTCTCAGTCACCATACCTAGTCCTTATTTCTTAGCCATTAAGTTTACAAGGCTTCATATATGTCCATTCCACACCTTGTTGAATTGTTGCCTTTTGTTCCAATCTTCAAACAGTGATTTTTCTATACTTAAATAATATTTCATTAGTCCCTTCCATTGCTGTAGCGATGGGGCCTCTGTATCCTTCCAGTTCTTTAAAATATATTTGTTATATACCAAAGAGGAGAAAAGGACCATCCCTTCAATGGGGTATAGCTTGTCTGTATTTTGGAAGATACTGCTCGCGACTGTAAATTCAATTTTGATTTTACAAGTGGTCATCCATTTTTGGATCTCTAACAACCCTTACAAACCTTCTCACATTCCGAGAAAGCGTGTATTATTGTCTCCTTGTGTATGCCACACACAAACGGGGGAGAAAGAGGCATCAAATTTATTTATTTTTGATCTAGTGTAGTATATTCTTGTCATGAGCTTGTATTGTATTAGACTCAGATTCTCATTTGTGGTAATGGTTTTAGTTATATTTAGGCAATCTTTCCAGGTTATATCAGAGTTATTTATTTTAAGATCTTTGTTCCAACCCTCATATATTTTTTTGGAGTGAATAATTATCTGCCTGTGCTTCTATAAGGTGTTTGTACACTTTCCCTATTAATTTCTTGTTTTCTCCTGAGTTTAGGAATAGCCTCTGAGTAGCTAAGGGTTCTGTAGGCCTATTATAGTTCAAGTCAAAGTTATCTGTTATCCAGGTCTTTAATTGAAGATATCTAAAAAGTTATATTACCAATTGTTCAAATGGCTTTATACTGGTATGAGAGGTAATATCTACAATAGTTGTTATTCTATCATCTCCACTTCAGTTCCTCCTTCTGTATTGTGATGGATGGGTTATCCCACAAGCGTGTATTCTTTGGAACAGTGATTTCTATCCCCAGAATATGTTTTAATCTCTCCCATGGTCTTAATGTCCTATTTGTGACAAAACTGACATTTTTAATTTCTTGCTTTGTAAATAAGGCTATTAACAGGTTTTTTTTCCCCAAGCTGATGATCCTCTATGTTTGCCCACATACAGGGTTCGAAATAACTTAGGAGTCTTGGGGGGTCCCCTAAAATGTAATTATAAAAAATACTGAAGACTACCTTGCTACACTATATACTGCAGGTCAAATTATATTTACATATTTTGAAGGTGGGATAATGTTCTTGGGATGTTTTTCATGGTTTGGGCTAGTCCCAGTATTGTAGTGGTGTCTGGAGAAGTGGATTGGCTATAATCTAACAGGTAACCCTCTAATTCTGGAGCAACAAAGTTACAGCTCCTTATATAAATCCCTGACATGACAAAGTGGATAACAGTCATTCTTTCCTTGAGCAAGGAAGTTAACTAAGTTACCTAAATCCACCAGGTGTACTCATTATGGCAGCACCATGCACCTTCAAAGGGTTTGATCAAATACAAATGGCATTTCTCATCCCTTATGTTAATGGGATTTGTAAAACAACTAGCCGGTGGATTGAATAATAATGATGTCTATAAAGACTGTACCTACATTAGATGGTTTACTTTGTTTTAAAGTAGTCAATCTCTAACCTGAACAAAAATCTTTAGGGACACGTTTAAAAAAAAAAGAGTAAGATATTCTAACATGACTAAAAGCCATTAAAATGACAATAATCCAATAGTAACCACATTATTCAAAATCAACATGTTAAGTGACCAGGCACATATTTTATTTATTCATCAGGTTAGTGTTAACTGGGGTTGGAGAGAAGACCTACAGAACAGTAGCTTGACTGGCCTAAGCTGAGCTTGATTTGGCTGGGCTGGGCTGCTGTGAGCTGGCCTCTTTAACTGTATTTTATAGTGCAAAATATTGTTTAATTACTATTATTATGGTAAAACATTTAATCAACTCACACTTGAATTAAGTCTTCGCTATCTTTCGTAATCACTGACTGGACAATTAGGTTGTTATGCTAGCTTTGAATAACTAGTCTAACTGCTATATGTCTGCTGTTAGCTGGCAGATTATTTGGCTTCATACCTATGCTTCATACACATACAGCTATCAAGAAACGTTGACAGACGCACTCTTCTAATCATTACATTAAACTTGGTATCTAAGTTATTTAATGCAACTTTTGATAAAGGAACACCAACTCCAAATATTTGATTATAATAAGCAATTATTATGGAGATATAAACATAATCGAAGCACTTACAGGATTTTCATTAGGGATTTCACTCTTTGTGAGGCTTCGTTTTTTTCCCGCATACAACAATAACATACGTGTCTGCGCCATAGTCTGTACTGTATGCGTCGGAGGACTACAACAACAATCTGTGATGCTATTAACTGCCCTGATTGCTGCCCATTCGCGCTAGGAAATAAATGAATTATTGTTATAAATATAAAACGTCACTAAAGACCTATAATTTTCACAATCATTTTTAATGTTAAAAATATTTGTCGGGGACCCCCCAAAATCTAAAAATAAATTCTTATAGGGGGTACCTAATGACTTATGGGGGGTCCGGGACCCCCCCAGACCCCCTTCATTTCGAACCCTGCCCACATATCTCTGAGCAGAATAGTAGTATAGCTCAAGATTTGGGAATTTTAGCCCTCCTTTTCTCTTATTCTGAAGTAGTTTCCTACTATGAACCTTATTTGACCAGATGAAAGAACTGAATAGCTTATTAATTGTTTTAAAGATCTCCTAAAGATGAACAGGAATTTAAGCAAATTAATTCTGCCAATTACGTTAATAGGCGGGTCTGTCCATTTTTATCTAGACTAGCCTTAAGATCCTTAATTAGTGGTGAGAAATTATCTTTATATAGTTTTGCTTTATCTAAACTGATATGACACCCTAGATATTTAATCCTTTCCTTTTGCCATTTAAAGTTGTATTTAATAAGTTGTGATCTTTAGTCAAAATTCCTGTTGTTGATAGAAGTTCTGTCTTTTCTATGTCCATTTTGTAACCAGATATTTTTGATTACTTATCAATAATTTTCATTAGATATGGAATGGTTTATAACATTCTCTTCCAACATTAATACCATCTATCATATCTGATTGGCTTTTCTGAGCCATCGGCTCTACAGCCAAGGCAAAGAGTGATGGGGATAGTGGACATCCCTGCCTTGTGCCCCTAGTTATATGCCACAGGGGACTTGTATACAGTTTTGATAATTTTTATTATTTAGTTTGGGAAGTTATATGCAGCTAAAACCTCATACAGGTAGCTCCACTCCAAATGGGCAAATGCTTTTTCAGCATCTACCGCCATCAGTGTCACATCTAGTTTTTCTTTTTTAGCATATAGTTTTAGAGATATACAGGTTCTAACATTGATTTTTAACTGTCTATCTTTAATAAACCCTGTGTGGTTGAAATGATTGTACTGATGGAATAATTTCGTTTATTCTGTTATTTATAACTTTTGTAATTATTTTATTATCACAATTTATTAGACTTATTGGTCGGAAATCAGAGGGTTTATTGCACTCTTTACCTGGTTTAGGAATTACATTAATAATAGTCTTATACATTGAAGGTGGCAGGATTTCATTTGTAGTGGCTTGTTTTATAACTTAATTTAATTTGCGGCCAGAATGTTGAATGAAATGCAGTAAACCATCCTTACCTGGAGCTTTGCCTTTTGGGAAGCTTTCAATTGCCTTTTTGATTTCCATCAAGGAAATCTCTTTGGCAATTGTAGTTTTATGTTGCTCTGATAACTTTTTAATGTCAACTAATTTTAAGAAATTCTTTTGTTCATCTGTTTGACCTTCAACTTCAGTAGAATATAATTTTTCATAAAAGGAAGCAAATTTTTGGTTAATAAGTATGTTGTCTCTAACTACAGAGTTATTCACTAGATCTTTTAGTGTGATCTTCTTTACCATAGAGGATAACTGCTTACCTGTCTTATTTGATGATGTGTATCTTAATTTATTTACGTTATACCTAACATTATTAGGTTTTTCTAGCAGCAGTTGGTCGTATTCTAGCTTCAGTCCTTGTAGATAGAGTTGAATCCTATTCATGTCTCTCTTCTCCAGTCACTGTCTCTTGGCGTGGACTTGCAGACGCTGGCGAAGGCCTCCAAAGGGGACTGCTGGTCGAGACCCAGACTGTGTCACATCAGCAGACACCCGGTACATGGCCTGGGAATAACCATTGTCTCAGTGGAAGGTACCAACACACTGCTGTCATTGGTTGATAGAACTCACTTTCAGCTCCTCTGAAGACAAAACACACATACTATTTCACAAGCAAGCCAATCAGCATAAATGTCAGCAGATATTGTGACGATCCATTTACCATTACTGATTCATTTCCTTGCACTAATTTGTCTTAGATCACCCCTGCTCTATAGAAGCACCCGGCATGAAAAGGTCCTGAGGCTGGATTTGTGTTAAAGTTGATATTGTGTTCAGTTAGAACAGTGGTTCTCAACCTTTTTTGTGCCAGCGCCCCCCTATCCATTATCCAGGTCCCTAACACCCCCCATCAAATATTATGTAGGCTAAATGCCCCGAATATTAATGATTACTCCCTAATATAGGCCTATTATTGTTGTGACTATTGTTATCAAAAATAATCAAAAAATCAAATCATTGAATGACAAACAACACATGTATTAGTTTCCCAGGTATCAAAAAAGTCATGTGAATAGAAATTATATATATTTACAGGTTTTTAAATAAAATGCAACCATTTGACATTCAAATTAAATAACAGCAGCCAATCAGAACGACTAGATATGTAACATTCAAACTATAAATAGGTATTATCAAAAGGCCTGCTGCATGGTGTGAACCTCAGCACCTTTATAAGATGACTATAATTTGAATGTCCTTTTTTGTTTGTGAAGTGACCTTGACATGACATCATGACATGAAATGCGCTTTAAATAAAATGTATTATGCTTATTATTATTATTATTATTATTATTATTACAAACACTAACAGTAGCCAATCAGAAACAGCTAGCAATTTAACATTCAAATCTATTTTTGATTCAAATCTAAAATCGAATTGTTCCAATGGAAAACAAGCTGGCACTTATCAAGGGGTAAAAGCAGACACACAAACACACACACACACACACACACACACACACACACACACACAGAAAAGTATTTTGGTGATGACAAATGACTTGAAGAACGACACCTACTGCCGAAAGGAAATAAGTTTACAACCTTTGAAAGTTAGTGAGAGCCGTTTTTTAATGCTCAGAAGAGTCTAGCTATGTTTGCTATCGCCTGTCTTGCCAGTAAATAGCAGAAAAAAAACGTTTGGAGAAAACGCAACCCCACATTGCGCTGTGTTTTGTGGAGGTGTGAGAGTCCCGTACAGTAAACAGTGACATCACTGCCTCTATCGCTTCCATAAGAAAGTTTTAAAACACAAGCACTGAACTGGCCAGGAGTTTTTGGAACAGCTAAATGTTTGCCAAACAACAAAGCACAGTCTATATTTCTCACACGTCTCTTTTCTTTCTCTCTTTCTCCGTGAAATGAAGCTGCATTCAGGTACATTAGGAAACGTTGTGTTTAATAAACCATCTGACGAAAAACTGTTACTGTGAAATATAAAGTCTACTTGTGCTACATTGAAGAATACAACAGGACGTTGCGGCGATTGCTTTTATTTTTCTTATCTGAACACAGCTTCACGTAGTAGCTACAGAGCTCATTTAAGACGATGTTCTGACGTCCCGTTTCCACGAAGGCAGCACGGAGCTGCGCCAATCAAAGCACTGAAAAGTTAGGCCGGTTACACACTGCACGTGTCACGCGAGTGTGTCAGCCACGTGGCGTGTCCGTTTATATTTCGGCTCCCATGTTAACAGGTTACGGTACAGATCCACTTGTCCGTGCGACGCTTCTGTCGCGTCGCGCTCCACTCTATTCCTATGGGTGACGTCAAGCGACTTCAACGCGCACGCAAAGCATTCCGGGAAGGCGGCGCTACATTTGAGAAAATGTAGCGCATCAAAAAGCTGGACGATGCCCAGCTTTATGCAAATTAATCCGTTGAACGCGACACGACTATCCAGTAGAAGTAGAGCACAGAGGAGACGGTGAGAACATCACTTCTCCCTGACACAACATTCCCCGCTGGACCCGCCCATAGCTGTAAATTGAGGAACCCCCATCAACGGAGGCGTCGCGACACCATGCGACAGTCGTGTCGCAAAAGGGGATCTGTACCGTTAGAGCTTACACACTGCCGACGAGAGAGGCGTGCTTGCTAGAAATAGAACCGACGCCTATTTTTCACGCGAGACGCGAGTGTGTTGGAAGCGTTTCCAGGCAAAATAGAATAGGAAAATATGTGTATATGTCATTTAGACACAAATGCACATTAATAAATGGCATCTTGATGTTTGAAAGTCTAGGTTTTGACATCAATGTAGATATAAATGTAATACAAAATTTCAGAGAAAATATTTTCAAATATTGCACCGGTCATACAGAACAAAATATTCTGTAACATATTTTGCAGTCAATACTGCCGACATTGTCTTGCTTTAATCAAATCAGTAGGCTATATATAAATGGTAGGATAGGCTACGATAACAACGTAGTGTGTGTTCTGAGTGACGGTCCAACATCAGATAGGCTATATAGGCTCTTTACAGCTACACAAAGTTGTTATAAACAGACAGCCCACTTACCCATTTTTCAGAGTTTGAATCTGTCGGCACTATGTCCCGAGATCAGCCCTCCCTGTATCTAGCAGCAGGAGCAGCACCACGTCAGACATGCTTCTGGTGTGTAGGACACAGAAAAATCCACGCAGCTGACACGCAGCTGAGACGCAACAGAAACGCCACGCTCGCGCGACGCGTGCAGTGTGTAACCGGCCTTAGGATACCCGTCTCGTCCAGTCGCAGTGCTGTAAACTGGCAGCTTTTAATGTTGCAGACTACTTATTCTTTAGGAGTTTAAGTGTAAACATGTATTGTTATTGTGAATCTTTGGTTTAAACTAGCTTTCAAACAAACGCATTACCCAAAATATTGCTTCCAACGCCCCCCATCATCTTCTGAACGCCCCCTGGGAGGCAGTACCGCCCCTGTTGAGAAACACTGAGTTTCTCAGCTGGAATTATGGATTCTTCACTCCAAACTGTAAAAAAACGATGATAGTTAACTTGTTCTTTTGAATCCGTCTGTCATTTGGAACCATCTGTCATTTGGTGAGCACAGAGAGACTTTCACACACAGCTCTGAGGCGGAAGTGAATGCTGGCACGACTGGCTGCCGCTGCTTTCTCCCTCAAATTTGTGTTTTCTGCTTTCCCTACTGCTTTTTGTCGCAAACTGAGTAGGGATTACACACTCTTACGCACGCTTACACACTCAGCACCTTGACTACTAACTTTGATGGATTAACCTGCAAAAATTGTCTGTTAATTACCTTCATTGTTGGTGGCTGGAGCTTACGGCCTCGCCGCCACTACCTGCTGTTGTTTCCGGCCGCAGGCCACCCAGATCTATTTGTCCACCAAACCCACTTCCATGCTCCTTCCGTCTTCCCTGTCTGTCGCATCAAATCTGCCTTGGTTGTTCACACTGCGGCCGCATTGAAAAAAATCTGACTTGGGTCTGATTCAGGACCACATATGGAAGTGGCATGAATCTGATTTGAAAAAATCTGATCTGGGCAAGATTTGAGTGTTCACGCTACTTCTGAAGAAGTCTGACCTGGTCACTTGACCCCGATTTGGGCCACTTTTGCCTGCAGTCTGAACGTAGCCTCGGAGCGATGAACCTGTGAGAAGGCAGATTAGTGACACACCCCTTCCAACCAGCAGAGTTATCCTTCCCATCCAGATTTAACATTACATAAACAATAGTTTATTTTTTTCATTTAGGCTATTCATTTTTGCTGCTGAGACAGGAAGGTTCCGGATCCAACGTCGGAGGTGCCGGAACATATTCCGGCGTGTTCCGGCTCAAATTAAGCCCTGCACATAGTCACTCACTAAAATAAAAAGTAAGATACAATTAAATAAGATTGCAAAAGATCAAAATACCAGAACACCTACTGAAAATACTCAAAGGAAAGAAAAGAGTTTACATGTGTAAGAATAAAATATACAACCGACATACATAGCACATATAACATAATATAATAATATTAAATGTGAAATAATCAGTCTGCAAGAAGCATAACAGGGCAATATTGTACAACCCAGTCTCATGGGCAGTTCGTGAAATGGTCATGTTATTTGATTAAATAATAATAAAAAAACGAATAAATAGATTTATTATATTTAAATGGGAAGCATATGTCGTGATCACAGCATGATCGCGGGGATATTGTCGCACATTCCCTGTGGCCGTCTCCCGGCATGTGATGCGTCCTTTGCCCTTGTTTTTTTTCCTAAACCCAACCTCCGCCATCCCCTTATTGTCGCGCGTCCCCTGCAGGCGTGTCCCGGCGTCCTCCCCCGCGGCCATTTCCCGACGTGTGAGTCGTCCTTTCCCCATTGTTTTTATCCTAAACCCAACCTTCACCATCCTGTTATTGTTACTCGTCCCCCGCGGCCGTGTCCCGGCATGTGAGGCATCCTCCCCGCGGCCGTTTCCCTGCGTGTGAGGCGTGTGACGTTTGCTTTCCCCTTTAATCTCCGTATAGACCATTTTGTGCTGGCCACCACGAAAAAAAACAAGATTAACGTGTTGTTGTACACGAATCAATAGATTAAAAATAACGTAACAATTTCACGAACTGCCGTGAGACCGTGTTGTATTTAATGAGGTAATGAGATAGTTATCTTACACACAGCTGTGAATTGTTCTGCAGTTTTATGGATTGCGGCAGGAAATATTTAATACCGAAGCTGTCGGAGCCTCTTAGAGAAGGTGCTCCACTGTTGGACCAGGTGCAGGGTGGTAAGGATTATCCATGATAGAACAGTTTGTTCAATGCCCTCCTCTCCACCACTGCTTCAATTATTTTCTTCAAATTAAACTTTTATTTTGTAATTAGCTACAATGTAAGGGACAATTGTGCAGCTTGTATTAGCATTCACAAAAGTGCTTGTTTTGACATTGACAGGCTCAGGTTATTATTCTAAGTGTCTGACAACTGACGATGAACATTTTCACCACATTGCAGCCCGGTCTGTGGCTGCCGGTTACAGCGTTCACACTTGATACCAGACCAATTTCAAAGATTGTTGTTCCCATCAGCCACTTACACACAAAACATAGGAAAATAGAGACCAAAAAAAAAAAGCGGTAGTTACCCTTTAATAAAGACTATCTAACTATCTACCTACACTATACATTCAACAAAACATTTACTGTATTTCTCAAAGTATGTACACACTAGCCAATTGCAAATATATAAAGAAAGCTTGTACAGAAAAAAAGATACAACAGCTAAATAACCAGGAACAACAGGTACAATATGTGCAAGAAAGAAGAAAAAATGCTACACTCAATAGTAAGCAACGTCTATATCCACTAGCTGGGAATTAATACCATTAGTTGATTTAGGGAATGAACGGAAATCAATTTATTTGTGAAGCATGTTTTACAACATTCTGTTTAATCTTTGTGTTTGGGGAAAGGTATCAAGTATTTTCAAGTCAAAAGGCTCAAATCCAAGTGAAGTCATGAGTCACTGGTGTTGAAGTCCAAGTCGAGTTGCAAGTCTTTCCTGAAATTCTCGAGTAAAGTCATCAAATTTGTGACTCGAGTCCAAGTCATGTGACTTGAGTCCACACATGCTAATAATGTATAGTAATGTATGTATAGTAATGTGTAATACCAAATACTGTGATATTTTCAAATACTGTTATTGTACCGTGTAAATCCCATTGCAACCTATTTTTTCTACCACATCACATGGTAGGTAGCCTAATAATTTATTAACAGCTGAGAAGGCTTTCTCTGCAAACTCTTGTTTCAAAGTACAAGAGTTTTATTCCATTCTATACTGATAATGATGATAGTAAATATGTGTCACCAGGTCAGAAGGGCCAGTATACTGTGAGCACAATGACTGATGGTCCAGCAGAGAAAGCTGGTGTATGCACTGGAGACAAACTGATCTGGATCAATGGAGCCATGGTGTCAACGCTCACACACTCCACTCTCAACAGAACTGTATGAAACCAGTTTCCTCAGTCAGATCTCACGTGTGTGTTTGTTAGACTGAACATGTGTGTGACTCCTGCAGTGTGTTTGGTTCTCAGGTGAAGAAGAGTGGTGACTCAGTGACAGTGCTTGTCATTGACCGTGAAAGTGAGTCTTGCTATGTCAGGAGGAAGATGCCCATCCTGCCTGTGGTAGCACAATGCTGCGGCCTCCCCCACACTGCCAAAACCATGCATCTGGTTAGAGGACGTGATGGATACGGCTTTCTGCTGAGACAAGAGAAGTTGGCAGGCACTCGACGGATAGGTTAAAGATGCACTGATGGTCACATGACAACAATCACATTCATACACAGTATATACAATTTTAATGATTTATATTTGAATTGCTTGACATATATAATCATTTCATTAAAAAACTAAAACTGAATCATAATTTCAAAAACAAAGTACGCATAGCCTAATTTGAAATTAGGCTATGCTGAATTCCAATAAACTTGAAACTGAATGTAATATTATGAAATTGAATTCAGTTACCCTGAAAACTTAATTATTCTCACTTGAAATTCAATTCTCTATATACTTCCACACTAAGTTCCCACAATTCAAATTCACGCCAGTCCATCTTCTTATAGACACATTTTTTCTACCTTACTGACCGGCGACAGCGGGTCACACACTTCTTTCACCCGGAGGAATCCCAGCGTCTGGACACGGGACATGGCGTAATACTATGTGCAAGACAGGATTTTTGGATGTCTGCAAGAAACGAGCGACCAAGTTGTTGGTGGTTGATTTGCAGTGATAAAACAAAGCAAAAAAAGTATAGAAGGGTTATGGCACACATGTTCACGAAATAGCCTGTTTCCACACAACTACCACACAACACCATTTTTTAGTCTTAGTCACAGGACTAAGACTAAAAAAAGCTCACAAAATTAACACATGAGCTTGTCTAAACAAAACATTAGGTCAAATGTCCTTTCTAATTTTTTTTATCATATTTACTCAAGCTCATCCTCATCATCAGATTATATTGAACATTTCAGTTAACCTCGTCTAGCCAAAATCACTCTTCGAACTCATTGGCCTGTTGACAATTTAGCCTTTAGGCAATATATCAGGACTTCTTTTCACCAACTGAGATTCCAATGATTTCTAGACTGTTCCTTATAGCTTCTTGAATGGGGCTCAATGACTAATACAAACAGCAGTAGGGGTAATTGGCACCTCTGCCTAGTTCCCTTGCCCGAGGGGAAGTAGGAGGAGGTTTGGCCATTGATCTAAACAGCAGCCAGTGGTCTGTTACATATAACGTTAACCCAGCTGTGTCTCCAAGCCCAAGTGCTTAGAGGCTTTTTCTGCATCTAGACTTATTTCATACTGGCCAAATTCTGCTTTTTTCAAATTGTATAACTGAATTATGTTTAACAGCCTTCTCAGATTGTAACTAGAATTCCTACCAATTACAAATACTGTCTTATTATAGACAATGGAGTTGACTTCTTTCTCTTCACAAGTTGATGAATGCCCGTACTGTACATTCTAAGTACAAAGCTTGATACTGGAAATATTCATAATTAGATTAAATGCACTTGAGCACATCTTAAATAGTAATAATAAGGAATTAAAGCTGCAAGCAGCGATGGACGGGCCCTCGCGCCTCTGTGCGCGTCGGGGTTACCGGCGGACGCCGGTCCTTGCGACTGTGCATTTGCGCGGCACTCAGACGCCGCAAATCGTCACCAATGAAAAGGGAACTCCCCACCAAATTCAATGATACCTCACACAAGAATCTAAGTCATACGGTTCATTAGGTGTGAAAAGGGGCGTGGCTAAAGCATAGGGGGCGGGTCAAAACATCACCAATTAAAAAGGAAGTCTCTGCTGAGTTCAATGATACCACACACAAGGGTCTATCTTGGATGGGTCAGCATGTATGAAAGGGGGCGTGGCTTGAACATAGGGGGTGGGCCAAACAATTACCAATGAAGAAGGAAGTCTCTGCTGAGTTCAATGATACCTCACACAAGGGTCTACATTAAACAGGTCATTAGTTATAAATGGGGGCGTGGCCTAAACATCGGGGGCGGGCCAAACCATCACCAATGAAGAAGGAAGTCTCTGCTGAGTTCAATGATACCTCACACCAGGGTATACCTTAAACGGTTGAAACGTTATGAAAGGGGGCGTGGCTTAAGCATAGGGGCGGGCAAAACCATCACCAATGAATAAGGCAGTCTTTGCTGAGTTCAATGACACCTTACACAATATTCTACCTTAAACAGTTCAAATGTTATAAAAGGGGGCGTGACCTGAGTAAGTGGGCGTGGTCATATTATAGGGGCCGGCTCAGTATCACATGTAGACCACACATTCTAAGTTTCATGTAAATCGGATGATGTTTGTCATATAAGGCAGATTTCCTGTTGCCAGCGGGGGGCGCTATGACCAAAAGTCAATTTTGGCCTGTAGGTGTCCTCAGGCCCGGACCCTTGTCAATCGTGAGAAATTTCGGGCAGATACGACAACGTAATCTCAAGTTACAACAACTTCTTTGTTCATCGCTAAACACTCAAAATGGCCGCCGCGCCACGCCCACACCGTCTGACGAAAAGTTTTTCTTTTAGTAACTTTTCATCGTTAAGGTGTTGGGATGGTACCGACCAAGTTTGAAGTCCATCGGATGAAATCTCTAGGAGGAGTTTGTTAAAGTATAGCACCTTGACTTTTAGGCCTACTTCCTGTTGCCACTAGGGGGCGCTATGTCTTTAAGTAAATATCGGCCTTTATTTGTCCTCAGGGTTGGACTCTTATGAATCCTGAAAGGTTTCGAGGTAATCGGACAACGTACACTCGAGTTACACCCACTTCCTGTTTCGGCGGCGAAACGCACAAAATGGCCGCCCCGCCACGGCCACGCCCTATGACGAAAAGTTTTTCTTTTAACAACGTTTCATTTTTAACTTCTTAAGATGACACAGACCGAGTTTGAAGTTGATCGGATGAAATCTCTAGGAGGAGTTCGTTAAAGTACGACATGTGGAAATGTCCAAAATCGCACTAATTTCGAACATTTAATTCAAAATGGCGGACTTCCTGTTGGGTTTAGGGTATGGCTCTAACGAAGTTTTTTGTACATCTTGACATGTTACATATGTGTACCAAGTTTCGTGAGAAGGAAGTCTCTGCTGAGTTCAATGATACCTCACACAAGTGTTTACATCAATCGGGCAATTAGTAATAAAAGGGGGCGTGGCTTGAACATAGGGGGCGGGCCAAACCATCACCAATGAAGAAGGAAGTCTCTGCTGAGTTCAATGATACATCACACAAGGGTATCCCTTAAACGGTTCAAATGTTATGAAAGGGGGCGTGGCTTATGCATAGGGGGCGGGCCAAACCATCAACAATAAAGAAGGAACTCTCTGCTGAGTTCAATGATACCTCACACAAGGGTATCCCTTAAACGGTTCAAATGTTATGAAAGGGGGCGTGGCTTATGCATAGGGGGCGGGCCAAACCATCAACAATAAAGAAGGAACTCTCTGCTGAGTTCAATGATACCACACACAAGACTCTACCTTGGATGGGTCAGCATGTATGAAAGAGGGCGTGGCTTGAACATAGGGGGTGGGCCAAACCATCACCAATGAAGAAGGAAGTCTCTGCTGAGTTCATTGATACCTCACACAAGGGTCTATCTTAAACGGTTCAAATTTTAAGCAGGGGGCGGGGCTTAAGCATAGGGGGCGGGTCAAACCATCACCAATTAAAAACTAAGTCTCTGCTGAGTTCAATGACACCTCACACAAGACTCTACCTTAAACGGTTCAAATGTTATGAAAGGGGGCGTGGCCTGAGTAAGTGGGCGTGGTCATATTATAGGAGGCGGCTCAGTATTACATGTAGACCACACATTCTAAGTTTCATGTAAATCTGATGATGTTTGTCATATAAGGCGCATTTCCTGTGGCCAGGGGGGGCGCTATGACCAAAAGTCAATTTTGGCCTGTAGGTGTCCTCAGGCCTGGACCCTTGTCAATCGTGAGAAATTTCGGGCAGATACGACAACGTAAACTCAAGTTACAACAACTTCTTTGTTCATCGCTAAACACTCAAAATGGCCACCACGCCACGCCCACACCGTCTGACGAAAAGTTTTTCTTTTAATAACTTTTCATCGATAAGGTGTTGGGATGGTACAGACCAAGTTTGAAGTCCATCGGATGAAATCTCTAGGAGGAGTTCGTTAAAGTATAGCACCTTGACTTTTAGGCCTACTTCCTGTTGCCACTAGGGGGTGCTATGACTTTAAGTAAATATCGGCCTTTATTTGTCCTCAGGGTTGGACTCTTATGAATCCTGAAAAGTTTCGAGGTAATCGGACAACGTACACTCGAGTTACACCCACTTCCTGTTTCGGCGGCGAAACGCACAAAATGGCCGCCCCGCCACGGCCACGCCCTATGACGAAAAGTTTTTCTTTTAACAACTTTTTATCTTTAACATCCTAAGATGGCACAGACCGAGTATGAAGTTGATCGGATGAAATCTCTAGGTGGAGTTCGTTAAAGTACGACATGTGGAAATGGCCAAAATCGCACTAATTTCGAACTTTGAAATCTAAATGGCGGACTTCCTGTTGGGTTTAGGGTATGGCACTAAGAAGTTTTTTGTACATCTTGACATGTTACATATGTGTACCAAGTTTCGTGAGTCTACGTTAAACGCACTGCAGGGGCTCAATTTTCTTAACTTTCTAGGGGGCGCTAGCGAGCCATTTTTGTGCGCTTATTCCTGAAACCCTTAAAATACGTAAATTTTCACCAGACTTGATGCGACCGCCAAATTTGGTGAGTTTTTGAATATGTTAAGGCCCTCAAAAAGCCAATTCATTTGACGGGAAAAAGAAAGAATAATAGAAAGATTAATTCCTTCAGTTTCAATAGGGCCTTCGCCGCTGTCGGCGCTCGGGCCCTAATAATTCCTTCAGTTTCAATAGGGCCTTCGCCGCTGTCGGCGCTCGGGCCCTAATTACAATAGTCCGGCCTCGAAGTAACAAATGCATAGGCTAGTTTTTCTAGCCTATTGGCGACATGGGGGAGCTTTACTGAATAATAAGGTGATCTCTGAACTTTCTTATATGTCTTCCAGTTCATGTGCTGAGGGAGGTGGATGTGGGAAGTCCAGCTGAGGGGGCAGGTATGGTAGATGGAGACCTGCTGCTAGCTGTCAATGGGAAACCTGTTGAGTCTATGGAGCATGAGGACATCGTCAAAAAGATTAGACAGAGTGGTGATAAAGTCATCCTCACCTCTATATCTATACGAGGAAGAGACTTTTACAGAGAGGTAAGTACAGTTATGTTAATATGTTCACACAACTAAAGTTGGACTCATACTGTATCAGAACTTGCCTTCAACTGCTTTCTGTTGTTTTCCTGCAGTTAGGTATCTCTCCTGTGTTGTTCCATGACAAATGTACACTCCAGGATGACAGGCAGCAGACTGTCTCCCACTGCACCAAGAACCAGAGTGAAACCCCTCTGAGAGATGGAGATGGATGTCTGACATATCCCACAATGTATGTTCAGGACATAGAGGAGGCAGGCTCTGGTTTCCACTCAAACTGTTCCCTGGATCAGTCAGGAACTTTAACCACACAGGTATGATCCTACTTCTTCTACGTCTTCAATACTCTGACACTGGCAGAAATACTGTATCTAGATACATATTACTGTAGATTCACAACTAAAACTAAAATAATAATGCATAATGCTGTGCATTCTCCTGGTTCTGTTTTTTAAACGTAAGTAGACATAGACATGTTTCTTTATCCACTGTTTGCATACTGATACCTCTGCCTGCTCCACCACTTGTTAGTTAAACCGCAACTCTGTCTTTTTTTCATGACTGACTGTGTTGCATTAGCAAAGTTCTCAAACAGCACCAGAGCAGCTGTCATAACGCACAACCATGTGCACGGCAGGGGCTATTAATTAATATATGCCTGCTTATTGAGAAGCAAGCAAAATGTTTTCATTGCTACCTTGCACCCATGCAGCCTTCTATGTGCGGAGTAGTTTTGGAAACATGACTCTCTGTGATTACGACATTAATTGTTTTTGCAAAAAATATTTACCAAAATTATGAATATGCTTATTTTTTTGAAAGTAATTGCTGTAGTATCAGGAGACAAGTTATAATTGAGGTAAATTTGGAGACACTACCTTATTTAATCATTTAATCATTTAATCATGAGCCAATTGGGATGAGGATCATCACCTCTAAATCTGAAGCCATGGTTCTCAGCAGGAAATCGATGGAGTGCCTACTACAGGTAGGGAATGAGTCCTTACCCCAAGTGAAGGAGTTTAAGTACCTTGGGGTTTTGTTCGCGAGTGAGGGGACAATGGAGCGGGAGATTGGTCGGGGAATCGGCGCAGCGGGTGCGGTATTACATTCAATTTATCGCACCGTTGTGACGAAAAGAGAGCTGAGCCAGAAGGCAAAGCTCTCGATCTACCGGTCAGTTTTCGTTCCTACCCTCACCTATGGTCATGAAGGCTGGGTCCTCAGGAGGGTGGCTGGCGTCTCCCTTAGAGATAGTGTGAGAAGCTCAGTCATCCGTGAGGAGCTTGGAGTAGAGCCGCTGCTCCTTCGCGTCGAAAGGAGCCAGTTGAGGTGGTTCGGGCATCTGGTAAGGATGTAGTTGTAGCAGGGAAGAGACTAGGAGTCGTCTCAAATTTAAAAGACCTTGGTGTACACCATAGACTGTATGTATGGACGGAGTGTCTGTGACGTCACCCATTGGTTTCTGAAGAGGCAAAATAAAGCTCAAAGTGCAGCACCCGCCGTTGCCATCTTGGCAGTGCTGACGTCAGGAGGTGGAGCGTGAGTGGAGCTGAATGAAGCCTGGTTGCTGAAACTACGCCCACCTCACTCAAAGCTCCCAAGCTAGCAGCTAGGCTAAGAAAGTAGGCTAAGGATAAGCTACTCTGTTGCTAGCCCTGTGGTGATGCTACTCGGCTACTGCAGACAAGTTGCTCCTGGATGGTAATCTACTCGTTCGTCCCAGCTTGTTTGAGGTAAGTTAATAATAATAATAATAATATAATATAATTTTTTTTGTTATTACACAAGCTGAAAATGTATACAGACTAAAACATCCAAGTCCTATAGCTAAACTTAGCTCACCTGCAGGCCCTGCTATCGGGAGGAGAGGGTTCGGCAGCCTGGGCGAACATTATAGCGGTAAATCTGTAGTAAACACTGTACTTAATAACGTTACATGTTTAAAGAACAATTTAAACAAATCTATGTGTATGTATGTGTACCCGCACTTTGATAATATTTATATTGATAATGGTCTTTAGATTGTAATTCTCCACGCCACTATTAAAATCCCATTTGCTTGGTTTACAGCCATTAAAATAGTAATTTTGCCTCACTCTGTGCATTATGAATTCAGATCTCCTTTTTACCTTGATTTGTGACTAAAAGAGTATGTGTAGATTTAGAAAAACAAGTCTTAAGAGATTGCTCTAAAGATTTACAATATTCTTCCAACAATCCTTGCCCAGCGCAGCTGGGTGGTGAAAGCTCTGTAGTCAGGCTTAAAGTGCAGCGTTGCATTGGAATCTCGAATCGGGCCTTCCTGCTGTGCCTGTCTCGCCATCTGACGGTCCTGGTATCTCAGACATCTGAGAATCAGTGTGCGTGTTTCTGCACCCTTACCGTAGATTCTGTATGCCCTGTCAATTTCGATGTTAGCCGTGTTCTGTAGGATGGAATCCATTTTGGCAACTGTTTTTGCAAAAATACAACTGGGTCATCTTTCTCACTGCCCTCCTTCAGTCCGATGATCCGGACGTTATTTATTCTCGATCTATCTTCAGCTCAAATTTCCTGGCCATGGCCTCCTCCATACATATGTCCGCGTTAGCATCCGAAACCTCGCTAGCCGTCGCCATGCTAGCCGAGTTTGCAGAATTCTTTGCTCAGTTAAACTGCAGCGGGGTCTGCTTTTTCGCTCCTGCAGGAATTCCACAAAGTTACCATGGTAACAAATGAAAGGACCGATGTCAAATAAAAAAGAATTTACTTGGTTTTCAATTATAATGCAGAGATTGGGCAAAGAGCCTGAGCCTTGAGCAGCCATGGGAGTCGTCGGTCATGTGATCTCCCAATGTGAAATTCTTTTGAAGTTAACACACCATTTGACACAGCTCACCTAGTCTAGCATTAGTTTGTATGGCAAGATCAGAGAGTCTGCTGTCACTAGAGATGATTTCTGTCACTGGTCTTATTTTACATCCATGACTGTCAAAGGTGTAGCGCAGTGGACCACTACACCCGGCCGGCAGCTGCTTCTCTCGGCCTGGAGCAAAGTTTTGCCGCGCTGCTCACTCTGTTCCTGCTTCTAATGTTCCACAGTCTGAAATAACGTAATGACTATTTATTTTCCAGCCTCATACAAACACCCTTTGTTCAAAAGTATTATCACTGTACATTTAAACACTACAAAGTTATGTTTTACCTTCGGTGCAAGCCAGTTTTAGTATAAGCTCCCGTTAGCGTCCTTCTTCGAGGCTTCTGTCTATGGCTAATTGACATTGGCTAGTTAATGTGCTAATGATGCTCACGAACATTTGAAACCATTAAAATTTCACTTACCGAAAGAACTGGAGTGTTGACTTCTTGGGAGGGTCCGTACAATCAAACGTACAGCAAGGCATATTATGCGTCGGATAAATGCTTGAAAATTGTCCGAAAGGCAAAAACACTGCTGGGAGGTCAAATGCAGTGATATACGTGTCAGTAGTGCATGCTAGTGAGCTTGACACCAGTTTCTCTTTGCTAAACACTGACAAGCAAATAAACAGCCTACACTAGGGTGACCAGATTTCCGGGAGCTGAAACCGGGACACTTTGCCGTAGTGCTTGTGCACGCGCACGCGCTTTTTAACATGAACATGTGCCAGCCCAGGGGCCTCATTTATAAAACCTGTTACGCAAGAAAAAGTTGCGTGAAGCAGGGTGAAATTTGTCGGCGCAACATTCCTCGCACTAGTCGGGATTTATAAAGAATTTCCATGCATAAAAATCTTTGTAGTTTTCCGCAACCTTTTGACCACACGTGTGATCGTGCGTAATGCTCCCAAGGTTTTGTAGTGAACTCCGATGAAATGCCCATTTTCCGAACCTAACCCAGTTTTTGTTTTCCTGAACCCAACAATCCCGTTCTTGCTAAACTGACCCAGAGCCGGTCGCGGCGCCCGGCGAGGGGCTGCCAGCAACGGGGAGAGGCAGGGGATCCTCCCACACCATGCAGCGGAGGAAATATGAGAAAAAGTGTATTTCCTCCCTGCCTCTCCCCCGTGAAATGCGTTGTTTGTTTTATGTGTATCTGTGTGTGTGTGTGTGTGTTGTCTTTCTGCACCTGCTATTCCAACACAAAGTTACCAAATTGTGGAATTCACGGCCAGAAGAGACGTCTGTTCAACTTTCATTTTGGAACTATTTTTCAACCATGACGGGAAGTCTCGGACGGACATCTTTTCAACGGTCATTCAACGTCCAAATGTTTACTGGGGATTGGCTTTATGGTCAAAGATAGCTGTTGTATAATTAACTTCAGTCTCTGCCAGAAACAACTGCTTTTAAAAGTAACGTAAAAGTAACGAGTAAAGTAAAATGTTACTTTCCATAGAAGGTAACTAAGTAAAGGATTACTTTTTTAAGAAGTAACGAGTAACGAGCAAACACTACTTTTTAAAAGTAACTTCCCCAACACTGAATGTGATCTCACAGGGGTAAATAGCAAATATGAACCATAAATTATGTATGTATCATTGGTAATTGAGCTAAATATGTTATATATGATATGATATGATATATATAAATATGAACACTACACAAGGGTCAAAGCTTCCAAACAGGATTTTGTTTCGATGTTCAATTTTATTTTATTTATAGTATCAAATCATAACCAGAGTTATCTCGAGACACTTTACAGATAGAGTAGGTCTAGACCACACTATATAATTTTCAAAGCCCCAACAATTATATAAATCAGAATATTGTTTTTGCGTACAAAAATAGCCTCGAAAATAGCAACAAATACAGCGTGGTCGGACCCCGCACGTAGCTGCCAGATCTATTCGCCTCGGAAGAATAAACTGGACAAAGTTACTTTCGGGGCTACACTCAAAACATTCGGCGCTGAAGCCACGGCAAAATTGGCTCACGCCACTCCTGATGTAAACCGGGACAGGCTTTTGACGGGACTCGGGACACACAATTCAAAATCGAGACAAACGTCTGGTCACCCTAGCCCAGTGATTTTCAACCACTGTGCACACTAGTGTGCCGTGAGAGATCGTCCTGTGTGCCGTGGGAAATTATCCGATTTTACTTAATTGGTCCAACAATTTTTTTTATTGAGTTACTGCAAATAATTTTCCATTGTTGCGCATCTGTGCCTCAATATGATGACTGACAGAGAAATTAAATACTATTCTGTGTCAGTAGCGCAATAATGACCTTGTTGATTTAAGACAATAGAATTACTGCCAGCAGGGCAGTAATTTTGCGACCAAAATTGGAGAGTGTGCGACCAGTAAATTTGCCCCCTTTTTTTAACACTTTAAACGTTGACATTTCGGTACCTGAGAGTGCGTAAGTGCAAGTTTATCTGTCCTCTCTGAAACAAAGAGACAGAGAGCAGAGCTCTGACACACACGCAGAGCTGCAGACGATGCAAACTACGTCGGCTCTGCAGTTTTGTTGAAGTCACAGTGAGTCACGGAAATGCAGATAAAGTGGTTTCAAGTGTGGTTACAGTTTTTCATAACTTCATGCAGACAGCGTTTGCTGTGATGATATTAATGGCGAGCCGAAAGCGGTCGCGGTGCTGTTGACGTTACACTTCCTCGGAGCCGAGCAGGCACAGCAGTGGTTTCTGTGACCTGGTGACTGACTGATAGGCTGAGGTTGTAAGGCAAGGCAACTTTATTTCTACAGCACCTTTTGGTTGTGCCCATAAAATTTTCAGTTGGGGGCCACTCTGCTCCTAATGAAAAAAGTTAGTCTGGAGTAGAGCTGAAGATCTTTGCCCGAACCCGACGGGACCCGACGGGACCCGACCGGTTGGGTCGGGTTCGAGCTTAATTTCTATTATTTTTCACGGGCTCGGGCCGGGCTCGGGCTTGCGCTTCAGGCTGCATGGTATATGAGCGGTCAGGTGATGAGTTTCGATTAGCGTGAAAATGGATCCTGAGGAGGTGAAACGGAGGCTGGTCTCTGGAGGACTTAATTAATTTCTATGTTCCAACTTCCAAGTGGCCAATAGCCTCCGTTAATCATTTATAAATGACTCATTTTTTACGAAAGACAAAGGAGCTGTGTGCGTGCGGCGCAGTCTCTTTTTTCTTTCTCTCCCTTTTCCGCCGAGTGGTGCGTGTGCCCGCTCGCGGTGCGAAGCGCGTGTCTGACGCGCGTGTCCGACACTCTAATGATGCTGATAGACGGCCTTTACAGTCGGGCTGTAAACGGGTTCGGGCTTTTAAAAAGCTGTCAATCAAAATGTACGGGTCGGGCTTGGGCCGAACTCTGTCGGGCTCGGGCCTTTTTGGGCCTCTAGTCTGGAGCCCTGCTGCCTCCTTTCGCGCGCATCCCGCAGTGACAGGATGTAAGCAGTAGGGACGAGATCATCGATGTAAGCCTGCTTAAGCGATGGATACATTTTGAAAAAGGAAAAATGCAGATTCTGATTATTAGGCTACAATGTGTCATTTTTGGTTGGTGGTGTGCTGCGGGATTTTTTTTATGTAAAAACTGTGCCGTGGCTCAAAAAAGGTTGAAAACCACTGCCCTAGCCTACACCCTCCTACAACCGCGATGCTTGCAGCTGGTTGGACGAACGGGTCTGTCTGCTCCCGAAATTTCAAAAGTGATAATGGCGGCTCGTTTAGAATACAATCTCGTATTTTACGAAAACAGTTCACCAAAACGTGTTTCTAAAAACATTTCAGGCAAATCTAGCCCAGATCAGATTTTTTCAAATCAGATTCAGGCCATGTGGTCCTGAATCAGACCCAGATATGATTTTTTTCAATGCCTCCGCAGTGTGAACAACCAAGGCGGATTTAATGCGACTTTTATCTCAATAACCCTCGCTGCACCCTCTCTCTCTGCGGGGAGGGGCGGGGCCCCCTGCTCCCGGTGCGGCTGTCAACCAGTCCTCAGTGTGCCCCGCATTGCCAGGGCGGGGATCAGCTCACGTAAAAAAGTCAGAGGGTCGCCCCGTGGAAAGTGTGCGATAGTACCCGAAAGATGGTGAACCATAGTTCTGGGGCAGGTGAAGCCAGAGGAAACTCTGGTGGAGGCCCGTAGCGTTCCTGACGTGCAAATCGGTCGTCCAGTCACACAGACCTCTGTAGTGAATTTGCAGCCATAACCCCGGAAAAGGCCAAAATAGCCAATTTGTCTCTCGTTCTCGTCATTCTTCTCATCCTCAGCACCTTGTTCTTTTGCGCATTAGGGTCAGTTCAAAACCGCAAACAGTTCACACTCCAGTGTGAACGGTTTGATATAGGCCACATTTTAAAAGGTAATGTGAACAGCCCAAAAAAAAAAATCAGAATTAGGCATTAAGACTTAATGTATGTGAATGTAGGCCATGCAGTTGCTAAATCTGTCTTCATTGTAGATAGACAAAGGTCAGTTTAAAAGATTTTCGTCAGCTTTTGAGAGGCAGCAAGCCGAGCCAGCTGCTCCTCATTTGCATAATGTTGGCTGAATTCAACTTTATACAAAAAGGAACGGGCGACTCGCCTATCCGCGACGCATTGCACAGCTGCTCCCATAGAAATGAATGGGAATCAGGGAAATTACGCTGACAATGGATGCACCTTGAGTCGGATTAGCTTTAGCTGTAGTGTCTGACGGGGAACCCAGGGTTACATCTCTCTCACAACAGGCAACTGTCAATCAACGTGACCATGCACTTAATTATGTAGAACTTGAACCTGAATATAACTTAATCTGATGAGTTATAAAAAAATTCACCCCCCAGAGTTATCATGAAGGGTAAACTTAGCTATGGAGACCAAAACCGTTTTTTGAACCAAGCTGTAAACATGTTTAATTCTACTGTAAATCTGGCCATTTTAAAACAGGGGTCTATGGAAATTGACTCACTTTTGCAGTCAGCTGCAAGCTGCCACTTGTGAACTGCAGTTTTTGGCACTTTCGCATGTGCATCACAGCTCAGCGCTGGAGGTTGCCCCTTGGTGTACACATGTAACACTAAATGTCACAAAATGAATGATAGTTTGCGTTGTTATGTTTGCATAATGTGGACACAGAGCTCATGAGACAAAATGAGGTTTATGAGTTTTATTCACAAACAAATACTGTTGAAGGCAAGGTGGAGCAGGTTAGGTGCGTGCAGGGGTCAAGAAGGTTAGAGCAGCCACTGATCCAGCAGTGTAGTAGCGATCTAGGACACTTCTAGCACAATAAACCCGAGGTTATCTTGAAACATAGAAACAAAAAGCGAAGGTTAGCGAACAGACAAGCTAACCGGTAGCAACTGGTTCACATGTACATTAGAAATAAATCACCAGAGGTGGGCTCAGATACTCAACCATGTGAAGTGAGGAATAATCTGCCTCAATTTACAGGAAGCCTGGAGTCTTTATATCACCGGAAGATTATCAGATGGGAAACAGGTGTGCAGTCCTGATCTCCTCCACGCCCAAGTAACGCCCACTCACACACAGTCACAGCTCATGGTCCCTCCTTAGAGGAGCTTGTTATTCTGATTAAATTACCATTTTCACTTTGTTTTGTGTTTTTCAGCTGTCAGAGAGAACATGTGATGCTTTCTTGTGATCAAAATGAACAGAACACGAATGACATCAGCAGACAAGGGAAGATGAAGAGCTCAAGTCATAGCAAATGATTTTATTTTGAATCTACAGTATAATGAGATCAGATGAACTTTCTTTTTAACCATGTGATCTCCAATCTCCATTTTGATTCATATTTTTGTTAATTATAAACAATGGTCATTATTTTGTATGATATAAGCTGTGAAATAGCTTTAAAGGGGACCTATTATGCTTTTCCGTATTTTCTGTCATATGTATAACGTTACCATCTCAGATGTTCGTGTTAAACGTGGCCAAAACTTTAAATAATGAGGTAAACACATTTAAAATAAATCCCTGTTAGGCTAAACCTCAGATTTCCCACTGTTCTGAATGCTCTAGTCTTAACAGTTCTTTCTACTCTCGGCTCCATATCATGTCATACCGAGCCGGGTTTCCATACAGTATATGGTCATTACATACACTGCTACATGTAGCCACATAGATTTGGTCACATTCCTGCTGGAACATGTCCAATTGTGTAGTTATTAGTTTAGAAGCATTTATTGGTGATTTTTCATGGTACAAAGTCCTGCTGTATACCCCACTGCAGTCTTGCTAGTCCAGACAGCATTCCGGGATTGGAGAAATACGTGCACTCGTTTATTGGCATTTCTTTAAACCAATCACAATCATCACGGGCGGCGCTAAGCTCTGCACAGATAGCCTCAGGAAGGAGCTTGTTTTGGTGGAACATGTACACTCACCTAAAGGATTATTAGGAACACCTGTTAAATTTCATGTTAATGAAATTATCTAATCAACCAATCACATGGCAGCTGCTTCAATGCATTTAGGGGTGTGATCCAGGTCTAGACAATCTCCTGAACTCCAAACTGAATGTCAGAATGGGAAAGAAAGGTGATCTAAGCAACTTTGAGCGTGGCATGGTTGTTGGTGCCAGACGGGCTGGTTACTGGGATTTTCACGCACAACTATCTAGGGTTTACAAAGAATGGTCTGAACAAGGAAAAACATCCAGTATGCTGCAGTCCTGGGGGGCGAAAATGCCTTGTTGATGCTCAGAGGAGAATGGGCTAAGTTTTTCAAGCTGATAGAAGATCAACTTTGACTCAAATAACCACTTGTTACAACCGAGGTATGCAGTAAAGCATGCACAACCTTGAGGCGGATGGGCTACACCAGTAGAATATCCAGTAAAATAGGAAAATTAGGCTACAATTTGCAGCACAGCAACTGTGATAAGCACAGTTCATAGTAAATTTGTGTAGGTAGATAGAGTATTTATTGAATACCCTTTACGTGCCTTTTAGTAAGAGATATTGTAAATGAGAAAAAAAAGTAGTGATTTAATGTGACAGCTCACCAAAATTGGACAATTGAAGACTGGAAAAATGTTGCCTGGTCTGATGAGTCTCGATATCTGTTGAGACATTCAGATGGTAGAGTCAGAATTTGGCGTAAACAGAATGAGAACATGGATCCGTCATGCCTTGACGGACTGGGCAGGCTGGTGGTGGTGGTGTAATGGTGTGGGGGATCCCTTTCGCCTACAGAACTGCCTTAATTTTTTGTGTCAGGTGCTGGAAGCATTCTTTAGAAATGTTGGCCAATATTGATAGGATAATAATAATCCTTTAGGTGAGTGTACATTCAAAAGTTGTTTTAGTCGTGAGAGAGAAAAATCAGATTGAACAGATAGTCTAGTAGCTGTCTGGATTTACCCTGCAGAGATCTGAGGAGCGGTTAACCATAGTCCTCATAAATCCACCGGAGTTTAGAACGCCAACACAAAGAAAGCAGAAGGAAACGGACATCGGCGAATAGACATGCATCCGTCGTGGATATAGACTAGAAGAGCACAGATTCAGAGACTCCGGAGATGCGGAAATGCTGACCAATCAGAGCAGACTGGGCTTTTTAAAGAGACAAGCGCTGCAACAGAGCGCCTCAGACAGAGGGGAAATACAGGTACAGCAGCCATGGGCAGTATGAAAAAAATAAAGTGTTTTTGAACATTAAAGCACGTAAACATTAGTATGAAGTATGAACTTTAAAACTGTTTATATGTCTCCTTTAAAATGTTTAGCACCATATATAGAAGCTTAACATCTAGAAACGTGCATTTTTAAATACTTGTTTATTATGCTCTCTATGTAATATGATTCACTGTGTCTGGATGTATTCATTTATATTAAATGTTTTCTTGGCAAATTTGGGCCCTTTTTATCAGCATATAGGCTACTTTTCTTTGTTCTATGTGTGGTAACAGATTGTATTTATTTTGGGGTGGACATGCTCCATGGTCTGTGGTTAGCACTCCCACCTGAAAACAAGAGGATTCTCCAGTTTCCTCAAGTGCAAAGAGATGCAGGTTAAGTTAATTGCAACTCTAAATTGCCCATGGGAGCGTGAATGCGTCTCTGTGTCGGCCCAATGATTGGCAACCTGAGCAAAAAAACAAATTATGATTGGTTATCGTGCACCAACAAGGTGGCCTGAAAGGAGACACTCTGGGTAACTCTTCACAGCACTGGCAGCACTACTTGCTGCTCATTAAGATCATTGCTTTGAGCGCACAGTAATAACTCATGGCAACTTAGAGAAGTGCATCACCTTTTTTTCATCAACTTAAATCTTAACATGTGGATTTTGGCAGCTGGACAGGCTGAAAACAATATTCAGAGAGACTTTAGTAGGAAAATCAATCCCAAACTAATAATTCAATAATAATCAAGACTCAAGATATTATCTTTCAGGTTATCTTCAATTTTCACATTATGAGAGAAGTATGGACAACAACAGATTTTTGGCATAAATATCACATTTAATGTTTTCACCATTATTTTTCAGATGGAACCTTTTGGGTAGATCTAACACTTTCCAAAATGACAACTGATTCTAGTCCAATAACTGTGATTTACAGTGCTTAAACGCAGAGTTTAATAGATACATTATGTACTGTATATACTGCAAGTTTTATTCAAATTACAATGCATCTGATTAAAACATCAAGTATACAAACATGGTATAGGAGAGCAAATTATATGTATCCAAATATACCAGTAGTTACAAAGTTGTGGTTAGTTTCTTACACAAGAATCATTTGATTCAAGTACTTATTTCCAACACAAAATAAAACATATCATCTACACAAAGAGTACATACAGGCTTAGGGAGGGAGAGTGACTTGTACCACTGTGAACTGTGTTCATTCCTGAGAAAATTCCTGTTCAGTTTCCAATAGACACCCACAGCATGCCGCTTTTTATTGTCTCCTTTTAGTTGTCTGCGTTGAATGTGTTTTTTCACAATGGGTTGGAGTGATCTATGTTATGTTAAACTATGGCCACGCAACAGAAATCAAATAATAAGACTCATCAGGGTGAATCAACATCAAAATCTGTTGGAGTGCTACCCATGTACTCATAGAACTAGAGTTACATCCAGGTAAATTAATACTTTTGGGCAATAATATAGTGGCTGAGAGAGTTTAATGCACTGAACTGACACTTAAGAAAATAAGTATGTATGTTTGTATAAGTATGTAGGAAAAGACCTAAAATAAAATGAAACTAAGGGAAATTGAACACAATATAGAAACATTTTAACACTGCAAGTACAGAAAATACAAGCAAAGAGAGAAATAAAAATCAAACATAATATAAATAAGTTATAACATGATAGACATTTCCAGGTGATGCTAAAAACTATAAAAGGCTTCTGCTGTCCTGAAATTCTAGCAGAAAAACAAGGCTCTTGCGTCGCATGTCTGCTTTTCTCTGTGGATGTGCAATTAAGGACTTTGTAAATACTTAACCAGAATCAATAAAAAGCAATAAGTTAGAAACCATCATTATCTGTTCTGAAATCCCAGTGGTTGAATATAAAGCCTTATATTTCACGCAGCAAACATTTGATCTCAATGTGATCATGATTTGTTATTGTATAGTAGTTAAATTAAGAAACCCTCCTATTAACATATTTTTCAATCTTTAATCATCAATTTTGGACATCATTGAATGGTTTTTAATCTCACCTGAAAATTTCTGTTGTGTTAGATTTGCAGTGTTTCTCTGTGCTGCATATGAGGTTTCACATTGTCTATTTCGTGTTTGGTTTTCTAAAGTTGCAGTGCATTGAGGTCTTTGAACCCCCAAACAATATGATCTTTAAATAGAAACTTTGTGTTGGCATTGTCTTTATAAACCTAGGGACAAACATTGCTCCCTATGCGCAGTTATTGGAAAAAAAACACTATGCAACCAATCACAACTCTATAAACAAATGGAAAGAAATGTCCTGGTACTATATATAGTACAAGGACCGGGCTCTACAAGCTGGTTCCATGTTGGATCCGGTTCTCGGTTAGAAAACATCAGGAATTACCTAATCCTATTGAATTTTTAAATTGTTTAAACTTTTTAATTGAACTCTGCTCTTCTTTTATTAGCAAACCATTTCACATATCAATATTTGAAGCAAAAAAGTGATAGCCAAATCTAAAGTCTATTCAACAAGGGATGCAAAAATAACTAGTTGAATTCTTAATAGCCTGAAAACAATCCAAAACAAAAAGTAAGTCAATTATGTGAAATTTGATAATCATCTTTGAATCAAATTGATTCCTTGACATTGAGCTTTGAACACAGCCACTGTGGTGTAAGTAGTTGGGCCGTACCGAACAGTCACGGTATGGGGGTCATGATTCAGTCACACTATGGGGAGCGCAAATGGGACTCCGGTCCCGGTCAGTTACAACAGCAGCGGAGAAAGATGTGTCCGCGTTGCTCCACCACTGTAGTGTATGTGAATGAAAACACATCCAACATGCTAATGTACGTTAAATGGCATCACCCAGATGTGCGATCACTGGGACGATAAATTATTGGGTGCTTTGAATGTTTAAATATAGCATAAGAGATGTTTTTCAGTTTAATAGCCTATTGTGACCTTTGGCCTTTGGGGAAGTGTTTAGTGTTCGTACAGTGTAACACAGACATTTGGTATACTATTTTCATTATCAAATAAGCAACATTTCAAATATGCCAGTGGGCAAAATGTTAGCTCAGTCCCCAGCAAGAGGATTTTTTCTGTCTTGAACACTTGCACAACTCTGTTAAATGAAAATAAACGTATCCTTATGTATTTGGGTTTTTTCCCGAATTACTCGCACCAAACCATGACACTTAAACCAGTGTATGAAAAAAAAAATTTGACTTTTGTGTACCGTTACACCCATAGTAAGTAGTGACTCTCCCTGCCCATAAGGTCCTATCCTATCAAAGCGTAAAAATGTACTAACAGTCAGTGAACCCTTGGCTATTGGTAGTACTTTGTAATAAAAACATCTGATGATTAAAAAAATTTTTAGTAGAGGTTTGCAGGGGCAGTACATGTTATTTCAGTATAAAAGCTTGAATAGACATTCAAGTGTTTTTTAATTCATCCCCACATGAAATCAGAAAGGTGTGGAGGTAAACAAAGCAAAGTTACTGAGCCCAAGAGGTAGAGACCAACATGGTGAATCATTAATATACATATTCACACAGTGCCACTGTGGTAATTAACATTAACAAAAAAGGCTTCTCCCTAGTTGTATCTACAAATCTGCTGTACACACAACATACAGTTAACAAGACAATTCTGTGAATCATTACAGGATTTTCTGTCTTTTACAGATCCCAGTTGCAGGGTTAAAATAAAGACAACATATACATTTGTATGCAAGTTTAAAAATAAAATTAACTTCACAGCCTTAGAAATGTGCAGGCTAATATAAGTTATATACAGTGGTATTGTTCTTTAGGTTGATGTATAGATTTGCTTCTCTATTTATATACATAATCGTACTTTGAGGTGTGAGAAGAATGCATGCCATAGAGCAGTGGTTTTCAACCTTTTTCGAGCCACGGCACAGTTTTTACATTAAAAAAATCCCGCGGCACACCACCAACCAAAAATGACACATTGTAGCATAATAATCAGAATCTGCATTTTTCTTTTTTTTTAATGTATCCATCGCTTTTGCAGGCTTACATCGATGATCTCGGCCCTACTGCTTACATCCTGTCACTGCGGGATGCACGCGAAAGGTGGCAGCAGGGCTCCAGACTAACATTTTTCATTAGGAGCATAGTGACCCCCAACTGAAAATTTTAGGGGCACAACCAAAAGGTGCTGTAGAAATAAAGTTGCCTTGCCTTACAACCTCAGCCTATCAGTCAGCCTCCAGGGCACAGAAACCACTGCTGTGCTTGCTCGGCTCTGAGGAAGTGTAACGTCAACAGCACCGCGACCGCTTTCGGCTCGCCATTAATATATCACAGCAAACGCTGCTTGAAGTTATGAAAAACTGTAACCACACTTGAAACCACTTTATCTGCATTTCCGTGACTCACTGTGACTTCCACAAAACTGCAGAGCCGACGTAGTTCGCATCGTCTGCAGCTCTGCGTGTGTGCGAGTGTGTGCATGTGTGTCAGAGCTCTGCTCTCTGTCTCTGTGTTTCAGAGAGGACAGAGATAAGCTTGCGCTTACGCGCTCTCAGGTACCGATAATGTCAACGTTTAACGTGTAAAAAAGGAGGCAAATTTTCTGGTCGCACATGTGCGACTGGATGTAAAATTCAGTCACACACTCAAATTTTGGTCGCAAAATTAAACATTAAACTGCCCTGCTGGCAGTAATTTTATTGTCTTAAATCAACAAGGTCATTATTGCGCTATACTGCCACCTACTGACACAGAATAATATTTAATTTCTCTGCCAGTCATCATATTGAGGCACAGATGCGCAACAGTGGAAAATGATTTGCAGTAACTCAATATACAAATTTGTTGGACCAATTAAGTAAAATCGGATAATTTCCCACGGCACACAGGATGATCTCTCACGGCACACTAGTGTGCCGCGGCACAGTGGTTGAAAATCACTGCCATAGAGTACAAGAACAAGAATAGAAAACAATTCTAAAAATATATTAAATCATTTACTTCAAAGTTTTTTTTTCTGGAGACAGTGTACATGTATGAGGTGAAGCAGGAGCACGCTTTAAACTGGATTACCATTTAGAAAAACCCATATTGATGAGACCATGCCATCATTTATACATTATTCATATGCTACTGTTTCCGTATGGTGAGCTTGTCTAATGCAATCCGAGATGACATAGTATGTGGTTATATTCAAGTAGACATAAAGAATTAACAACCTTAAATAATGATATTGCTGGTTAAACTGCTTCTTTAGTATGTTTTCTTCTCATTTTCATATTTTGTTCATAACACAATGACAGCTCCCCATTTGTCCTTATAGTCAAAAGAAGAACAAGCTGGCTCCAAAGGAAGACTGGATCCTGACTTTAGTAAGCTACCATAGCCTTCTATAGCAGTGTGAGAAAGAGAAAAGGTAAGGGAGGAGGAAGATTGGTGGGTTGGGTGGGATTGAATGATTAGCTGGAAGTGACTTCTCTTCTCCCTGGAAGCATCCATTGTTGATGCTTAAGGAGGTGTTTTAAAATCAAGACATAGTACTATGACCATTTGCCACGGTTTCTTACTTTTATCTCATGTGAACAATACAATTTACAATCTGGGTCTGATTCTCATAGTGTTGGCCATCATCCCCCATCACTTAGAAAAACATCTGGATGACACTCCCAACACCTGTAGCTTTAACACTAACCATTAACCAAAAGAACAAAACAAAATGAGTACTCAGACAATGACTCAAAAGAAACACATTTCAGATGATACCTAATAAGAGATATGTGTACATCAACTTAATTGGTCCAAAGTTAGATCACACACACTCACAGTCACAGCATGCATTAGATATGTTAAAAATGACAAAACTTTCATTAAAATGTTTAAAGAATTAACAGAGCCGTGTCCATTTTTGCACTGTTTGGAGTAGTCCTAACAATGGATATCTGAACCGGGCTCCGTTCCAGAAAGCAGGTTTAGTGAAAACTCTGAGTTTGTTAACCCTGAGATGAGGGAAACTCTGTGTTTTCCGTTTCAGAAAGAGAGGTAACTTAACCTCAGTCAGTTACTATGGTAACTGACCCTGTGACCCTAACCTGGTCGGTAGCAGGTTTTCTCCTCCCTAGGAGACTCAAGTTTTCTTCTCACTCATTTCCTCATTCATTCATTCAGTCTGTACAGTGTTGGGGAGTAACGGAATATATGTAACAGCGTTACGTATTCAGAATACAAATTATGAGTAACTGTATTCCGTTACAGTTACAATTTAAATAGTTGGTATTTAGAAAATACAGTTACATTGTTGAAATCAATGGATTACCTGACGATACTTCTCTGTTTCACGAGTTTATTCACTCTGAATAAAAGGCAACTCTATCGCATTTTCCAGAAGCCCCGATATGAAATCGAAAAAAATTAGCTCCGTGATCAGTCACAATGGAGTCGGAACCGGCACGACAGAGCCAGGGCAGGAATAAGTTTCTATCTTGGAAATTCAAACAGCATTTCACATTAAAGAAAGAACAGGGAGAACGAAATATAAATGTGCAGTGCATCCTCTGCTTGCCAGCAACCAACCTCCTTTCAGCGTCCAAATTACTCCACCTCCAACCTGAAGAAGCATCTTAAAGTAAGTTATTTTTTTAATTAGCCAAGGGTAGTAGTCTGCTGTAGTTTTACTGTTCACCTTGCTATTTTAACATTGACGTGGGACTTTCCATTCTCCTATACGTATACGTGCTGATTTACTAGCTCCAGAGCCGTTTAAAGACTGACAGCCCCGTTTGACATGCTAGCTAACGTTAGCTAAAATTAGCTTGTGGTAGCTTAGACCGCGGTTAGATTTTTGTAGTATGCAGTTCGGGAATACCAATACAATAATCTATCTGCTTATTCAGGTACACATTCAGCCAGTTGGAATAAAAAGAACACACCATAATATGCCTATTTAGTAAGCTGGATGTGATGGTCGCATTCCTACACTTATAAAACGCAATTCAATGTAGAAGTAATCCTGAAGTAATCCAAGTATTCAGAATACGTTACTCAGATTGAGTAACGTAACGGAATACGTTACAAATTACATTTGTGGGCATGTATTCTGTATTCTGTAACGAAATACGTTTTGAAAGTATCCTTCCCAACACTGAGTCTGTATCAGGCGCATTTTAATGCAGTTTGTTATCTGCATGAATAAAAAAACGTATTGGTTTATGTTAGGCAGATTATAAAAAGTTTTTTTCTCAAACATGTCATGTCCTTTTGTCGATGATCCCGTTGATGAAAAAATTGAGAGGTATTTTTTATCACAGTCCCATCAGATATGTATCCGTCCTCATATCACTAACATGATCATGGTGCTGCAGCCTCAGAATGGGATTAGTAAAGCTTACTTTTTCGCCCGCAGGATTGCACCTAAATGAAATTATAGGTGTAATACAATTCCAGTTTAACTGTGATTAAATATGAAATGTATACACTGTTAATTGACTCGAGCAGCAATTTTCTCCCACACCAATTCTCTCTCTTTTGCAGCAGCAGCCGCTGTCTTGATTTTTAACGAAATGCATGTTCAAACTCGCCGTTTGTGTGCATGAATATTTCTGCTGACCCGTTTGTTTGTGGTGAATCTTGGAATCACGGCTCCATTCATGCTGCCTTTTTATAGTGGTGGTGCACGCACGTAACCCTGAGTGAACCTACTCAGAGTTGATTGAACCAACTCAAATCAGCTGTTCTGGAACCGAAAACTCTTGAGTTTCCCATCTCAGGATAAATCAACTCAGATATCTGGGTTAGACTCAGAGTTTGTTAAACCTCCTTCCTGGAATTGACCCCAGGTCTCAAGCCAATTTGGTTGCAGTCTGTTATGTAATCACCAGAAGAATTGTTTTCCTCAGGGTCATTATGTAAAGATGAACATGTCCAATTCAAAAACATTTGAGATTTGTCCTCAATGAAATACGCCACCATAAGTCATTTGTTAAAGCAGCGATTACAAGAAGGCTACGGCTGGAGCCACAAGGAGCCACCCACTTTGAGCTTTATTTTGGCTCTTCAGAAACCTATGGGTCATGAAGACTACGTCCATATTTTACACAGTCTATGGTTTAAAACTGTGACCATTACGTTCTGTGGTTTAAATATGAGGATGTAAAAATGCTTCTGTGGGTCATATTTCCTGCCACCACTAGGGATGCTAATTAATGAAATGCTCCTATAGGTCATTTTAGAGGGTAGGAATAAACATCTTATATTGTTGTATGGTATGGAGGACTTGTTTGTGAAGATTTGGTGTTCCACTAAGGGATCCATTTTAAAAATATACGTATGTACGAAGGCCACCTTTGTTTTTTGAAAATACAGAAGCAGATTAACTGAACCCATAGTGTACTTAATGTCTTCTTTATTTTTATTGAACATGTTTATTTACTGATGTCTGTCTTTTTGTTCTTCTGGGTGGGGTAGGGGTGTTAAGAGGGAGAATGTTTACTCCAGATGTCACTCTAGCTATGGAAAGGCCAACAGGCTGTAGAGGTTTTCATTCAACTCCATTTAAGTGGTGTATATATAGATGAATTCCATGGAAGGTCATGGGGAACCATTAGTAAGCTGACATATTTCAGTTCAGTGCAATTTCGACTGTCTTGTGTTTTTTTCCCTGAATTTTTATTCTTCCTACTCTTTGGGGTAAAATTTGTTCAGTTTGGCTGAGTGATTAAATAGTTACTATCCAAACAGTGAAGTTGGAGGCACACAAGAAGACATCTAACATTCATTCATAAAATACTCATACACTAGTATTGAACTGAATATTAGCAGTACAAATGTAATATGTAATATTACAGTAATATGGTTGGTCAAAGAGGGGGCAGAAGTAGCATTGTAGAATTTCCTGTTCTGCTCCTTTTCCCTTTGTCAGTACAGTACAGCTTTCTGAAGTTGGAGGGGTTGTGTCATCTTGTTGGCAGGGCGTATAAGAATAGCTTTTAGTCTGATCCCTTTTTAAACTTATTTCCTATTCAATTGTTCTTCATGTAACTTGCAAGTGAGCATTTAAACCCTCACCTTCAAGACCGAATTATCTCAACAACAAAACACAATTTATCTAAAAACCCAAGCAGATTTGCAGAATTCTATCTACTGACCACTGTAAACACTTAGTTTCATTATTCACTTTATTTCAAACAGAAATAAAGTGTGGCCTATTTAGGGGATACCTGACCCTTTCCACGATGACTGACTGACAAAGATTTCAATATTGGGACTGGTTAACTTAATATTACAAACAATATATATAAACAAATATTGAGGGGCCTCATATATAAATGTCTGCATACAATCATCAAAATAGCATATACATGCATACATTTACTTGTTCTAATACGTGTGCATTATACATATATATATATATATATATATATATATATATATATATATATATATATATATATATATATATCTGAAAAATAATTACATTCCTGTAAAGCATGTCCTTATTTTAAGATTAAAAAAAAAAACAGTTGTTGATTTAAGGTTGTAAATTTAGTTAAATTCTTATTAATATTCCCCTCCAATATATTTAATATAAATAGACAAAAGTGGCATGTTGTGACTGAAGCTTTGCGGACTGTGACTGATTAGATGTGCATTCTACCATGAATAGATGGCATACTATGAAATTAAAGAAGAAAGAATGACCTTCAAGTGGGTGCCACAGTACACAGCCCTGACTTATTTACCCCATCTAAAGTTCTAATGGCTAATGTGTTGAGTATTTGCTAACACTCAACAACTAACACTAAACTAAGTGCTTCAAACTAAGTGTTGGACCATCTTATAGTCTCTGAACCTTTCCCAAAACAGAATTGGTGGAGAACTGTAGCTGACAATTCTTGTGACTTAATGTCATGACAAAAAAAAAAGACACTGGATAGAGAACACTTGGGCAGTGTGATTCAGCCAGGTGGAGGCTATGATGGCAGGCTGTTCACCCGCTTCAAGTGAGGCCACTTGAAACAAGTAGCAAACACCAGTGGCAATCGGGAGAGTCCAGACTTCTGTGCCTGTAGTGTTTCGAAGCCGCGAGGGCCGGTCTGATAATAGTTATAAATTGCAAGTTCTTAGCGACACCATCCAGCTGCCTGGCCGCTGCCCGCTGGTCAAACTGTGCAGCCTCTGCTCAACCCGTACGGCGGGCCGCAGCACTTATTTCAATACAAACACAGGCTAATCGGAACGCACTAACGGTCACAACCATGTCTAGGATTTTCAGAAATATAGGGGGATCAATGAGCGGCCCCTCCCCAAATGGCATAGCCCTGGTCAGACTCAAAAGGGAAATAAGGGATTGTGTTGCTGTGCTGTGTGTTGTTCATTCATTCACCATCCGAACATTAACACTAAATTACTATTCCTTGAGCCTTTATCTTTAAACCAAGAGTGCCATTAAGCGGCCACAGAAAATAAATAAAATGGTTCAACAAGCTTTGCGAGGCTAATTTTGTCCATCACTAAAACTATGGTGAGCTTTCAGCTTTCAGATCAATTCCAATCGATTGATTTAATTTACAAGTGCAGAGGTGAAGCTGGGCATAATAATGCAGAGTAGCCGATTGCATGGGAAATGAATCCGTTTGTGATTACAGATATGCTAAAATAGACATCTTTTTTAAAATTTATATTAATCTATTTTGCAAAACAAATGTACAAACTGTTAAATCTTATCTACTTGGAAGTAACCAGATGAGTTTGTTTAAAACATTCTGATTTGGTCTCCAGAGTATTTGTCTCATTAATTTACAAAACAAACCCATAAAGCAATTTGTTTCACATTTCAGCATACACACAGCAGACCTGTATGTCCTGCTCTCCAGTGAAATGCTACGCAGATGATAGAGACGTTGAGACACGTTCTTGTTCCCAGTTTAGCAGCTTGTCAGTTGGGAAAAATGATGACACAGCAGCAGCTATTCCCACACCAGTGGAGACGGAGGCATTTCAGAGGGCTGAGCCACTGTGGAACTGTTTAAAAGAAGGCCAACAAGTGGGTAAAGTTAATATTAGTTAAACATGTGTCTTTTTAGAAAAAGTAATTTATTTGGTTGAATGTGTGTGGTTAGTTATGTTGTGTTCCTCAAATGTTAAAAAGATGATTGAAGAGAGGCTAATAATTCTCCTAATATACTTATTGGAAAGTACGTAATTGAATGAGCTTAAAGTTTTAAAACCATCTATGTGGAAGACAACATTAGGTAATGCAGTTATTTTTAGTTACAGTTTTACATGTTGGGACTTTTATAAACTAGTAGTAGCAGGAGCAGGAGGAATATTTCAAAAGAGTTCTCAAAGTTTCAAAGTTTTTTCTCACTCATTTGTCATCTCACCCAGACTCGGATAACACATATATTCCATATAGATTGCATGGATTGCAATCTATATGGAAATGGTTTGTGGCTTGTTAGCCTAGCACAAAACAGGGAAACTGCAAGCCTAGCTCCGTCAGATAGTAAAAGGTATACTCCTACAATTCTTAAACCCCAAGTCTGATTAACATGTTGTATATTTTGCTTTCAACACATACATAATCTTTAGTTCTGAGTTCTACTTCTGTGTATTTAAAAAGCCTCCTACCTGATAAAGCTTTTAAAAGCAGCTGATTGAGGGTTAATGCAGAGTGGCACTCGACTCCCCTTTTGCTGTTCCAAAATGAACTGATGGATGATCTCTGTGAAGGAAAAACACAGACCAGCAGAAATATGATCAGTAAACTAATTTTAAGAAATCAATAAGTTAAGCAATTAAGTATGATTTTGTATTTAACTCAGAGATCCCAAATGTTCATACTTTATATTTTACCGTGTAATGTACATATATTGACTTTAGCTAACTGTCTTGAGCCCAGACTATAAGTATCTAGTTTTTTTGCTACAGAGCGATAAGGAAAATACGCTGCAATTAAGAACCCTGTAATCTCATCTCATGCAGTTGTGACCCGTCTCACACACACACATATATACATACATATATATACAGTACAGGCCAAAAGTTTGGACACACCTTCTTGTTCAATGTGTTTCTTTATTTTCATGACTATTTACATTGAAGATTCTCACTGAAAGCGTCAAAACTATGAATGAACACATATGGAATTATGTACTTAATAAAAAAGTGTGAAATAACTGAAAACATGTCTTATATTTTAGATTCTTCAAAGTAGCCACCCTTTGCTTTTTTTGATAACTCTGCAAACCCTTGGTGTTCTCTCAATGAGCTTCATGAGGTACTCACCTGAAATGGTTTTCACTTCACAGGTGTGCTTTGTCAGGGTTAATTAGTGGAATTTTTCCCCTTATTAATAATAATAATATATAAGACATGTTTTCAGTTATTTCACACTTTTTTGTTAAGTACTTCCATATGTGTTCATTCATAGTTTTGATGCCTTCAGTGAGAATCTACAATGTAAATAGTCATGAAAATAAAAAGGAAACGCATTGAATGAGAAAGTGTGTCCAAACTTTTATATATATATATATATATATATATATATATATATATATATATATATATATATATATATATATATATATATATATAGTTATAAGTTTGGGGGTCACTAAGACATTTCCATTCCACTCCATTACAGACAATACCAGCTGAGACCAGTTGCATTGTTTTTTTTAATCAGGGCAGCAGTTTTCAGATTACATTATTATAATAATAATAATAATAATAATAATAATAATAATAATAATAATAATAATAATAATAATGTCCGTTTTGTGGGCATCCCCGAGGGTAAGAAAGGAGGAGATACGTTTTTGGGGGAGCTGATTCGGGAGTTGCTGGAGACTGAGGGAGAGATTGAGATTAAGCGTACACACAGAACCTCCAGCCGGCAGCCCCATTTAACTTTCTTTAAAAGACATTTCTCACATGTATTTTTAGCCATAATCTTGGTTGCCTTTCTTTATTACTGTTCTTTTGACCGCCATCACCAAAATGGATGTCATTTTCAAAATGCCTCTTAAGTCCAATTGCAAGTCCTTGTCAGAAAAGAAGCAGTCGTCAAGTTTTTGAGTTCAAGTTATCTGACCTTAGTCCAAGTCATTTGACTGTAGTCCAAATCATCTGACTTGATTCCAAGTCATTTGACTTGTCTGCACCTCTGCTGTGAATATTTTCTAAGTAACTCTAATAGCTGATGTAGGTCAGCCTTTCCTTGTCTCCACTGACATTTAGTTAATGATCTTTACCTATGAATCCATAGGCATTACTTTAATTTTATTTATCCAACCTTTATTTTAGCAGGAACATTCTCATTGAGATTCAGAATATCTTTTACAAGAGAGTCCTGACAGCAGCAGCAGCATAAAAAGTTTCACATAAAAGAACAAACAGTCAGTGTTCAGTAACAGCGCATGTATACATTGAGTGATCAAATAGTCCTTAATCCTGTTTTTATAATCATCTATGCTAATAAAATAATCTAGTTTTAGGTGACTCTGTAGCTCACACAAAGATAAGGCACAACTTTAAAAGCACTTTCACCAAAAACAGTAGTGGCATTGGATTACTTTCAGTGAAACGGGCCGCATCAGCCCTCTATGAATTTGACCGTGAAGCAGGCACGGTGCCAGGATTCCAGTTTTGGATGGGCCAGACCAATTGTGGGTGGGCCTTAAATTAAAAACGTTATCAAATCCCTGTTTAACCTAATACAAATGACTGACTAATATACTATTATATATATTATATGTGCTTACATAATAAAGATTATAATAGCTTGATGCTATTTATATGTTGTTGCATTGTAAAAAGTTTCGGTGCAAAGGACGGACCTATCCGCGATCGCTCTCCTTGGTTCTGCCCAAAAGAAGAGCGCTTTGGAATCTCCATTACGCACCATACCTGGCTGTGCATCTCTCCTAACCTAAGGCCTATAGACTGTAAAATTGGTCAGGAATCTAATATTTCCCCAAAACATGAGGCCGAATATTTCACAATTCTTTTAAATTGTTTTAAGTTTTCAACAATATACAGATCAACAACACTGCCCGACAGTTTCAATCAATACTTGGCCACAGAACTTGTTCATTGACAACGTCATCTGTCATGTAAAACAAGACTCAAGTTATTTCCTTACTTTAGTGTGATGATTCATCTTATAAACATGTTTAAAAAAAAATAATAAATCGCATTAACAAGGCCTAAAGCATTATTGGCCATAACAAGAGAAAACCATGAGGGAAAAACGACTTGACAACAGTAACAAGCTGTTACAGAAATAGAACTGCGCCTGCAGCTCTGTAGCGGGTTATGAATTGATTATTTTAATCCATATATCTCATATAATGACATAATTCAATACAGGCAGAGTAGCCACACTGTTATCCTCTGGCGGTCCTACACAATTAAACTCCCTAAAGCAGAAGAAGTGACCGGATACTTTAGCACTGGTTGAGTTGCGGGCTCATCCATGGAAGACCGATCCACAGGGCTATATCCATAGGGGCTATATCATCCACTCGCGAGGCGGAGGCAAAGGCACTAGCACCGGCGCTGGTCGCGCTAACCGCGCTAGCCGCGCTAGCATCCTGCGGTGGCCGAGACAAAGATGTGCTAGGCGTTGTAGATCTCAGCTCTCCTTTATCTCCTGGTTGCAGCGATGACTCTGAGACCGTTCGTGCACGTTTAAGGTACCTAAACAACGACTGATGCAACCTTGTCCTTTACTGGAAATGATTTTCACACTCTCAGATGACTGGGAGCTAGCCTAGCATACCTACAAGCTACATCCGATCCGAACCTCACTGTCTGCTGAACTTGCGCAGAAACATAAAAATAGACATGACCAGTTTTTTTAATTGTTTTTGAAAACTGAACATTTAGACAATTTTAGCACAAATTATGAGATTATTTGCCGATTTTTAATAATTCTTCACCAAATTATAATATATTAATTAATTCATGTTTTTTGAGGAAATGTTTTGGGTGGGCCTGTTGAAAAGTGGGTGGGACTAGGCCACCCATAACGCCGTGACTGCCGTGAAGGACAATGGATCTTTATTAGACTGTAATTGAAAAACTGGACATATAAATTAATTTACTACTATGGATTTTTTTTCACTTAAATATACAAAGTGTGTATATATATATATATATATATATATATATATATATATATATATATATATATATATATATATATACATATATATGTAACGGAGTAGAATATACTTGGTTTAATTATGGCAAAAGTGGGGCAACGGTGCCACCTATTGGCACGGCAGTAGCTATGACATTGTGGGTTGGTGTTTACAGAACTACACAGAGTGATAGGGGAAGCGCTGTGGTAGGTCACGTTCTCCCACATGGTCCGGGATAATAGAGCTCAACAGTCACCCACACAACAGCGGGTTCCGGAAGTAAAAATACAATGCAATTTCTCCATTGACAAATTGGAGTATAAGCCATAAAATGGTAACCGTCGATGGTAGACTTAAAACCAGCTTGCCGATGTGACCAAGCGATTGTATATGCTCATATAGACGCCAAAAATCATGGGGCACCAACCTTGTTTTGAGATGAACGTCTTTTATTCGCTATGTCTTGGATAAGTACTTCATTACCCACAATTCTGAACAATCCCACACTGATGCCTCTGATTGGTGAAACTCATGCTGGTGAGGAGGAGGAGGAGGGGAAGCTGCCGGCACGATCCGTCACAAGGACTGCAAGAATCATGATCTTTTCCACGCTTCTGCCGTTAGCCTCCGGGAAGCTAACGTCCGCTTGCCCCAGGCAGGAGAAAGACCCAGGACCATTCTGGCGAGATTCATACCCCACTAACACAGAACGTTTAGGGAACGTTGGGGAACGTTAGTTTTTGGTTCTCTAAAGGTTAGTTCGAACCAAACCAAAAACTAACGTTTAGGGAACGTTCCCTCATGGTTATAACGTTCCCTAAACGTTAGGGGAACCAACCAACGGGAACGTTCTCCTGTGGTTGCACTGTTACCTCCACACAACGTTCCCATTTGGTTGTTTTTGGTTGTTTTTGGTTGTTCTGAGTGCGGTTTTGAAAATTTTTATTTTTACCAGCTCCATTTAAGTTTTTGAAGTAGCCTAGCAGTCACTTGATTTAGATTCACGCAAACATTATTGGTCTTATAAAATCGAAGTAAGATAAACAACATAGCAAGAGAATAAAATTATTTTTAGGCTGATAACAATTTTGTTAAAAACAATACTTTTGTGCTTGATTTCGTTTTTTTAACTGTATTAGGTGAAAATAGGCTACTTAAAACATCTATCAATCTATCAAAACAGAATCTATCAATAGAACGATTTTCACAACTAATAAAATTCACTTGTTTCATTTCTAAAAAGTGTCTCAGTCCAGTGTACAAATCCTACCGTTACTCCCCCACACCAGTAGGGGAAGACAGTGCCTCGCTCTCAGGTGACCGATTCAAGTCCTGACTTCCGTTTACAACACCGGTACACACACCTGGCTAACAGGACAGACAAAAGATCCGTTCGCTTGGTCCCAAATTTGAACTGAAATACTGCCATTGACTAAAACCTATGCTGACTACACTTCACCGACGGTGTTATAACGCAAGGTAGGACGAAGATACCAAGAAGGACATTGTCGGCTGTCAACAGTAAAGAATTTCCTCCGCTCAAGACTGCTAGCCCGTATGCTAACGCGGGAAACAAGTTAGCTTTCCACAGCTAGCTAAGCTGCTAGCCCTACTGTGGAGGATACATCAAAGTTGGCCACAGAGACTGAACCTTCCATCGGTGATGTTTAAACCACCATAAGGAACCTGGACAACAAGGTGAGAGATTTTGGTAAACAACTTAAAGAAAGCTCCGACATGGTTGCCAGCATTATAAAGCAGTCGAGCTGAACTCAGTCGGACTCACTGAATGCACGTCCAAATTGGAGGCTATAATTGACCATGTGTTCTATTAATACATCCATGGTATTATCTTAGGATACATCTGAGGGATGGATGCTGTAAAGCCCGTTACATGGATTTAACATCATTAGCGTTTCCCAAAACTGCCGGGGCTATCAAGCTAAACAATGGAGTTAGTTAACTAGCTAGGTAGCTAGCTAACGTTAACGTAATATCTTACATGTCCCTAAGAGCCGATGTGGGTTTAGGTTTAAACACTTATCTTACGATACATCTGAGGCTGTATGCTGTAAAGCCTGTAACGTGGATGAGATATAAAGCCATGGATATATTAACAGAAACTCTGTTCACAAAATTAGAGATTAGAGGAGATTACACCTCCTTGGTTGTCTAAATACATCCATCGTTTATTTAGATAATCATGGTAAGACCTTAAGTACAGACTACATTATTTACACTTCATATATTCTTTTTGCAATCAGTACAAATTGTATGGTCTTTTATTTCAGATGAATCCATTCCACAAACAAGAAAGCATTTCAGGACAGAGCATAAGTTAACATTTATGCATGCATTTAAGAAACCAGTCATATTTCCTACCATGTAACTACTGAAATTCAACCTGGTGCATATCACGTGACTGTTATAATGTATAACAACTAAAACTATTAATTATTCCATAGCCATGAGGACCTCGCATTACCCGCATGGCACAGCGGATGGACACATTTGAGAAAAAGATGGATGAGCTGCTCATGCTCTTATGCAGCTCCCAGTCACCTCCCTCTGCTCCAGTCGATGACGTGTTGCTGTCACCCTGCTCAACAGTCATCGAGCTGCAGGAGTTCAACAGGAGTCTCGGTCAACAGGAGAGGAGGAACAAAATGGTAATTAAGTGGTCCTACCCTGCCCTAACATAACACTATATAATTGCATAAATTAAAATATCATTATAACTGAACTGACTTCTCTTACAAAATGAGATTGTACAAGCTCTCCACTTTGTTCTACATGTGTAATTTGTATTTCTATATTTGTTCCAGGACCTGACAATCTGCAGGGTTATAACAGGCAGGTGTTATTTTATTGTTCACATCAGTATTATGCGTAACTTGGCTGATAAGGGGTTTTAATTTGACTTGTAACGTTGCTTCTTCTTGCTACTCTAGCAGCCTCTCAGAAAAACTTCCCCGCGCTGACTGCAGCAGATGTGGAGGACCCTGCAGTGCTCCCCCTCACAATATCCAACAGCCTAGTGTCAAAGGTCGACTCATTCAAGTTTCTGGGCTCCATCATTTCCCAGGACCTGAAGAGGGAGTCCAACATCCTTAAAAAGGCTCTGCAGAGGATGTACTTCCTACGGCAACTACGGAGGCATGGCCTACCACAAGAACTACTGGCCATCTTCTACGATGCTGCCATCCTCCTGCCTCCTCCCCTCTGGCAGGCGCTACAGATCCCTGCACACAAACAACCAGACACAAGAACAGCTTCTTTCCCTCTGCCATCACTCTCCTGAACTGCTGATAAGTGGGGTCATCCCCACTTTGGCCATTCACCTACACATTACATACTTTATCATTCCAATATGCATCTTGCACACTACATTTCTGCCCTGCAAAGGCAAAAGACCTTAACTTGCTAGTGTGAAACTGAGAAAAATGACTTTAAAGTTTCTGTTTTGTCCAGACAAAAGTATTATAGGTTAAACTCCCAAAATTTGACAACTAGTTGCTATAATTAAGAAATGTTTGTATGCAAAAAAGCTTGAGCTCAAAATTGACCTTTGACCCTTGTTTGGCAGTTCCTGTACTCTTTCTTTGTATCATGTGCCAAAAACAAGGAGTCATGCAAAGGCAAAAGGCAGTAACTGACATATAATCAATATTTGCTTGCTGTTCACCATACTTGCATCCATTATAAGAACACCTAACCAACGTCTAGTCATCATGGTATTTGTTTTAAATTAGATAGAAAACATTTGCTTGTTCCTATTTACTGCTATAATGATCAGGATAGTTTGGCAACACTAACACAGTTTAACAGTATGACAGATAAGTAACTTTGCAGTACAAGTATGAAAAAATACAAGAAGTATTTTCTCAATAAAGATAATTTAATTATAATTGAATACAAAGGTATATTTATTGTTTAACAATAAATATATGTTTAACAGTAAGGGCCACCAAACTGCTTAAGATGCACAGTCAACAAGCTCGACTTGGATTACTACTTTTTAATTCTGAGATAACATTTAGGTTAGCATACTTTGTACGGACGTTAGCAATAACTAGCTTAGTGCTTTTATGGATTTATGGATCTGTGAGATTTGACATGAACACCTGCAAGAAGGAAATATAGCTCAAACACGTATGGATTGTTGTGGATACAGCAGATGACGTGCATTGCTATGGATTATATCTTCCATGGATTATATCGGATTGCATGGAAAGGTAGGATGCCAGCTGTGTATTTAATAACTGGTTTTCAGCGTCTGATGTGAGGCTCCGCCAAGTGAGGTGTGTCAGCATCAATGTTAGCGCTGTAGCTAGTAACCAATTAAAAGCGGCAAAGTAGGCTATGATGAGGCTAGAGTACAGTAAATTCACGGCGGTACAGTAATCTCTGCTGTGGTTTCTCGTATGGTTTTAGATGTTACGGTTGTCTTTATTTTCTTGTTAAAACAATCAAATTGACTCACGATATTTATTCACATGAAAAAGGAGGTCTCAAATACCCCAAAAGTGACATTAACTCATTTTTGCCCAAACATGTTTTTCCTTTGTAGGGCAGATTTGCATTCTACATTTATACAATATATTGTGTTAATGTGCTGTATGTATGTTGTCTCTCTTGTGCAGTATGTGTCTATATGGCAAATAAAACGGTTTCTTATATAAAAATGTTTTTTTTTTATTTTTTGGTAACATGGTTGTTAGTTTTTTAAAGGTTATGGGATTGTAAAAAATAACGTTAGGGGAACGTTTTCTAAAGGTTGCAACGGTGGGGGAATGTTAGGGGAACGTTCTATAAAAGGTTACAACGTTAGGGGAAGGTTCTCTAAAGGTTGCAACGTTAGGGGAACGTTAGGGGAACGTTCTCTAAAGGTTGCAACGTTCTGGGAACGTTCGGGGAACGTTCTCTAAAGGTTGCAACGTTTGGGGAACATTCTCTAAAGGTTGCAACGTTCTGGGAACGTTCGGGGAACGTTCTCTAAAGGTTGCAACGTTCTGGGAACGTTCGGGGAACGTTCGGAGAACGTTGGATGTAACCAAAAACGAACGTTCGGGGAACGTTCAACCAACTTTCCATAATAACCAAAACACAACCAAAACCTAACCAAACCTAACCTTCAGGGAACGTTCGCGCAACCAAAAACGAACGTTCCCAGAACGTTCTGGGAACCAAAAATTGTTAGCTGGGTAATATCATCAGACCAGGTGTTGCTGGCGGCGAGAGGCAAGGGTAAGATGACAACATAATGCTATTTCCAGACATTTCCAGGCCTACACGGAAAAAGTGCGAGGTTCAAGGATTGTAAGAAAAAGCTTCATGAGAGAGAGGTGAGATTCCGAATCCTGTGTCCTGCCAAACTTAAAATAGAAGCTAAGGCTGGAGTTAAGACATTTAAATGCCCCCGAAAGGCAATGGCATTCATAGAAAATATGAAGTGATTTGTCGGCGAGGGACTTATACTGATGTGCAGCCTCTGCTGAGGCCTGCATTACCTTTTTTCTTTTTTCTTGGCTCTCTCATGAGACGGACTGGCTCTAATGTGATCCTACTTGGACATATTACCTTTTGTACTACTCTGGTTGGACTTTTTTTTCGGTAGCAGTGCACGGGGAACGGAGCGTGTGAAGTGAGAACTGAAATACTTTGAGAATGTGGTACAGCAATTTGGAATCCCTAGGTCTAAATTCTTTTAGATATTTGCAACTTCGCCATCTGTTAGAGGGGATTTTTGTATCCAGTTCTTCAGCCCTGAAGGCACCAGAATGTGTAAGGTGTTGAAATATGGAAAGGTCATGAGGCTTCTGGGTATTATTCTATGCTTATGCAGAACCTTGGGATGGAGCCTGGACAGCCCTCAAAAAGACATGGTAAAGGGTTCTGAGTATTACACTGGATGATGAGGAGTGGGACATAATCTGTAGGAATATTAAAACTATGTAACGATGCAAGGGTGCGCCTCATTCAGTAAAGATTATGCATCGCTTGTATTGGACTCCTTCCAGACTGTTTAGAATTGGTCTAAAAGACACACCAAATTGTTGGAAATGTAAGACAGAGGATGGCTAAGTCCAGGAATTTTGGACCGGGATACATGATAACCTATGTCATATTGCAGGGACCTAGGTTCCATTCATAGACCCCCATGTTAAAAAATCCAAACTTCACAGCAGAATTAAAATGTTTACAGCCAAAAAAACGGTTTCGGTCTCTTTAGCTAAGTTCCCCTTCATGACAACTGTACGGGGGTTGAATTTTTAAATAACTCCCATCCATAAGGTATTTTGGTATGAAAACCCTCATTTTAAATTTAAACAATTATCTTGTATCATAAATACATGTCTGGTATCTGCAGTGAAGCAAAGTGCTTGAAAATCAGATGAAAATACAGCGAGAAATTATGATATTAATTGCGGATAGACCTCTGCCTCGATAGACATACATGCATTAGGAAACGCCGCACGTCCGTCCTAAAATGGTGACCGCACTGACGTATCGTTTCAACGAAGCAGTGGTGAATGCGCTATCTATGTATATATATCTATGCCTCAAAAGCAATCTGGGAAAGACATGATACGCACATTTTTTTCATTGTTTCTGTTTCACCTGCTTCATAGAGGTTAGTGAACTGTAAATAAACCATAACTACCGATCGTATAATGTCAGGCTTTGTTAACCTGACTGTTTGTTACATGTTTAACATGTTCATAGCGATTTTGACATGGGTAAAGAAGGAGGATAAGTAAGTCCGTCCCATTTGAGTTTTCCCGCGGTTAGGCCGGTTACACACTGCACGCGCCGCGCGAGCGTGTCAGCCGCATGGCGTGTCCGTTTATATTTCGGCTCCCATGTTACCAGGTTAGAGCTTACACACTGCCAGCGTGAGACGCGTGCCTGCTAGAAATCGAACCGACGCCTATTTTTCACGTGAGACGCGAGTGTGTTGGAAGCGTTTCCAGGCAAAATAGAATAGGAAAATATGTTTATATGTCATTTAGACACGAATGCATATTATAAATGACATCTTGATGTTTGAAAGTCTAGGTTTTGACATCAATGTAGATATAAATGTAATACAAAATTTCAGAGAAAATATTTTCAAATGTTGCACTGGTCATTCAGAACGAAATATTCTGTAACATATTTTGCAGTCAATACTGCCAATGTTGTCTTGCTTTAATCAAATCAGTAGGCTATATATAAAGGGTAGTAGGATAGGCTACGATAACAACGTGAGTGACGGTCCAACATCAGATAGGCTGTATAGGCTCTTTACAGCTACACAGACAGCCCACTTACCCATATTTCAGAGTTTTAATCTGTCGGCGCTATGTCCCGAGATCAGCCCTCCCTGTATCTAGCAGAATGAGCAGCGCCGCGTCCAGTGATGCCACGTAACGCGTTACTAGTAACGCGTTACTCTAATCTGAGCACGTTTTTCAGTAACGAGTAATCTAACGCGTTACTATTTCCAAACCAGTAATCAGATTAAAGTTACTTATCCAAGACAGTGTGCGTTACTATTTGTCATTTTCTTTAGTAAAAATATATATTTTTGATCTCTTCTTGCGTCTCGGGGAGTGAAGTCACGTATGCGACAAGTCACGTTTTCAGCATGAGGACAGTTCACGTGTACCACGCAGCGACACAAACGTAAACAACAATGGAGGGAGGAGAGAGATGGAAATACAGTCACTATTTAGAGTTTGTGTCAGCTAAAGATGGCACTTTTAAGGTCCGTACACTCTGTGCTGGTGGCGACAAAGTGCTATCTAGCTACAAAAACACTACGTCAACTTTGAATAAACATTTGGAGTCGCAGCGCTGCAGTCAAACTTACAGAGCAAGTCCCAGCAGGTGGAGCGAAGCAGAGAGCAGGAGGTCCCCTACCACCCAAACAACTAAAGCTGGACTCCGGTGCAAAACCAGTAAGTGGACAGTTGAAGAAGTTGGTCGGGCAGTAGGCCTATGTTGTAGCGGAAATGCTGCCCTTAAACACGGCTGACTCGCTCTCTTTCGTGCCATAATAAACCAGATCCTACTACTGGCAACGCTGAGCTACCTCACAGTAAACCGGTTGTCATTTTTATGTTGAGGCTGTAGGGGTGTTGTCGGCAGCTGCTGCATGTAACTAATAAAGTAACTAAGTAATCTAACTTCGTTTCTTTTAAAATCAAGTAATCTGTAAAGTAACTAAACTACTTTTAAAATCAAGTAATCTGTAAAGTAACTAAGTTACTTTTTCAAAGTAACTGTGGCAACACTGGCCGCGTCAGACACGCTTCTGGTGTGTAGGACACAGAAAAATCCACGCAGCTGAGACGCAATAGAAACGCCACGCTCGCGAGACGCGTGCAGTGTGTAACCGGCCTTAGAGTGATGTTGGCAAAGTGTTTCATATGGCTTCTGCACACTGACTGTTATCTTTGTTTATCTGCTGAGGTTATGACAGGCACTTTGTTAATATGAATGACTAAAAGTAGATAAGAACGTTGGTTTTAGTAACCTTGAAGTCTGTTTTCTGTTAAATACATGATTAAATATGTAACCTAAATATCAGTAACCTGTACTCAATGGCAGAAGTTTAATGTCAACTTTACTATATATGGTAAAGACTACTCTTAAATTACACTAGTTGTAATAAGTTGTGTTTTTATAGGTTCTATACTGAGGTACTAGGGTTGTAGTAATTAGCGTAATTAGCAGTCAACACATGAACGTGTGAGCCACAGGTTAAAGCCTCTCCAGCCTCTCCAGGGTGGTGCCCCGTTTCTTACTTGTCAATTTGATAAATAAGAATTTTCATAACTTAATTTTTATTGATACAAAATCTGATAATTGCTAATAATTGAATCTGTACCTTCCAACTTCCAACATCGGTTTATTGACCCTTTGCAAACACGTGACCACGACCACATGACGACGCCATGACGGACGGCAGAATCACCAGAAGCACAAGCTTAACAGTGTAGTAGACGGGCGGAAAGTTTCATTAGTTTCAAATAAATAACATTAAATAAACTGTAATAATAATAATAATACTATCTTCTTCTTTATGGCTTCTTCTATTGAACAAGTTGTCGTGCCGTTATCGGTCGAGGTAGGCATATACGTGCTCACAAAGAGCGGTATTTGGAGAAGTACCCTTACCGACCCTTAACTTATTCCTCCCTCCGCTTTCACGGACCTCATTAAATTGCTGAGTTTGTCCGACTTCAAAAAGATGCGTTTTCAACTCAGACATTGCTTAAATTCACCTACACTGGTCCATGTCTCGATCCTGCCGGTAGCTTGCCCTGCTAGCTGATATACTGGTTGTATATCTGCTGTATTCTCCATAGTTACGTTACTCCAAGCTTCTTCCCTTGTAAACAAATCTGCCCTTCACTCTTCACACAGTACGCTCCGATCTGCACATGCCTGGGACTCAACACTCAACACTGCCCTCTGTGATTGGACCTACTGTATCTGTAAAGGGTCCTGAGATAACTTCTGTTATGATTTGACACTATAAATAAAATTGTATTGAATCCTGATGGGAAGACCCGAGCACTGCGGATCACTCCCACATCCTCCCCCCTGACCCTCAACACCAGCGCCCTCCTGGGCTGCGTTCTCAGCCCTCTTCTGTAATCCTTGTTCACGCACGACTACGTGGCCATTCACAGCTCCAACACCATCATAAAGTTAGTTAGTTGATGACACCACCGTAATCGGCCTGATCACCGACGGCGATGAGACAGCCTATAGATAGGTCAGAGCCTAGGGCTGCTCGATTATGGAAAAAATAATAATCATGATTATTTTGGTCAATATTGAAATCACGATTATTTAACAGGATTACTCATTAATATTTGGATATAATGGATAGTGTCCAGGGTGTAATCGGTTAGTGTCCTTTATCTCACAGAAAGAGTCTTTGGATCAGAATAAAATCAGTTTTACTACTCTGAATCGGTTCAGCTTTACAGATATCACACATAACGTTACACAGCTAATGACCAGTTCAACAGACATAACACAATGTGCATCTCACATCACATGTTCACTCACTATGACCACTACTACTGTCATTACTAAACATTCTATCTCTTCATTACTATGTTTTTTCATGTTAGTTTTGAGCAGTATGCCTATGCACCCCCACTAAGCTGGAAAAAGTTTTAAACAGTATACAGGGGAATACAACGTAGACCGTATATTACAGCAGAAGGGCAAAGGCAGAGGGACCGCAGGGTTAGCTAATGTTAGTTGTTCCCAGACAATTGAGTTGGTTTTTGCCTTTTTTTGCTCACCAAACGCTGTTAAATTCCAGCAGATATATGCACACAACTAGCCTCCCTGACTGGCTTCGGGAGGGGTGGATGTGTGCGTGCGGATGTGCGTGTGCGGATGTGCGCATGCGGATGTGCGCGTGCGGATGTGCGCGTCCGTGTGTCATTCAGAACACAAGACAAAATTAAAGCTGCGAGCAGCGATGGACGGGCCCTCGTGCCTCTGCGCGCGTCGGGGTTACCGGCGGACGCCACTCCTTGCGACCGTGCATTTGCGCGGCACTCAGACGCCGCGAATCGTCACCAATGAAAAGGGAACTTCCCGCCGAGTACAACGATAGCTCACACAAGACTCTACGTCATACAGTTCATTAGCTGTGAAAAGGGGCATGGCAAAAGCGTAGGGGGCGGGTCAAACCATCACCAATTAAAAAGGAAGTCTGTGCTGAGTTCAATGATACCTCACACAAGATTCTACCTTAAACGGGTCAGCATGTAAGAAAGGGGGCGTGGCTTAAACATAGGGGGCGGGCCAAACCATCATCAATAAAGAAGGAACTCTCTGCTGAGTTCTATGACACCTCACACAAGTCTCTACCTTAAACGGTTCAAATGTTATGAAAGGGGGCGTGGCCTGAGTACGTGGGCGTAGTCATAGTATAGGGGGCCGCTCAGTATCACACGTAGACCACACATTCTGAGTTTCATGCAAATCGGATGATGTTTGTCATATAAGTCGCATTTCCTCTTGCCAGCGGGGGGCGCTATGACCAAAAGTCAATTTTGGCCAGTAGGTGTCCTCAGGCCTGGACCCTTGTCTATCGTGAGACATTTCGGGCAGATACGACAACGTACACTCAAGTTCCAACAACTTCTTTCTTCATCGCTAAACACTCAAAATGGCCGCCACGCCACGCCCACACCGTCTGACGAAAAGTTTTTTCTTTTAATAACTTTTCATCGGTAAGGTGTTGGGACGGTACAGACCAAATTTGAAGTCCATCGGATGAAATCTCTAGGAGGAGTTCGTTAAAGTATAGCACCTTGACTTTTAGGCCTACTTCCTGTTGCCACTAGGGGGCGCTATGACTTAAAGTAATTATCGGCCTTTATTTGTCCTCAGGGTTGGACTCTTATGAATCCTGAAAAGTTTCGAGGTAATCGGAAAACGTACGCCCGAGTTACACCCACTTCCTGTTTCGGCGGCGAAACGCACAAAATGGCCGCCCCGCCACGGCCATGACGAAAAGTTTTTCTTTTAACAACTTTTCATCTTTAACATCTTAAGATGGCACAGACCGAGTTTGAAGTTGATCGGATGAAATCTCTAGGAGGAGTTCGTTAAAGTACAACGTGGAAATGGCCAAAATCACACTAATTTCGAACTTTCAGATAAAAATGGCGGACTTTCTGTTGGGTTTAGGGTATGGCTCTAATGACGTTTTTTGTACAACTTGACATGAGACATATGTGTACCAAGTTTCGCGATTCTACGTTAAACGCACTGCAGGGGCTCAATTTTCTTAACTTTCTAGGGGGCGCTAGCGAGCCATTTTTGTGCGCCTATTCCCGAAACCCTTAAAATACATTCATTTTCACCAGACTTGATGCGACCGCCAAATTTGGTGAATTTTTTAATATGTTAAGCCCCTCAAAAAGCCAATTTATTTGACGGGAAAATAATAGAAGAAAGAATAATTCCTTCAGTTTCAATAGGGCCTTCGCCGCTGTCGGCGCTCGGGCCCTAATTAAAGCTGCGAGCAGCGATGGACGGGCCCTCGCGCCTTTGCGCCCGTCGGGGTTACCGGCGGACGCCGCTCCTTGCGACCGTGCATTTGCGCGGCGCTCAGACGCCGCAAACCGTCACCGACGAAAAGGGAACTCCCCGCCGAGTTCAACGATAGCTCACACAAGACTCTACGTCATGCGGTTATATGGGTATACTTAAAACGGTTGAAACGTTATGAAAGGGGGCGTGGCTTAAGCATAGGGGGCGGGTCAAACCATGACCAATTAAAAACGAAGTCTCTGCTGAGTTCAATGACCCCTCACACAAGACTACCTTAAACGGTTCAAATGTTATGAAAGGGGGCGTGGCCTGAGTAAGTGGGCGTGGTCATATTATAGGGGGCGGCTCAGTATCACACGTAGACCACACATTCTGAGTTTCATGCAAATCAGATGATGTTTGTCATATAACGCAGATTTCCTGTGGCCAGGTGGGGGGCGCTATGACCAAAAGTCAATTTTGGCCTGTAGGTGTCCTCAGGCCTGGACCCTTGTCCATCGTGAGAAATTTCGGGTAGATACGACAACGTACACTCAAGTTACAACAACTTCTTTGTTCATCGCTAAACACTCAAAATGGCTGCCACGCCACGCCCACACCGTCTGACGAAAAGTTTTTCTTTTAATAACTTTTCATCGTTAAGGTGTTGGGATGGTACAGACCAAGTTTGAAGTCCATCGGATGAAATCTCTAGGAGGAGTTCGTTCAAGTATAGCACCTTGACTTTTAGGCCTACTTCCTGTTGCCACTATGGGGCGCTATGACTTTAAGTAAATATCGGCCTTTATTTGTCCTCAGGGTTGGACTCTTATGAATCCTGAAAAGTTTCGAGGTAATCGGACAACGTACACCCGAGTTACACCCACTTCCTGTTTCGGCGGCAAAACGCACAAAATGGCCGCCCCGCCACGGCCACGTCCTATGACGAAAAGTTTTTCTTTTAACAACTTTTCATCTTTAACATCTTAAGATGGCACAGACCGAGTTTGAAGTTGATCGGATGAAATCTCTAGGAGGAGTTCGTTAAAGTACGACATGTGGAAATGGCCAAAATCGCACTAATTTTGAACTTTGAAATCAAAATGGCGGACTTCCTGTTGGGTTTAGGGTATGGCTCTAATGAAGTTTTTTGTACATCTTGACATGTGACATATGTGTACCAAGTTTTGTGAGTCTACGTTAAACGCACTGGAGGGGCTCAATTTTCTTAAGTTTGTAGGGGGCGCTAGCGAGCCATTTTTGTGCGCCTATTCCCGAACCCCTTAAAATACGTAAATTTTCAAAATAATCGTTTTTTCTTGATTATACTATTTTGGTGATCGTTGGGAGCCAAAATCGAAATTCAATTAATTGCATGGCCCTATTAGAGCCCCAACATGGCATGAGTACATGACATGACGACAACCTCCATCTGAACATCAGTCTCAACATCTCAACATCAGTAAAACAAAGCAGCTGACTGTAGACTACAGGAAGCAACAGAGAGAAGGAAACAGCCTCTATCTCCATCAACAGGACTACAGTGGAGAGAGTCAGCAGCTTCAGGTTCCTTGGGGTTCACGTCAGCTCAGCGAGGATCTGACCTGGACTCACCACAGCCTGACCAGCTGCATCACCGCTGTGGTATCATCATGGTATAGCAATTGCACCGCCATCAACCATAAGGCTTTACTGCCATCCATATACAGTACAGGCCAAAAGTTTGGACACACCTTATCATTCAATGCGTTTCCTTTTTATTTTCATGACTATTTACATTGTATATTCTCAGTGAAGCCATCAGAACTATGAATGAACACATATGGAATTATGTACTTAACAAAAAAGTGTTATCCCAGAGGACTCCGGCTGGACGTGCCTGGAACACCTCCCTAGGGAGGCGCCCAGGGGGCATCCTTACCAGATGCCCGAACCACCTCAACTGGCTCCTTTCGACGCAAAGGAGCAGCGGCTCTACTCCGAGCTCCTCACGGATGACTGAGCTTCTCACCCTATCTCTAAGGGAGACGCCAGCCACCCTCCTGAGGAAACCCATTTCGGTCGCTTGTACCCTGGATCTCGTTCTTTCGGTCATGACCCAGCCTTCATGACCATAGGTGAGGGATAGGAATGAAAAACTGACCGGTAGATCGAGAGCTTTGCCTTCTGGCTCAGCTCTCTTTTCGTCATAACGGTGCGATAGATGGAATGTAATACCGCACCCGCTGCGCCGATTCTCCGACCAATCTCCCGCTCCATTGTCCCCTCACTCAGGAACAAAACCCCAAGGTACTTGAACTCCTTCACTTGGGGGTAAGGACTCATTCCCTACCTGGAGAAGGCATTCCATCGGTTTCCTGCTGAGAACCATGGCCTCCGATTTAGAGGTGCTGATCCTCATCCCAACCGCTTCACACTCGGCTGCAAACCGATCCAGTGAGTGCTGAAGGTCACAGGCCGATGATGCCATCAGGACCACATCATCTGCAAAGAGCAGCGATGAGATCCCCAGCCCACCGAACTGCAACCCCTCCCCACCCCGACTACGCCTCGATATCCTGTCCATAAATATTACAAACAGGATTGGTGACAAAGCGGAGGCAAACCCTCACCCGAAACAAGTCCAACTTACTGCCGAGAACCCGGACACAACTCTCACTTTGGTCGTACAGAGATTGGATGGCCCTGAGTAGAGACCCCCTCACCCCATACTCCCGCAGGACCTCCCACAGTATCTCCCGGGGGACCCGGTCATACGCCTTCTCCAAATCCACAAAACACATGTAGACCGGTTGGGCATACTCCCAGGCCCCCTCCAGGATCCTTGCGAGAGTAAAGAGCTGGTCCGTTGTTCCACGACCAGGACGGAATCCGCATTGTTCCTCTTCAATCTGAGGTTCGACTATCGGCCGAACCCTCCTTTCCAGCACCTTGGAGTAGACTTTACCAGGGAGGCTGAGAAGTGTGATACCCCTGTAATTGGCACACACCCTCTGGTCCCCCTTTTTAAAAAGGGGAACCACCACCCCAGTCTGCCACTCCTTTGGCACTGTTCCAGACCTCCACGCGATGTTGAAGAGACGTGTCAACCAGAACAGCCCCTCCACACCCAGAGCCTTGAGCATTTCCGGACGGATCTCATCAATCCCAGGGGCTTTGCCACTGTGTAGTTGTTTGACTACATCAGTGACCTCCACCTGGGAAATCGACGACAATCCCCCGTCATCCTCCAGCTCTGCCTCTAACATAGTCAGATTAGTCAGATTCAGGAGTTCCTCAAAGTGCTCCTTCCACCGCCCTATTACCTCCTCAGTTGAGGTCAACAGTGTCCCATCCTTGCTGTACACAGCTTGGATGGTTCCCCACTTCCCCCTCCTGAGGTGGCGAACACTTTTCCAGAAGCACTTTGGTGCCGACCGAAAGTCCTTCTCCATGTCTTCTCCGAACTTCTCCCACACCCGCTGCTTTGCCTCTTTCACGGCAGAGGCAGCAGCCCTTCGGGCCCTTCGGTACCCTGCAACTGCCTCCGGAGTCCTCTGGGATAACATATCCCGGAAAGACTCCTTCTTCAGTCGGACGGCTTCCCTGACCACCGGTGTCCACCACGGTGTTCGTGGGTTACCGCCCCTTGAGGCACCTAAGACCCTAAGACCACAGCTCCCCGCCGCAGCTTCAGCAATGGAAACTTTGAACATTGTCCACTCGGGTTCAATGCCCCCAGCCTCCACAGGGATGCACGAAAAGCTCCGCCGGTGCTCAGATTAGAGTAACGCGTTACTCTAATCTGAGCACTTTTTTCAGTAACGAGTAATCTAACGCGTTACTATTTCCAAACCAGTAATCAGATTAAAGTTACTTATCCAAGTCACTGTGCGTTACTATTTGTCATTTTCCTTAGTAAAAAAATATATTTTTGCTTTCTTCTTGCGTCTCGGGGAGTGAAGTCACGTATGCGACAAGTCACGTTTTCAAAATGTGGACAGTTCACGTGTACCACGCAGCGACACAAACGTAAACAACAATGGAGGGAGGAGAGAGATGCGCGCTTTCTAGCTGGAAATACAGTCACTATTTAGAGTTTGTGTCAGCTAAAGACGGCAATTTTAAAGGTCCGTACACTCTGTGCTGGTGGCGACAAAGTGCTATCTAGCTACAAAAACACTACGTCAAATTTGAAGAAACATTTGGAGTCGCAGCACTGCAGTCAAACTTACAGAGCAAGTCCCAGCAGGTGGCGCGAAGCAGAGAGGAGGTCCCCCACCACCCAAACAACAAAAGCTGGACTTCAGTGCAAAACCAGTAAGAGGGGGAGAGTTGAAGAAGTTGGTCGGGCAGTAGGCCTATGTTGTAGAGGAAATGCTGCCCTTAAACGGTTGACTCGCTCTCTTTCGTAATAAACCAGATCCTACTACTGGGAATGCCGAGCTGCCTCATGGTAAACCGGTTGTCATTTTTATGTTGAGGCTGTAGGGGTGTTGTCGGCAGCTGCTGCATGTAACTAATAAAGTAACTTGTAATCTAACTTCGTTACTTTTAAAATCAAGTAATCTGTAAAATAACTAAGTTACTTTTTCAAAGTAACTGTGGCAACACTGATCCCAAAATATCTAATGCCTTGATCTGGCCACCTAAAGTTACCTGATTGGAATCAGGTAACTGATTGGAAAATAGCGTTTTGGGGTAGTATGTCGTTAATGCCAGGGCTTCACACTTGGACCAATTTATCTTATATCCTGAGATTTTGGCAAAAGAGCTGATCAAGGATAGCAGTGCTGACATGGAGGTCTCAGGGCGGCTAACAAAGGTCAAAATGTCATCCGCTGACATCACCTTATGTGTCATGTGTCCCACACGTATGCCAGTGAAATTAGGGTCTCGGCGAATGGCGACCGCCAGGGACTCTAGAGCCAAGTGGGCTCCTTATAGATTAAGCGTAGCAGACCAAGAAAGACTCCCCCAAAACCCAGGTGTTCAAGAACCAGAAATAAATACTCCCACTCGACCCTGTCAAAAGCCTTTTCAGCGTACAGCGACAGGGCCGCAGTGGGAGCTGCATTGTCCCTGACAGCCCACATTATGTCTATCAGACGACATAGGTTATCTGATCGGGGTGAACCAGGGAGGGTACAACCTTGTTCAGTCTACTAGCAAGTATTTTCGAGAAGATACGGCTATCGTAATTAGTTTAGGATATTGGTCTATAGCTGCAACAATCTGTGGGTTCCTTATCCGTCTTCAGTATGAGTGTAATGAGGAGCTGCGACAGTGTAGGTGGCAATGTACCCTTTTCAAGAGAGTCCATATACATTTCTAGCATCAATGGAGCCAGTTTGGGAGCAAAGCACTTATAGAAATCGTCCGTAAAGCCATCAGGGCCAGGTGCCTTGCCTGTGGACAGGGACCTGATAACTTCCTGAATTTCCATAGCAGTTATCGGTTAACTAGTTGTTTCTGTTCAGGTGACAAAGTTGGGAGGTCTAAGTTCTGTAGAAAAGCCTCAGCCCTACCTGCCACTGAATCAGAGCTGTATGGATAGGGCTGGGTACCGAACGTCGATACTTTTATGGTATCGAAAAATTCTTTATCTTTCGGTGTCAAATTTCGGTTCCAAAAGCTTCTGAGCGCAAGCTTATCTGTCCTCTCTGCATATTGACACAGAGGGGAGCTCCAACCGACACACACACACACACACACGGAGAGGTGCCGACGAAGTAAACTGTCTGCAGTTATGTTGAAGTCACAGAGAGTCACGGTGTGGTTACAGTTTTTTTAAACTTTACGCAGACAGCGTTTGCTGCGATATGATATTAATGGCGAGCCGAAAGCGGTCGCGGTGCTGTTGACGTTACACTTCCTCTTACAAGCAGCCACAACGGTGGTTTCTCTGCCCTGGTGACTGACTGACAGGCTGAGCTTGCAAGGCAAGGCACTTTTTGAGTGAGCAGTTTTACCAGAATTTTTTAATTTTGATAACTGTTTTGATCCACAATTAAGGTGGAAAATAAAAGCTTTGTGTTTAATGTATTTTTTTGATGTTGAAATGGATTTTAAAACATATGGTATTGAAAAAAGTATCGAAATTGGCACTGGATCGAAAGATTCTGAACGATACCCAGCCCTATGTTTAGATTTAGAACACTTTGAAAGTGTTGTTGATGTCAGCAGGGTTTGTGTGCAGCACACCCTGGTAGTCATATACAGCTAGAATAGCACAGTGTGTTTCTTGCTGTTTTATGTACGTAAAACAGCAAAAAGCACATACGCCCAGCCTTATCACCTCCTTCAAAGAACCGTTGTCTGGCCCTAAACGGCGAGAATTCTACTCTTTCAGATAATAAGGTGTTATATTTGTATTTAAGCTGGGAAAGTTTGCGCAAATTGTTTTCAGACATACTAGTTTTAAAAACCTCTTCTGCCTCCTTAACTTCTTTTTCCAGGTTAAGGCATTCTGCATTCTTTTTTTTTACGGGAGGCATATTGAATTATGAATCCTCTCAAAAATGCCTTCAACGCTTCCCAGGCTACCCCTGGAGAGGGGGCTGTTGGAATATTGGTGTCCTTAAACAGTGTAACCTGGTTTTGTAACAGTGATCTGAAAGTTTAATCTTTAAGTAAGGAGGAATTTAATCGCCACCTTCATGATTTGTTTATCTTGGTTGGCTGCCGTATGCGGAGGGCGACCTCTGCATGGTCTGACACCAAAATCGACCCTATGGTACATGAAGTTCCATATGAGATGAGGGAATGAGATATCAGGAAATAGTCAATCCTAGTATAGATGTGGTGGCAGGCAGAATAAAAAGTATAGTCCCTGCCTTTAGGATTCAGTAACCTCCAGACATCAACTAGGCCTAAGTCTTTGAAATGTTTATCAAGATCTCCACAGATCTGCATTGTTTGGAATTAGAGTGGTGGCTACAATCTAAAACCATATCAAATACTTGATTAAAATCCCCACCAATTATAATTGGGTAATTCTGTACATTTTGGATCTCTGCTATTTTGGATTCCATAGTGCCAAAGAAAGAGGGCTCATCTAAGTTTTGGGCATATATGTTAGCAAGAATATATGGATGACCTTCAATTTCAGACTGTAGAACAATCAATATCCCATTGTCATCTGTGTAAAGTTTGTTTGTATTAAATTGTAAATGTTTATGAACTAATATTGCTACACCCCTACTGGCACTCAAACCCACTGAGTAATAAACATGCCCTACCCAGTCTCGGCGTAATCTTTTATTATCCAGCCCTGGAGGAAAACTATGTCATATTTCTTAGCTTTCAGCATGCTGAGTAATAATTAATAAATTGACCCATGCCTTTTGTGTTCCAGCTACAGTTCTTCAACCCCCTATCATGGTCACTCCTGCTCATATAGATGTAGGTTAAAGCTTTGGTGTAGCGCAGCCTCTAAATGAAACAAAAGACTCAACAAAACATACAAATAATAAACACAAAAACTGTTAAAATAATAAATAATAATAAATAAGTTAAAATACTCCATCAAGAGTGCTATGCGATTCACACTCTAAACACTAAATTATATGTCCATGAACCACTCACTTTCAAGGCTACTTGACACAGCAACACCATCGAGAAAAGCGCCTGCTATGCTTGGACATCCTGATCCAACATTAAGATGCGCAAAGCGCCAGCTACTGCTATAATCTGAACCCAAAATACCTCATAAACTGAGGGAAAACTATAAAACTAACAGGGGAACTCTGCAGACGTAGCCTAATAACAATTCGAAGTAAAACAGAGTTTAAACCTCACACCAATATCATCAATCAAGGCTATGACAGATTAAGAAAGAAAGAAAAGAAACATTCTAAGCCCTGTATGGAGAGTGAAAAAGAAAAACAACAGAACATGGTCTTTGTGTTACTCACTGTACCAGCTATACGTCCTTTCAGTGTCCAAAAAAAGTGCAGTAGGCTAGCAGTCCTTTATCAGTCAACTTTAAATGAAAAATATGACCGCGTCATGCAGTCTATAGTCACTTCCATCCAGAAATCTTACAGCTTGTTGATAAATTCCAAGGCTTTTTCCGCGTCATCGAAGCGATGTTCCAGTCCGTTGCCAGGAATAATCCTGAGTGTTGCAGGGTTGGCAAGTGCGAACTTCATGCGCCGGTCATTCACTTTTTTCTTGCATTCCTTAAAGTTCTGGTGCTGCACTTCTACTGCTTTAGTGTAGTCTGGGAAGATGCTGATTTTGTTGTTTTCCCAGATAATCTATTCCTTAGCTCTTGCCGCACGTTGAATCCGTGGCACGGAACTTTGCCACGATAGCTCTAGGCGGGCGGCCCTTCTGGTGTGGCGCCAGAGTGCGATGTGCACGTTCAATGACAAGCCACCTTGTAAAGTCCACGTCCAAGAGCTCAGGTAGCACCCTTTCCAGAAATTCAATGGGATTCTTCCCCTGACATCCTTCAGGAAAACCATGAATTCTCAAGATATTACGTCTGCTCCTAGCCTCTAGGTCATCCACCCATTTTTAGCATTTTTGCTAGCTCAGACATCGGAGCAGGAGGGTTAGCTCTTGCCACATCCATAGCTTCCTTAAGCCTGGCAATCCGAGTCTCAACATTATCCAGTCGTTCCGAAAACACTTCCAGTTTCTCGCTTATTGCTGTAGTTGTCTGCTTGATTTCCGCCAGGGCTGCCTTCTGGCTCGCATCCATTTGCTTCAGTAGCTGGTGCGTGTTCGCCATTTCGGTAGCAAGGGTATCAGTAACAGGAGCGCCATCTTTATCGCTAGCAGTCTTTTCCGTAGCATGGTTAGCGTTTTTAGGCTTGTTGTTCTGTCGTTGCGTCTCTTTTGCCGGTTGAAGTGACATAATAGATGTCAGAAGTTGGCCAGCGTATAATGCCGTCGAGTAATTAGCAGGAAGTAAACTTAAAACAGAAATTTACAGGATGGTGTCACGGTCTCAGCAGCCATTCCCCAGCGAGCGTCACGTGACCCCCTCGAAGCTCATTATCTAAAGAAATAGCTACTCTGGATGGCATTGCCCTTGCCTCCAGCACTACTGTCAGAAATCTTGGAGTTATTTGATCAGGATTGAAGGATACATCCTTTAATGCTGTAGGGTACAGATCCAATTATTGGCAAATTATTAATGATGTTTTATCAATATTAATAAAGTTATGAATATGGTTATTAATAATATAATTAGGGCTGTCATTCGATTAAAAAAATTAACTAATTAATCGCACAATTTGCTGTAATTAATCGCGATTAATCGCTTTTTTTAAATTGAATCTGAAGCTTATAATAATGGATATTTAAATGCTAAATCACTTAACTTTGCAAATATGAAGAAAAAACAAACAAGGAAAGGTTCTGCTAAGTTCAGAATGTTTAATATCTTTCAGAACAACAGCAGCAACAATTTGGCTTATTTAGTCCTGCTGAAGGCTGCTGAAACAGCTAGAAACTGTACGACTTGAGAGCAGATTTTTGTCACCACCCCCAATATTAGCCACATACCTAATATACCATATTCTGAATAATATACAAATATATATATATATATATATATATATATATATATATATAAAAAAATTATAATCTAGGCAGTACTTAATATCATAAATATTATAATATACATAGTGTTTAATCTGAATGACTAAGCAAAGCACATATATCTAAACACAGAAATGCACATCAATATCAATGTTACACATTAAACCAGTAACCCAAAACCACTAAGGTGTATGTTGGCCTAAAGTGAAAACAGTGAGTGTAGTTTTAGATAGCGACGCTGTGCACAGCAATCCATTACCAATGTAAAGTGATTGACTACATTTCCCTTCCAGCACCGCAACCAGGAAGTAGCTTGTGTGACAGTGAGACGCACCAATTTCAAACATTTACTGGAATATAGTCACGGATACTATCGAGTCGACAGCGTTAAACATCAGACTGCAAATAAGGTTTTACCAGCGTGACCAAGTAACAGTTATCAAGCAAACAAATCGCGCACGTATATCGGCAGCAAAGACGAACAAACTTAAACTGCAGCTCAATGTAGCGAAACAGCAGCTTACCGGTGGCGCATCTCTCCTGACGAGACAACATGTCGGAACTAGTACTCGGTCCCGTTTATAGCCCGTGTTCATTCATTTCTGGATTCTAACGCATCATCTTTTTTCTCTTTTGGGATCTTACTGGTCCATGTTTAAACTCTTGACTGGCCCGTAGGCCTACTTCAATCAGGTAAGTCCCTCCTAGAGTAGCGCCGCCTGCTCTTATGGAGACGTATTACGTTTCTCAGCCGCCACATGAAGTAAACAAACACAGCTGCGTTAATTTCGTTAACTTTTTTTAACGAGTTAAATATTAAAAAATGAACGCAAAAATGAACGCGTTAATTTTGACAGCCCTAAATATAATAATTATTAAGAATCTCAGGGGCCAATAACCGAACTGTGAAACAGTCTCATTAAGGTGGTTTTCCCTTTAAAATACCGATCTTAACTTGGTTAATCTATCTGGTATTCTTTAAAGGAACAAAAGGAAGGGTGAGTCCGAGCACTGACTTTGTTCAACCAGCTTGTTATTACAATCGGTACACAAATAATCACAAATAATCACAGACAATTTACAGTAGGCCTATAATAGAATTTATTAACTTCAAAATCAAAATCAATAATCCTTCGATCAATTAAAACCAATATACCCTTTTTCAAACAGAAATTAATGAAAGCAAGTTAAAAACACGGGCCCGTGATTTAATGAAACAGAAAAGCTCCCTCTGGCAGTTGGATTTTGAGCTCTGTCTGAGTCGACCGTAGAAGACGCAATGTCCTCTTTTTCCTTGGAAAACAGGGTAAGTTACCCTCTGCAGATTCGGTGAGAGACGGAAAATCTCCTTCACCAGGACCCCCCTTTAGTACCATGAAAATACTATTCAGCTCAAACTTGACCGGTGAGGCGAGGCTCTGGATTTCTCGGCAGCGCTGCAAAGTGCCATCCTTTCAGTAACGAAGGCTACTAGTGGAAAGACAAAGTTTTGTCAGTGCTCAGCGTATTTATTCCCCTGGTCAGTTTGTCGCAGCCCTCTGGTCCGTTCAGGGTCTGTGGTCCGATCGGAAATCAGTGTTCTTGAGCGCCAACACAAAGAAAGCGGAAGTTGTGGGACATCCGGCCTAAAAAGAGGGACATCCGGTGGAATTTCCGGCAGCACCTGGACAATCCCGTCGATATAGCCCAGGTAATCCCAGGCATGGGCCGCGTTGTTTCCTGCACATCAGTCCTATGACTGAAGAGAATTTTCTCCCACAAAAGAGTGATCTTTATTTATTGCGTGATTCTCCCTTACTGTAAATGCATTGACGAGAAAGACGCAAAGACGCACACTGCAAACACTGCACAAACAACATGCAGACTGTGACTCCAGCCTGCTGAGTCTGTTTGATAAATACAGCACGTTTGGGACAAAATGCATCACATCCGCACCTGAAAACAGGCACAAAAGCTGCATTGAATCTGGCCCTGAATATCATAACTTGGGATTGTTTACAAAAAAAAACTTCACAGGGAACCTTTAAGTACATGTGCAGTAGCAACAAGTTTGAATTCTCAGTAGTGCTCCTACCAGATTGCACCGATTGACCCAATAGATAAAGACATGGGTGTTATGAGTAAAGATATGTCACTACTGTATGTCACCTCTAACACTTTGGATGTGCTCTTTTAAGTGTTCTTTTTATCTCTTTTTAAGACTTTTATTTATATAAGTCACCTTTGCCATGGAAGACAAACATTCTTAATGTGCTAATAGCTGCTAGTGCTAGTACTCTGTTTTGTTCTGTTTTCTCTGCATTTCACTCACAAAGAGTGGGGGTAGAATATTCTACAGGCCAACTCTGGCAGATTGTGTTGTTTAGTGAATGTGAATAAAATAGCCTGTGAATAGTAAGAAGCCTGCATTTTGTTATTACTGAAAGAATCATAAGGGTCAACAACTGCTCTTTTTTAGATCCCTTTGTCAATGTTAAAATTAAATGTCTTAAAACAGCAAACATAAAGGCTACCAGTAACTCAGCTCAGCAGATAAACTTACCTTTGACCTGTCTCACAGAGCTCAGATTCTTCTCAAAGCCATCATCAAACTTGGGATTAGTGACAGGCTCAAAGTCACTGGTGTAAACACGGCCAGAGGATGTGGTGTAGCAGCATTTGCACATGCATGTATGGTAGCGCAGTCGACCCTCGTCCAGGTAAGGGTGAGCCAGGGCATCCTTTGCTGAAATCCTCTTTGACTAGAGACCAAACCCACAAGTTGTGTGTGATTGACAAGATTATTAACTACATTTTACATTCATCTAAGCCTCAGAATACATGTAGAAATCAAATAGAAGTGTTAGGCTAAACCCTATATTTCACTTTATACAAAGCAAAGCCCTTGACAGGGTTATTAAGAACACCCTCTCCCCGACATTCCCATATATTATGACACTATTGAATTGGTACAACTTGTTAAAACTATAACGAAATAAGGCAAAGTATAAACAATTTCAGATGATGTACGTTATCTTAAACCGTAATATGTTAATGGTATAATAGTTTCACTTTAGTCACCAATTTGAGTTTGAGTTTAAAATGGTAATTGGGGGTTACGGTGAATAAGCTAAATTCCCAATAAGTCGGCGTGTTCCTTTAAGTTTATGGCAAACATAATAAAATGGTATCATTAGTCCTGAATGAATGAACTGGGCACAAGTATTTGGCAGCTCTCCGAATGCTTTGATGGTTCTTCCCACCAAACAAATTATGACAAAAATATGAATTAGATCAGATTTTGTTGTATAATGCCAGTTGTGTTATAATTCAACCAACATAATGCATAAAGTGGCATGGAGCAGGTGGAAAATAAGAGGGGGGGGTGTTCTCCAGGCAGCCAATAGGGGTGGTACGGTTCACAAAACCCACGGTTCGGTTCGTATCACGGTTTTAGGGTCACGGTTTTTGGTTCTGTACAGTTCTTGTTATTTTTTTCTTTTAATCTTTAACACTCCAGAATATACTTCAGCATATAGCTAAAATTAGCATATTGAATGCATGTTGCACAAAACATGCACACAGTGGCAGTTCTATATTGTTTTATTTCATCATAGGTAACATGAAATCCAAAATGTTCCCACACACCAGACTATAAACGACGCTGGCGCATCCTCCAGCTCTGGGCAGCCTCTCTCCCACTTGACATGTCTGCAGGTGACGTGACGTGACCAGCAGCGGCACCCCACTCCACTTGAGGAGCGGTCGGCTCGGTGTCTCTCAAAATCTGATGAAAATCTTTTAAACTGACCTTTGTCAATCTGAAATGAAGACAGATTCAGCAACTGCATGGCCTATTTCTCGCTTAAAATGTTTTCAGAAACACGTTTGGGTGAACTATTTTAGTACAATATGAGATCGTATTCTGAACGAGCCGCCATGACAGTCTGTTTTGAAATTAGGGACCAGCCAGACCCATGTGACGCAGTCGTCCAATCAGCTGCCATGGGTTGCGTTTGTCACGCCCAACCCGCTCGTCATTTCCAGTAAGTGTTTTAACCAAGGGGGTAAGCTTCGCTTCAGAACTCGAGCCATCTATGGTGCCATTTTGTTGCTAACTGGCCATCACCTCCTGTTAGCATTCCACTGACCGCCATTTTTTTTTTTACGTCACTTGACTGCGATTAACTTTACATTAGAAATGTTTGAAGACTCTATTTGTCCGTTGTTTAGTTCCAAAGAAACACGACAATGTATAAAAGGCTTCATTACCTTTTACCTCACGTTATGGCTCCGTAGCAGACGTTTTTGTAAAAATAAGCTAACGATTGTGTCATAACCAAGTGACTTACTGTCGCATAGTAGAGGAATTACCGTATAGTACAGGAGAAGCTTGCAGACAGTTTCGACTTACATGAGCTGTTTAGGTTTAATAACTAATGTTAACTAGCATGTTAGTTAGCAATAATTAGCCTGTGCCCATGTTATCTCCTTACATACACCTACACTCTCCGTATCTGTAAGATTGGGAATGATTGAAATTTCTCTTGGCACAGCTACCAGAAGACTTCCAACTTTCAGACACGTTGCTCACGTCACATTCTCTCAGTTGGAGGCTGCGCAGTAAAGCTGGCCATCACCGGAAAAGTGCTTCTAATAGCCTTCACTAGTCTCCGTCCAGAGCAACGGGGTCTATTGGTCCATTATATACTGTCTATTGTTTTAACATAGGTGTCGAAAGTGGGCACTACGGCAGTAAGAGGTTAGTGCACATTAACAGTGTACTGACGAACCGTGCGGTACACACACGCTCCGAACCGAGACTAGCGAACCGAGCGGTTCAGGTGTTTTTTCATGAACCGTACCACCCCTAGCAGCCAAGTCAAAAATTGCACCGCAAATATTAAAAACCAAGTCAATTACTGTACAAAAATGTTTCAAATCCACTGCTGACATGGGTGTCTCTCATGCTGTATACCATTAAGCGCTAGGAGACATGTATAATTGTTGCTCTGGTTACCATGCCTTGTTACAGTTCAGCTTATCTGAGAGAACAGATGATAAAGTGTATTTTTGTTCAGATCACCAACACATGCAAATTAATGAACATGCATAATTATATAATGTTCTAAACACCAGACTGTGTATTGCCACAGTAGAATAAGTGGGCAAAGCATGAGGCTGAACTTAAAATATAGTTTACCTTTATGTGCATGGTGCATTTAACTTGACTGTTCTGCTTTCTGCTGTTGACTAGGAAAAACTGACACACTGTAGAGATAATGTTCAATCACTAATTACTACAAAAGTCTGTGTGTATTATGTGTTTGTCAAAACTAACATATTGGTCCCATTACCTACTAGTAGATTGTGATGTGGAAAATAAAGTCCTGATACAGACAGGATTGTTGTCCTCTCCACATGTCAAACCTTTATTTATCAGCAGTCTTAACGATGACATTCACTTCAGAGTCATGAAGTGTTTTTAAAGACTGGTCTCACAGCACATCAAAGCCACCACCCCACTTTTGACCTACATCAATTTGCTTACAGAGCAAACAGGTCCATGGAGGACGCCATCGCCATAGCACTTCACACCATGCAGAGTCATTTAGAACACCCGGGAAGCTATGCAAAGGTGCTCCTCCATAGACTCTAGCTTAGCCTTCAATAATATCATTCCAGACAATACTAGTCAGCAAACTGTCTGACTTAGACCTCACCCTTCCAACCTGTACCTGGATAAAGGACTTTCTTACAAACCGCCTGAAAATTGTTAAACTTGCCTCCAGCTCTCCTCCACCCTCACGCTCAGCATCTTCTCTCCACATGGCCAACACCATCATCAAATTCGCAGATGACACCACTGTGGTGAGTCTCATCTCAAGAGGTGAAGAGTCGGCCTACAGAGATGATGTCCAGAAACTGACAATTACAAATTATAAAAACCAAGGAACTCACCATTGACTTCAGGAAACAGAGCTCAGCAGCAGACAGGAGAGCTCTTCAGTAGGGGTGGTACAGTTCATGAAAAAACACCCGAACCGCTTGGTTCGCTAGTCTCGGTTCGGAGTGTGTGTGTACCGCAAGGTTCGTCAGTACACTGTTAATGCGCACTAACCTCTTACTGCCGTAGTGCCCACTTTCGACACCTATGTTAAAACACTTACTGTAAATGACGAGCGGGATGGGCGTGACAAACGCAACCCAGTTGATTGGACGATTGCGTCACATGGGTCTGGCTGGTCCCTAATTTCAAAACAGACTGTCTGGCGACTCGTTCAGAATATGATCTCATATTGTACTAAAATAGTTCACCCAAACGTGTTTCTGAAAACATTTTAAGCTAGAAATAGGCCATGCAGTTGCTGAATCTGTCTTCATTTCAGATCAACAAAGGTCAGTTTAAAAGATTTTCGTCAGATTTTGAGAGACACCGAGCCGACCGCTCCTCAAGTGGAGTGGGGTGCCGCTGCAGGTCACGTCACGTCACCTGCAGAAATGTCAAGTGGGAGAGAGGCTGCCCAGAGCTGGAGGATGCGCCAGCGTCGTTTATAGTCTGGTGTGTGGGAACATTTTGGATTTCATGTTACCTATGATGAAATAAAACAATATAGAACTGCCACTGTGTGCATGTTTTGTGCAACATGCATTCAATATGCTAATTTTAGCTATATGCTGAAGTATATTCTGGAGTGTTAAAGATTAAAAGAAAAAATAACAAGAACTGTACAGAACCGAAAACCGTGACCCTAAAACCGTGATACGAACCGAACCGTGGGTTTTGTGAACCGTACCACCCCTACTCTTCAGAGGGTCACTAACACAGCACAGAAAATCATCATCATCTGGCAGGCGCTACAGGACCATCAGACCATTAATAACGGTTTCTTACTCTGGGCCAAAACCACACTCAACTCCCACTTACACTGAATGACCCTCACAGGCAATAGGTTGACTTTCAAGGGTAACCTTACTGGATCTTGTGCAATAATTACATTCCTAATAGTGTAATAGAGTTAGTAGATGCAGATGTATTTGTTTTGCAGGAGACCTGGAGTAGAGGAGACATTTCCACTGGTTGTCCCTTAGGCTACAGAGAGATAGTGTTCCCATCCACCAAACTGAAATAAGTAAGCCAGGAGTCAGGAGGAATGCTTAGTACACTTAATAGAATTCATTAAAAAAAATTCAATTTTCAATTTAGCTCAAAATAAAAAGAGAGGTTGTTGGCACAGATGACATATTCATGTGTACAGCATATATCCCCCCATCAGAATCCCCGTATTATAATGAAAACATTTTCTCTATTCTTGAAGATGAGATTAATCACTATTAAGCCCAGGGAAGTGTATTAATCTGTGGAGACCTTAATGCCAGGACAGGTATATTACCAGAATGTTTTAACTCTCACACGGAGACAAGCATATACCTAGCCAAATCAGCAGTCCCCTCCTCCACATCCCCACAGAAACAACTTTGACAAAACTGTCAACAAAAGTGGGCACCAACTACTGCAGCTCTGTCGAACACTGGGTCTGTACATGGCTGTCGGCATACAACGTATAATGGTCAGCTTTGAGCAGACTCGTTTGGTAACTACACAAACAGCTCTCCTCTTGGCAATAGCATAGTAGAGTATAGTATAATTGACCTAGACCCCTTCTGTCTGAGAGCATTCACAGTTAGCCCCCTAACACCGTTATCTGACCACAGCAAAATCACACACTACATTAAAAAGACCGTAACAGACCCTCCTGCCGCAGAATCCGGTAAACTGAACTATGTAAAACAATTCAATCGCAATTATACCATTTTCTTTCCACTTCAAATCACCGCAGTAATGATGGCCTGTACCAAACATTTACAACATATTTGACAATGTGGAAGATTTATCCAATCTGAAAAATAATCAGCAACACAGATCAAAAACATCAACAAATAAAAAGTTTGATAGACTGCAGACATCTGCAAAAAACTCTCAGAAGTTTATTAAATCAAAAAACACAGACAACCTGACAATCTTCAAGTTCCCCTCCAATATTGGGAAACACTCAGAACTTAATTGAAGAGTCCATTGACTTAAATACGTTTGTAAAATTGCACTCTTTCAGCAAACCACACAAGGAAGAATTGGCTATTCAAAATGGTAAAATATGGAAAAAACACTATATTTGAAAACCTAATCTTCAATATCCAACATAATCTTCAACATCCAACATGGAAAACAGTACAGCCAATTATATTTGTTGTTGTTTACCGAGCTCCAGGTCCGTATTCTGAATTTTTATCTGAATTCTCTGATTTTTTTATCATGTGTAGTCCTAAAATCAGACAAAGTACTTATTGTAGGTGATTTAAAAACCATGTGGACGTTGACAACGACAACCTTAGTATTGCTTTCAACTCACTACTAGATTCAATTGGTTTCAGGTCAGAGTGTGCAAAAGGCCACTCACTATTTTAACCACACCCTCGACCTTGTGCTTGCATATGGCATTGAAATTGAAGATTTAACAGTATTTCCGCAGAATCCTTTATTATCGGACTATTTCTTAATAACTTTCGAATTTTTACTACCTGAATACACAAAATTAGATAAAAGCTTCTACACTATATGCCTGACAGTGCTATTGCAAAATTTAAAGAAGATATTTCAATAGCATTTAACTCAATGTCATGCCTCAATATAACAGAGGACCTTTATGTTAACTTTAGTCCCTCCCAAATTGATAATTTTGTAGACGGTGCTACGGCATCGCCACGGACGACTTTAGACTGTTGCTCCCCTCAAAAAGAAGACGATGAAGCAAAGGAAACTAGCACCTTGGTATAACTCCCAAACTCATCATTAAATTAAAACAAATCTCGCGAAAACTTGAAAGTAAATGGCGTTCCACCAAACTGGAAGAATCTCGATAAATCCTCCAGGATATATACATACATACATATACACGCTAAAGTTAGCCATGGCTTTCCACAAGGCTCAGTGCTTGGACCAATTTTATTCACCTTGTACTGTATATGCTTCCCCTAGGGAATATTATTAGGAAACATTCAATTAACTTTCATTGTTATAATTATACCTATCAATTAAGCCAGACGAAACCAGTCAGTTAACTAAACTCCAAGCATGCATCAAAGATATAAAAGCATGAATGACCTACAATTTTCTGATGTTAAACTCAGACAAAACTGAAGTGATTGTGCTGAGCCTAAACACCTCCGAAACTCATTATCCAAAGATATAGTTACTCTGGATGGTATTGCCCTGACCTCCAGCACTACTGTCAGAAATCTAGGAGTTTTTTTTTTTTTATCAGGATATATCCTTTAACGCCCACATAAAACAAACCTCAAGAACAGCCTTTTTTCACCTCTGTAACATTGCCAAAATTAGGAACATCCTATCTCAAAACGATGCTGAAAAACTACTCCATGCATTCGTTACTTCCAGGCTGGACCATTGTAATTCCTTACTATCAGGATGCTCAAATAAAACCCTTAAGACTCTCCAGCTGATCCATAATGCTGAAGCGCGTGTTCTGACAAGAACTAAGAAAAGAGATCATATTTCTCCTGTATTAGCTTCTCTGCATTGGCTTCCTGCAAAACCCTTCTCCTGACCTACAAAGCTCTAAATGGTTAAGCACCATCATATCTAGAAGACCTCTTAGTACCTTATTGCCCCACTAGAGCACTGCGCTGCCAGAATGCAGAGTTACTTGTGGTTCCTAGAGTCTCTAAAGTAGAATGGGAGCCAGAGCCTTTAGCTATCAGGCTCCTCTGCTGTAGAACCAGCTGTTTCTCAGTGTTTTCTTTCCTCTTCGTGATTTGCGATCCTCTCCACTCTCCCGTGTTTCGCTCAGCCATTTTGCGTGTGTGTCTGTCTGTCTGTCTGTCTGTGTGTGTGTGTGTGTGTGTGTGTGTGTGTGTGTGTGTGTGTGTGTGTGTGTGAGAAACGGGTTAGCTAGGCTACTGAGAATGTTATTTTTCATTTGAATGTTTATGCCGCTGCTGGAAAATTAACGAGCGACATCATTGCGTTATAATTGATTATGGTGGGCCATTGCATCGATGCAGCATCATCCATGTCCGCATCCCAATGCATCAATTATTTAATTAATTTCAACACCTCTATTACTAACCTAGCTCTGTGTTCGTGTGTATGTATTTGTTTTGCCCAGTGTGTTTCCTTGGATTAGGGTGGCCTCTAAATCATGGTTGCAGCCTGTCGCCGTGGTCCTGCTGCATGCCCTGCTATGCCCTGTTACACCTGCTATGCTCTGCAGTGCCCTGCTACGTCCTGCTGCGTCCTACTACGCCCTGCTACGCCCTGCTACGTCCTGTGACGCCCTACTATACCCTGCTACGTCCTGTGACACCCTGCAGTGCCCTGCTATGTCATGAACTACTATTTCTAGTCACTGATCCATTATCTTTATTGTGACTATTATTGCCAATGTTCCTCACACCCCCAACCGGCACCGCCAGACACCGCCTACTAAGAGCCTCCTCGCCACTGTCGCACTGAATGCTTGGTCTTGGGCAATTACTGGAATTGTTGGGTCTTTGTAAATTATAGAGTGTGGTCTAGACCTACTCTATCTGTAAAGTGTCTTGAGATAACTATTGTTATGAATTGATACTATAAATAAAATAAAATTGAATAGTACCATCACACTGAATTCGGCCCAAAATGATCTCCTCAGCAAACTAGTTCTGGAATCAGTCGTTAAAAACAAACTGGCTAAAATCCAGGCCCTTCAGCCAAGAAAGGCCAGTGGTCTTGATGATATTTAAATGAAATGCTGAAATTTACCAACCATAAGTTCAATAATGCCATATTAAAATTATTCAACCTCGTTCCCAGACATTTTCTCTTGTTTTGTAGATTTAGAAAAAAACATTTGACTCAAATTGGCATAACGATCTGTTCCTAAAATTAATTGAAAAATGTGTGATACCTATGATATTATTAAAACAATGTATATAAATAATAAATGCTGTAAAAATTAAATATGGATGGAAATATGGAAATAGATTTCTTCCCCCAAAGCAAAGTGCAGTCTCAGCCCTACCCTGTTTAACATTTATATAGATGAATTGGCAAAATCATTATCAATTAAAGCTGCGAGCAGCGATGGACGGGCCCTCGCGCTCCGTGCGTGTCGGGGTTACCGGCGGACGCCGCTCCTTGCGACCGTGCGTTCGTGCTGTGCTCAGACGCCGCAAATCGTCAACAATGAAAAGGGAACTCCCCGCCAAGTTCAACGATACCTCACACAAGACTCTACGTCATACGGTTCATTGGGAGTGAAAAGGGGCATGGCTAAAGCATAGGGGGCGGGTCAAACCATCACCAATTAAAAAGGAAGTCTCTGCTGAGTTCAATGATACCTCACACAAGTGTATACCTTAAACGGTTGAAACGTTAAGAAAGGGGGCGTGGCTTAAGCATAGGGGGCGGGCCAAACCATCACCAATGGATAAGGCAGTCTTTGCTGAGTTCAATGACACCTCACACAAGACTCTACCTTAAACGGTTCAAATGTTATGAAAGGGGGCGTGGCCTGAGTAATTGGGCGTGGTCATATTATAGGGGCCGGCTCAGTATCACACGTAGACCACACATTCTGAGTTTCATGTAAATCGGATGATGTTTGTCATATAAGGCGCATTTCCTGTTGCCAGCGGGGGGCGCTATGACCAAAAGTCAATTTTGGCCGCTAGGTTTCCTCAGGCCCGGACCCTTGTAAATCGTGAGAAATTTCGGGCAGATACGACAACGTAGACTCAAGTTACAACAACTTCTTTGGTCATCGCTAAACACTCAAAATGGCCGCCACGCCACGCCACGCCCACACCGTCTGACGAAAAGTTTTTCTTTTAATAACTTTTCATCGTGAAAGTGTTGGGATGGTACAGACCAAGTTTGAAGTCCATCGGATGAAATCTCTAGGAGGAGTTCGTTAAAGTATAGCACCTTGACTTTTAGGCCTACTTCCTGTTGCCACTTGGGGGCGCTATGACTTTAAGTAAATATCGGCCTTTATTTGTCCTCAGGGTCGGACTCTTATGAATCCTGAAAAGTTTCGAGGTAATCGGACAACGTACACTCGAGTTACACCCACTTCCTGTTTCTGCCGCGAAACGCACAAAATGGCCGCCCCGCCACGGCCACGCCCTATGACGAAAAGTTTTTCTTTTAACAAGTTTTCATCTTTAACATCTTAAGATGGCACAGAGCGAGTTTGAAGTTGATCGGATGAAATCTCTAGGAGAAGTTCGTTAAAGTACGACATGTGGAAATGGCCAAAATCACACTAATTTCGAACTTTTAACTCAAAATGGCGGCCTTCCTTTTGGGTTTAGGGTATGGCTCTACTTAAGTTTTTTGTACATCTTAACATGTTACATATGTGTACCGAGTTTCGTGAGTCTACGTTAAACGCACTACAGGGGCTCAATTTTCTTAACTTTCTAGGGGGCGCTAGCGAGCCATTTTTGTGCGCCTATTCCCGAAACCCTTAAAATACATAAATTTTCACCAGACTTGATGCAACCGCCAAATTTGGTGGGTTTTTGAATATGTTAAGCCCCTCAAAAAGCCAATTCATTTGATGGGAAAAAGAAAGAATAATTAAAGCTGCGAGCAGCGATGGACGGGCCCTCGCGCCTCTGCGCGCGTCGGGGTTACCGGCGGACGCCGCTCCTTGCGACCGTGCATTTGCGCGGCACTCGGACGCCGCACATCGTCACCAATAAAAAGGGAACTCCCCGCCGAGTTCAGCGATACCTCACACAAGACTCTACGTCATACGGTTCATTAGCTGTGAAAAGGGGCGTGGCAAAAGCATAGGGGGCGGGTCAAACCATCACCAATTAAAAAGGAAGTCTCTGCTGAGTTCATTGATACCTCACACAAGGGTCTATCTTAAAAAGTTAAAATTTTATGAAAGGGGGCGGGGCTTAAGCATAGGAGGCGGGTCAAACCATCACCAATTAAAAAGGAAGTCTGTGCTGACTTCAATGATATCTCACATAAGACTCTACCTTAAACGGGTCAAAAGTTATGAAAGGGGGCGTGGCTTGACCATAGGGGGTGGGCCAAACCATGACCAATGAATAAGGAAGTCTCTGCTGAGTTCACTGATACCTCACACAATGGTATACCTTAAACGTTTCAAATGTTATGAAAGGGGGCGTGGCTTACGCATAGGGGGCGGGCCAGACCATCATCAATAAAGAAGGAACTCTCTGCTGAGTTCAATGACCCCTCACACAAGACTCTACCATAAACGGTTCAAATGTTATGACAGGAGGCGTGGTCTGAGTAAGTGGGCGTGGTCATATTATAGGGGCCGGCTCAGTATCACACGTAGACCACACATTCTGAGTTTCATGCAAATCGGATGATGTTTGTCATATAAGGCATATTTCATGTTGCCAGCGGGGGGCGTTATGACCAAAAGTCAATTTTGGCCTGTAGGTGTCCTCAGGCCTGGACCCTTGTCCATCCTGAGAAATTTCGGGCAGATACGACAACGTACACTCAAGTTACAACAACTTCTTTGTTCATCGCTAAACACTCAAAATGGCCGCCACGCCCACACCGTCTGACGAAAAGTTTTTCTTTTAATAACTTTTCATCGTTAAGGTGTTGGGATGGTACAGACCAAGTTTGAAGTCCATCGGATGAAATCTCTAGGAGGAGTTCGTTAAAGTATAGCACCTTGACTTTTAGGCCTACTTCGTTTTGCCACTAGGGGGCACTATGACTTTAAGTAAATATCGGCCTTTATTTGTCCTCAGGGTTGGACTCTTATGAATCCTGAAAAGTTTCGAGGTAATCGGACAACGTACACTCGAGTTACACCCACTTCCTGTTTCTGCCGCGAAACGCACAAAATGGCCGCCCCGCCACGGCCACGCCCTATGACGAAAAGTTTTTCTTTTAACAACTTTTCATCTTAAAACATCTTAAGATGGCACAGACCGAGTTTGAAGTTGATCGGATGAAATCTCTAGGAGGAGTTCTTAAAGTACGACATGTGGAAATGGCCAAAATCGCACTAATTTCCAACTTTGAAATCAAAATGGCGGACTTCCTGTTGGGTTTAGGGTATGGCTCTAACGACGTTTTTTGTACATCTTGACATGATACATATGTGTACCAAGTTTCGTGAGTCTACGTTAAACGCACTGCAGGGGCTCAATTTTCTTAACTTTCTAGGGGGCGCTAGCGAGCCATTTTTGTGCGCCTATTCCCGAAACCCTTAAACTACGTAAATTTTCACCAGACTTGATGCGACCGCCAAATTTGGTGAGTTTTTGAATATGTTAAGGCCCTCAAAAAGCCAATTCATTTAACGGGAAAAAGAATAGAAAGAAAGAATAATTCCTTCAGTTTCAATAGGGCCTTCGCCGCTGTCGGCGCTCGGGCCCTAATTAATTCCTTCAGTTTCAATAGGGCTTTCGCCGCTGTCGGCGCTCGGGCCCTAATAATTCCTTCAGTTTCGATAGGGCCTTTCGCCGCTGTCGCGCTCGGGCCCTAATAATAATAGAAAGAAAGAATAATTCCTTCAGTTTCAATAGGGCCTTCGCCACTGTCGGCGCTCGGGCCCTAAATATCCCTGGTTTCACCATGTCTGACAAAGAAATGTCTACTCTTTGCAGATGATCTAATATTGATAGCCCCATCTAAGGAGGCGTTACAACAGCAACTGGATCCTATACAAAACTTCAGCAAGACCTGGGCCCTGACAGTTAATCTGGAATAGACTAGAGTTATTGTCTTCCAGAAACGACCCAGATATCAGAGAAACCCAACCAGGTTCTTACTGGGCTCCCCTGACATAGAACACACACACAGCTACACATATTTAGGACTAAAAATTACATCTACTGGGGATTTTAATCAGGCAGTTAATGAGCTCAGAGACAAAGGAAGAAGGGCATTTTATGCTATAAAAAAGTATTTAATTCATTAATTAGGATACAAGAAAGAGCAATCAAATTCTACAAACACCTAAAAGTGACCCTGACTTTGACCATTACAAAGCCCTCCATTGCCAAGAGGAGAAAGGTCCCCTCAGCCAGGTGATCCTGAGGCTCACCTCTTCTAACAGGATAGCCCTCACACAATCTGGCCCAACCAAATCATAGCTAAATAAAAGAAAAAGTACATTAACTATTGGACATCTACCACAAAAACTCTAAACAAACTTCACTGCTATTTGCCTCTAAATAGACAGTACACAGCGGAAAACTATCTAAGCACTGTGACTGATCAGAAGCTGAGAAAGACTAACTATGGCCGACACTAACAGATTGGCCATGAGACACACAAATAGACCTGGCTGCCTAGAGAAGACAGGCTGTGTCAGCTCTGTCCACAGAGACGGATGAAGACAGAGCAACACTTCCTGCTACAATGTAGCACACATAAAAATATTAGAACACAGTTCTTTACGAAAATTAAATGTAAACTCACAGATTTTGACACACTCTCTGACCAGACAAAAATGCAACATCTACTTGGAGAAAAAAAGTCTCAGTGCTGTAGAAGCAGCAAGATATGTGAGTGGATGTCACAGCCTGAGAGACAACCAGCACCATACGTAACATCTTTTCATCTCCTCACAGCTCTCTTACCTGCTCATTTAGTCCTGTACTTTGTGTTTTTCATGTTTTCATTTTATATTAATATACTATCGTTTCTTTATTGACCCTAAATAAATGAATTATCGACATACACACACACACACACACACACACACACACACACACACACTTTCCACTTTCTCTTTCCTATGATTTTCTCGATGTAAACTTTAATATATGTATTTTGTATGCATTTCTTTCTCATAATAATAATTTATTATCATTGAATTGTATTATCCTTGACACTTTGGCAATATTGTTTTATTGACTTTCATGCCAATCAAGCAATTTGAATTTGAGAGAGAGAGAGAGAGAGACTGAGAGAGGGGAAAGAGATAAATATATTACTCTGTTAAGTTCTTTCAATCATCCCATATTATTTAATTATATATATATATTATTAGAATACAGATCTAGTGGACCAAGGTAATGATTATTTTTTGGCTTGTATCGCCTTTATTGATAGGACAGATTAAGTAAGGAGGATGAAAGGAAAGGGCCACAGGTTGGAATCAAACCCGCAGCAGTTGTGACGAGGACTGAGCCTCTCTACATGGGGTGCACGATCAACCAGGTGAGCTAACCAGGTGCCCCGACTTGATGACTTCAAGTGAGTTTCTGAACTCATCCAGTAGTGGACCAGTAAGACAACAGGGTAACAGTAATGGAAAAACCAGTCCACTTTACAGCCCTGAGATCTGTTAATGCTCTTCCAGAAGAGTATAAATTGCATCAGAGGACACAGCTGGAGATTTTAATCCAGAAGCAAAGAAACTGACTTTTTGCATTTTAAGTAACATATGTTGAGTATCCAAATGCCTGATCAAAGGATACTTATACAACTGGAAAGATATGTCATACCACACATGCTGTGAGAAGAGGGTGCATCCCAACCCCCTTTGTGCTCCTCAGAAGAGGAGGGGGGAACAGCACCCAAAGCAAGCGTGTGAAAGTGTAATAATTTATTTTCTGTTCAAATCCTGCATACACACGATTGCTTTTCAATAGTTGAATGTATGGGTGATTAATTAATTAACATTAATGAATATTTACTTTATCATAAAATCCCTGCACTCTACAGCCTAATAGCAATAATTTAATATTCAAATGATAATAAATTCGGGGCACCACACAACAGGAGAGAAGCTGATAGAACACCTTGTTTTAATCTCATAATCTGAGGGTCAGATACAAAAGTGAGTCCATGACTCAATGTACAATTTACTAAACACACAAAAACACGTAATCTGGTTCTTAAATGAGGAATTTATTTATCTAATAAGAATACACACTACTAAATCAGCATAAGCATAAAAAAATTTATGAAAGAATGGAATGGATGAAAACATAGAAAGAAATTATTTCTATGGATGAAACTAACAGATCAACACGTGAAAAATAAACAGTAAACAAGGTAATTGGCAAGATGTATAAAACCAGCACAGCAGCTTAAATTTAAGAAGGGAGACTTTAATACAGAGAGCAATAATTTCCTTGCCTGACAAGCCAGACCCACATCAAGATGTTGGGTCTGGGAACTCACCCTTTGACAGGGCTCAATCCGAGGGGCGGGATAAACGGTTGTCTTTCAAATTCCCTCTGCACGTAATAGGATAGTGCTACAACCAGGCAGAGCAACAAAGAAGGTAGCGAAGCTAGTTGGTAGATTAAACTTTATCCGGTCGGCAAAACTCCGAACCATGTTCCTTTTTTAAGAAAATTCCAGTGCCGTTCTTTTTTTCTTTTCTCAAAGAAAAGCTTAACTCCAAGTCTTCCAGAAGACCGCTGTTAGACTATATTTGTGAGAGTAAGAGTAACAGGTTTGTAGAGTTCATGATGCTGACCTTGTTGCCTTGTTTCCCAGGGTTATGAGAGGCCATCTGGTTTTACAGTGATTTAACATTATAAAGGGAGTCTGAGATTATTGCCTGAGAAAAAAAAGGTCTTCTCTGATCAGGGGGTGAACGAGTAGGGTTGGGTACCGAAACTCGGTGCCAATAGGGAACCGGTGCCGACGTAAACGGTAGTAACGAGACCGAATAAGAACGAAAGTTTCTGTGCCTCATTTCGGTGCTCGACTTTACACTACACCTGACAGCATGTAACGTTAGCCTACCTTTAGCTAGCAGCTGGATTAATCACGGTTAAAATGCTGACAGCTAACGTTAAACAGTGTAAAGTGTGACTGTATTTCACTGTGGAGGACTTCAACAGCGGGATGTAACAATCTGCACTGCAGCGCAGCAGCTGCCATTGTCGCAATTCATAGATATACAGTATGTTTATATGGTCGGAATTAAACAACACAGATGGTGCGTTCACTTGCAGCTGCCATTGTCGGAATTAAACAACACAGATTCACTTAAAACAGGTAGCCTCGTGGTGCATTCACAGTAATTGTAAAATACCCTTTTCCCATCTGGGGTTCAACAGCAATTTACTGGTGAAATAAGTTATTAGGGGTCCAAGCCCGAGTCTGCAAGAAGCGGCGGTAGCAATAGCTACGCCGTTCGCACAGCAGGGCTGTGGAACCCTATTGTTTTTCTAAGGATTTTTCTTCTTCTTACTTATTATTCTTCTCGTCCTAAAACTCTGACTGCAGCCTAAACCGTACATAGTGGAGAGATGCCATTTTTAGGACTGGTCCAAAGCCCCGCAAGGACCTCAGTCGCAAAAATTCACCCATTGCCCGTTCGCACAGCAGGGCTGTGGAACCCTATTGTTTTTCTAAGGATTTTTCTTCTTCTTACTTATTATACTTCTCCGCCTAAAACTCTGACTGCAGCCTAAACCGTACATAGTGGAGAGATGCCATTTTTAGGACTGGTCCAAAACCCCGCAAGGACCTCAGTCGCAAAAATTCACCCATTGCCACCACTAGGTGGCGCTATAGCAGAAAAAACGCGTTTGGCCCGATAACTCCCACACCGTACAGCCGACATTCAAAAACAATACATCTATGCGTTCCCTGGATCCAACTGAATCACGTGATATAGGCCACGCCCATTTCCGCCGACTTTTATGCGTGAAAAATTGTGATTTATCAAAAACCCACTTTTTCGAACTCCTCCTAGACCGTGCGACCGATCTGCACGAAACTTGGACCATGGCATCTCCAGACTGACCTGACCAAAAGTTATGGAAATAAATTTTATACAATAAAAATTGCGCATATAACGCACAAACTAATTTGTGTAGCTAACTATGAAAACACCAACTTTGCCATATCTCAGCCAAAATAAATGCTATCAACCCCAAACTTGAGATTATTCTTTGTCATGCCCCTTTGGAGGTAGCGCATGCGTTTTATGAAAATTGGTCACTAGGGGGCGCTACAAGTACAAAAAGTTTATATCTCATGAACGGCTCAGCCGATTGATACAAAATTTGATGGGTACCATCTATAGCCAATCTTGAGGCCAACCCTAGAATGGAGTACCGAGGGGTCAAAGTGGGCGTGGCCTATGGGACCCAATGTGACCCAACTCTAGATTCACCACTTCCACTAATGTCAACAACTTTAAATTTACAGGGTAGATTGATAATGGGCCATGGACCACACCTACCAAAGATTACATATGTGGACCACTAGGTGGCGCTGTAATGGTTTTTTGTCATTAACTCCCACAATACACATCGCAGATTACAATTTCTTACATTTATGTGTTCCTTGAATCATGCTGAATTGCCTGATGTAGGCCACGCCCATTTCCGCGCAAACGTTTTTTCGCAGTGTCGCGCAACGTGCAAAATCAACTTTTTCGAACTCGTCCTAGGCCGTACGACCGATCTGCACGAAACCTGGTAGTTAGCCTCTCCAGATGGACCTGACAAAAAGTTATGGAAATCATTATGCTATGTTAAAGTATGCCAATTTGACAACCAAACAAATTGTCCTAGCTAGCTACCACACACGTTTTACATCATATCTTGGTTAAATTTGAAGTTATCACCAAATGACTTGAGAACCTTGTTCGGGATTGTACTGCGATGCTCTCTACCAAATTTTGCGAAGATCGGCCTTTAGGGGGCGCTATAAGCAACGTTTATTTGTTTTCCCGCCAATTTTCTCAATGCATTTCAATGGGAAATTTGCAATTGCAATATCTCTGCCACAGTAAAAGCAATCAACACGAAATTTGTGGTGCTCGTTCGGCATGGCGTTCTGAGGCTCCGTACCAAATTTGGCGAAGATTGGCCATTGGGGGCGCTATAATCAACATAAAAGTGTTTTGCCCTGTTAATCAATGTTAATGGAATATTTGCAATGGGAATGTATCAAAGACCTTGCAGCTCACACTTCTCAATATTTACTGATGTTTACCTCCCACCATTACGTTTTGGTTTTCGCATTTGCGTGCTCCCCTGGTGTTCTACAATAAACAAACTTCTTAACCCACCTGACAAAGTTTCTACAACCTTCACAGTGGACAAGTGTAACTCTTTTCTCCCACTTTTTCAATCCAAAATCAACACCATTCATATGCGCTGATACCGTGCAAATAAACATTGCAGTTGGTGCTAAGTGGAGAGTCTGTCATAGTGTGATTGGGTATGTTGGTGGCATTGATTCTTAATTTCCCACGAAGGTGATCGCGGTTACGTGTCAGTTAAACTTCTCATGTCGAATCCTATCTGTATTTGTGAGAAGTGGCTCTGTCCTGAGTTGAAAGTCTACTTAACGGCTTTATTATCGAGTTAATAGGCGCGTGTGTTCGTGTCGGCCGCTGTCCATTTCCTAAGGTTTTGAAATGCAAACAATTTTTGACTAGCTACTCTGTATATGCACGGAGACGCACTGTTGACCACTACATTTGCAATAGCAGAGTACCGCAGACTGGCATCGGAGGCGAATGGCATCGGAGGCGAATGGCATCGGAGGCGAATGGCATCGGAGGCTTGGGCCCCGTTCATAACTGCTTGCAGTTCTAGTTGTTATTGTTATAGTTATTACATTATTATTAAATCTTTAATTTTGACCATGGCCTTAGCAATAAACAAGTCACTGACTGTTGTTTACTACCCTTATTTTTTTTCTTCTTTTTTTTTTTAACTTTATTGAAAAGTACCGGTTCAGGCACCGTTTAGGCACCGGCACCGTTTTAAAAGTATCGATTTAGCACCGGAACCGAAAAAAAAAAAAACGATACCCAACCCTAGGAACGAGGCAACAATGGTCAGTGTTTTGCAAGCGCGTTATTTGTGACAGAGTATGAAAATGACCTGGCTCTCAGGAAACTCCTTAGTTTGTAGGAGATTAAAAACATACAGGTGTTCGGACCCAACAATAGCGACTTGTCTCTGTTGAGCTGAGAATGAGAGAAGTCAGGGTCATGTTTTCATACAGTGTGTTACATATCGTTAGTCGGCTGGAGCCAGAAGATCGGGACTACATCCAACTGATAACAGCACCACAGATGAAGCAGAGAAAATGGATAAAAAGCGAGGGTTCTGGGTTAGCCGGCATCAGATGCTGGGGGAATGGTCTGTTTGCTAGGTTTTAGCGATAGGCTATTTTGTCTTGAAGTAATCTGATCCTTGTGCACAAGTTTATTGTATTTTGCTATATCATTCACTAAAGCTTGTTATTAACTTTAACTGGACGAATCTGGAGTCTTATTTTGAATTTTGAGTCTATTTCTCTGATCTACCAGTAAACGAACACTATTCAGTGACCATAGAATTGGCGTCAGATTAAATCTGGCCATGTTAGGGCCAGACTGGTCATCGGTCACATTTTAGAACAAATCCTACATGTGACCCTCCGACGTGCTGGCTAGATGGGATCATCGGCTTCTTGGAGCTGTTCTGACTTTTTTGGCAGCCTCCACTACTCAGACTCTCGCCTCTCCAGGTCCAAACGGTACCGAAACGACTAACAGGTGAGAGAATTACCTATTGCTTGATATAGCTACAAATTCTCATATTTGGCCCTCACAATAAAAAACGTTTTGGACCTGGGTGAGTGTGTATCATCTGAGCATTTCAAATTTAGCAAGAAAACATGTCTGGTGACTGATATTGCAATGCTGATACCTCTATCGACTGTGATCGTGCTGGATAGGGTTTGTTGTTGGGCACTGTGGGCATGTGTGCCAAATCCTAGTTGTTGTGACCATACATTCTGGGTTAGATAAGGGAATTGTTTTGCCGTTGGGATCAGATGGCTGGATCTATAATTGCCGTGATCGTGTAGTTATACGTAATAGCTGTTACAGGAACCGTGATCGAGCTTCCTGATCCGATTGTTTTGCCGTTGTGATCATACGGCTGGATCTATAATTGCCGTGATCTTGTAGTTATACGTAATAGCTGTTACAAGAACCGTGATTGAGCTTCCTGATCCGATTGTTTTGCCGTTGTGATCGTATGGCTGGATCTATAATTGCCGTGATCGTGTAGTTATACGTAATAGCTGTTTCAGGAACCGTGATCGAGCTTCCTGATCCGATTCATACTGTCCGTTGTGATCATATGGCTGGATCTATAGTTGCCGTGATCGTGTAATTATACGGAATAGCTATTACAGGAACCGTGATCGAGCTCCCTGATCCAATTGATACTGTCTTCTTTTGTATTTTTATTTTGACTGCTGACATTGCTGTTGTGCCTGGTGTTTGAGACATTGTGCAAGAGCATTCAGTTTCTTTTTTTTCCTCTGCAAAGTGCATGAACACATTTGTGAACACGTAGTTAGGACTCAGATTGACTTGTACGAGTGTAAAATTAACTATAAACGGAGCTCTGGGCACTCCTGTCTCTAAACCCAGGTGCTAATGCCTTTTCTGGTGGCAGTGTGTTGGTTTATAGTTGTTTGCTGTGCTTTGTGTAACATCTGGCGCTGGTTGTTGGTTTTGCTTGTTCTTGTGTGTCATTTATAAAGTCTGTTTTGCTTGTGTGGTATCTGATTGTTTTACATGTGCTGTTTGCGTGGGTTACGGTGCTTTGTTTGTCTTGGTTTGTTTTTTGTGCATTGGATGTTTTTGGTTGGGGTTAAATGCGCTTATTAAATAAGTAACATATAAGGAGCTTGCTACTCCAAGATCAGATTTATTAGGTCACTGATTGACACGTTTATATAATAGCAGCTGCCTATACGACCTATATATATATATATATATATATATATATATATATATATATACAGTGCCCTCCACAATTATTGGCACCCCTGTGGGTCGATGGGGTCATGGACTTCTAAAAATTCTCCTTTTTTTTAAACAACATAGAACTCAAATGAAAAAAAAGAGAAAAATCCAACCTTTTATTTAAGTACATTACTTTGGTGGTAAAAAAAAAAATCACACATTTAGAAAAAGAAAACTTGAAATCATGTGTCCCACAATTATTGGCACCCCTGATGTTAATACTTTGTACAACCCCCTTTTGCCAACAAGACAGCACTTAATCTCCTTCTATAACATTTCACAAGATTGGAGAACACAGAGAGAGGGATCTTTGACCATTCTTCTTTGCACAATCTTTCTAGATCATCCAGAGTCCTGTGTCCTCTCTCATGCACTCTCCTCTTTAGCTCACCCCACAGGTTTTCGATTGGGTTGAGGTCTGGGGACTGAGATGGCCATGGGAGGACCTTGAGTTTGTGACTGCTGGACCATTTTTGTGTAGATTTTGCCACATGTTTAGGATCATTATCCTGCTGAAAGACCAAGTGACGACCCATCTTCAGCTTTCTGGCAGAGGCCATCAGGTTTTTATTTAAAATGTCTTGGTAGTTCAAAGCATTCATAATGCCATGCACCCTAACAAGGTTCCCAGGGCCTTTGGAAGAGAAACAGCCCCAAAGCATCACAGATCCTCCACCATACTTCACGGTGGTGAAGGTGCTTTTCGGCATACTCATCTTTTGTTTTACGCCCGACCCACTTAGAGTGTTTGTTGCCAAAAAGCTCAATCTTAATCTCATCTGACCAAAGCACACAATCCCAGTTGAAGTCCCAGTGCCGCTTAGCAAACTCCAGACGTTTACGTTTGTGAGTGTTAGTGAGAAAAGGCTTTTTCCTTGCATGCCTCCCAAACAGCTTGTTGGCATGTAGAGAGCGTCTGATGGGTTTTTTTTAGACTTCGTGACCCCAAGATGCCACTCTTTGATGCAATTCTGTGACAGTGAGCTTAGGACTTTTTTTTACTTCTCTTACCATCCTCCTCACTGTGCGTTGTGGCAAGATAAACTTGGGACCTCTTCCAGCCTTGTTTGTCACTGTTCCAGTTGTTTTAAACTTCTTAATGATTCCTCTGACTGTAGATACGGGCAAGTTAAGGCGAGTGGCTATTTTCTTGTAGCCATTGCCTGACTTACGAAGGTCGACACACATCTGCCTTAGTTGAATTGTGTGTTCTCTTGTCTTTGCCATGTTGACAAATGGGTAAGAGAATTAGGACTCTGTGTCACGTCATATTTATACCCCAGGGAAACAGGAAGTCATGAATTACTATTTAAAAGTTCCTAGATACCCTGACCAACTTTAGCAACTACAGAAAAATATATTTAAAAAAAAATCTATTAAATTTTTCAGCGGAATCGTTAGTGGTGCCAATAAATGTGGGACACATGATTTCAAGTTTTCTTTTTCTAAATGTGTGATTTCTTTTTTTACCACCAAAGTAATGTACTTAAATAAAAGGTTGGATTTTTCTCTTTTTTTTGCATTTGAGTTCTATGTTGTTTAAAAAAAAGGAGAATTTTTAGAAGTCCATGACCCCATCTTAAACAGGGGTGCCAATAATTGTGGAGGGCACTATATATATATATATATATATATATATATATATATATATATATATATATATATATGACTATTACTACTATATGATCTAACATCCTCTGTTGGGCTTACTCTAACGCTGTTTGGTAGATCTAAAACAGATTGAAAATATCAGACTGTTTGTCTACGACTGACCCAATTCCACACCTGGCTCTATGAATCACAGTGATATTTGTACAATTGTGTAAGGTTAACGCCTATGATACACCAGTTAGCGAGAATTATGATACTATAAGGGGTCCTAATAATAATAATAAATGACTATAACACACCATAGTTTTTCTCATATAGCCTATACTATGAGGTGTCCTGCATCACTACAGGGCACCAGGTAGCTTCATGTATTGTTACATTTTCTATAAGGTGTGATTCATGTCTCTGAAGCCCCATAGCTATGACATTGAAGTTGCAATGAGGTGTTTTTATAATCTGAATTGACGTATAAACAGATATCACTTGATCAAGCCTCTCAGCGACACGGTTTGCTGCTTCTGGGTATGTTCATTGGAATGACTTATCTTCTACCCGTTTTTACCACTCTTTACTATAATACAATATCTCTAATATACTTCAGGGGACACCTATTTGTGGTAGACCTGACATGTTCAGTTCATTACTGATATACCTGTAATAATAATAATAATAATAATAACGATAATAATAACGATAATAATTAGAATAGACTATCTGTAATGCATTTTGCATTTAGAACTAATCTCAAAGTGCTACGGTTCATAATAGAATATACCTGCTTGGTATATTAAAGGGGGAGAAAAACAGAGTGGACTAGCTTTGAGAGGGAAAGAACTGTCTCAGACAGCAGTCACTGGATCAGGTTACAAGTGGGCGTTTCCGGCGGGGAGGAGCTGTCTGTTAGCCGCAGGTCTTCTGTCTCTGAGCTGTTCAGCACACAAACATAACAGCTTGAACTGTAACACACACGATAATTTTTTTTTTCAATAACTTGAATTGGCAAAAAAAAAAAAAATCAAATCATAACAAAACTTATCTCAAGACACTTGAGATTGAGTCATGTTGACCGCACTCATTTTAAATGCAAAAACTTCTGAGCAACAGGATGAGTTACTACAAAAACTTAAAGCACTAAAAATACCTATTCAGACCCTACTAGTGGAGCCTCCGAAGCAACCTCCCTCTCAGCAGCAGGCTCCCCAAATCCATCAGCCCCCATTTTACGGGCCTCCAGCTCAATATGCTTATCAGCCTCCTCAGAGTCAGTTCTACGGGCGTGGTGGAGGAAGAGGTAGATCACGTGGTGGATATCAGAGGCGGCCACAAAACCATGAACAGCGTTTGTGTTATACATGTGGTAAACCAGGACACTTCCGCAGGAACTGTCACAGTAACAGGCAGTCTGCACAAGGACCCCCCCCTTCCGGACCAGCAGGACCCAAGTTGCCAAAACCAACAGGCTCCACAATGGCCCCAACCCTAATGAGGCTGCCCAGTAAACCCTGCAGCCCCACAAAATGGTCTTGGAGATCAGAAGTTGACATGTCAAATTCTTAGTGCCCTGTAGATATGTTGGTTGGCTGCAGTGCCATGTGTCGCTGAAGTGTATAGACTTACATATCAACAGTTACTCTTCACTCAGAATTCAAATTGACCATTGACCTACTTTTTGCCTTTCCTCTGACCTATATATAAATGACAGTTTTCCTATTAATGACGGAAAACATGCCTTCCCATAATGCCATTAGCTGATGGAAATTGTTAAATTAAATTGCAAAAACTCGTGAAACACACATTTTATTGAGAGTTATAAGGTTAACTTCCACAATCATTTTCCTACCTGAAAACAGTATTTCTTTCGGTATGCTTTTTCTCTGTCCCTGTTGGGCCAGATGAAAAAGGGTGAGGTAGATTTTAAGTTTAAAAACATTAAGAAACATTTTGAGTTCCCCCTCCCTGGCCTCACAGTGGTTTGGTCCACTGTCTGCTGCACGTTAGGATCTGCCACGATAGTGACAGACATGTAGTAAGTAGGTGGTTCAAGGCTATTTTACTCACATTAGATGAAGATAACTCTTTTCTCAAATGGTAATTAATACATTAGTCATGAAAAGTCAAATAAAAAGTTTGTTATGTAATATAATGTCACGTTAGTTCATATTTTAGGAGGTGATGAGCTTTACCAGTGGCCCACAAATTTACATTATGATCAGCTAATTTAACAATTGTATAAAAGCATTGTATTTCTTTTATATGGAGACACTTTTCCAAAATAAGACATTATGTTTTAAGGTATGTTTGTGGCTTGATTGTAAACTTCAACATAAATATATGGTTTTAAAGAAGAATATTTTGGTAAATTTAGTCAGCTTTTTCATTGAGTCAAGAGAAAAACTGAAAAGAAGGATAGTGGTACAGTCTCCATGCTACACTAATGGTATTATTAGGATTTTCCTCTGTTTTATTTGTGTCCCCTTAAAAATTGCTCTTCGGAAATGTTATGTAATGTTAATGCTCATTATTGATTATAAGTCTCCAACCATTTTTCTTCAAGAAATAATGTTTGTTAACCTTTCCAAAATTGAATCAATTTTTTCTTTGTGTCAAATGACGTTTAGCTGGCCTCATTACCAGAACAGGACTGACACTTCTATAATTCTTGTCTGCGCAAAGACATGAGGTCAGTAACAACTAAATTGCTAACTGTGGCAGACAATAGTGATGTGTTGGGACTACATTCTACCTCAGGAGGGTAACCACTTATATGAAATTAAAAATGCTATATCACAAGCACCATAACCTAGAAACTTTAAGACAACTAATGTTACTTTTGTATACATCACTAATTTAACATTTCTAAGCCAAAAAACAGTCAATATCAGGATTTTGTAAACATGTTCAGATATTTTTGTAATCTGATATATTCTAAAAGAGATGAATTAGGATTTTCCCTGTGTACACAAAATATATGAAATATGGTATTTTATTATTTGAACTGCCTAACAGTCATACCTATAAGTCCCGCTGAACAGATTACTTGTTTGAAACACTTATCTGTTTGATTTAACTGTTTTGATAAATTTTTTTTTCTTCAAAAAGATGAACACTTTTCTGCATTACTATTTTTGTTTATTTTTTACTCAACTTTTGGGGCATGTTATTTTTATAAAAATACATACATATTTTTTTACTTAGGATTTATTTGTTTTGCATATTGCTGGCGTCAGCTCATTGTTTGCAATTTTATTTTAGTACTTCCTTACGCTAATGGTTTGACTTCTTCTACCGCTCTGCCTATCTGCATTTTCTTATTTTGCCTAAGATCGACTACAGTGAAAGTTGTTCTTCACTGTTGTTAGATCAGACATAGATTGGCCGTGCGTTCAGTCCCTCCCCCAGCGCAGGAGGAGGAGATGGCCCGACTGCATGGAATACAGGATATCATCAAATACCCTACCATTAGATAACTGCACAACACAGTAAGGCTGAGCAATTTTATCGATTCTGCGATATAAATCGATATTTTATTCCCCAAGAAAGTATCGATTTTTATGCCGCGAGTATCGATACATAAGTCCCATTCAAATCCCCCGTGTTTACCCCCGTTCGCATTGCAGGAAGAGCGATTTGGTCAGCCAGCCGCTAGTGTCGCTGTAGAGCAGCCAAAGTCAACTGGCGGCCGCCGCCAAAAGCTTTTAGTCTGGCCCCCAGAATAATCATGAATTCACAAAATGTAAAGAGGAAAAAATGTGTTCTGTTATTTATCATTTCAAGCATTTAGAGCAAAAACCCAGCCCCCTGTATTTACATCTCTATTCACATGCCAGGATTCTCTACAACGATGACCGAGCTCCACACACACCGCTGAGCCGAGATGTGTGTGCGTTAAAACACACAGCACCTGACTGGGAACGATACAGAGTTACCAACGGCCGCTGGGGCAGATGAACTCACGCTGGTCTCTTTTCTGTAAATAGGCTACAATTAAACCTTCGTGAGTAGAAAGTCAATACTTATCAATGCACTCACTTGTGTAGACCGGCATAAACATGTAGAAAGCGATATTTCAATCTGCTCAGTCCACCGCGCTGTTTTACGCAAACACAGCTCTACTCTGCAAATAGCGAATTTTTACAAACAAGCTAAAACAAAAGCTGTCAGTTTTTAGTCTAACTGTTTATCTTAGGTTGCCGGGAATCTGGATATTTTGACAACGTGAAAGTTACGTTCAGTGATGATGATGATGCTGGTTGTATTATTTTGCAACAACATCGTTTCATTGCAAACGAGGCATACATGACGAGTGCATAGCCTGCTTATCAGTCCATTCATCATTAAAGCTGGGCTTTTGGCTTTTTGCTTCAGCCTCTTTGACAATGACATGTTTACCTGACAACAGCCTTTCTTTCTGCAAGCATTTTCCACCAATCAGGATGCTGCATACTACAATAATTTTTCCATAATCACAGACTTTAACCATCACTCCTCAGTGAACTGCCTCCTAGTCTGAGATCTTTTTCTAGTTAAAGAGCCAGTTATCATTAGGGAGTTTCCATGTTTTTTAGGAGTTTGCTCACACTAACACATGTAAAAAAAAAAAATTCTTTTATTTGAAAGTCCGGCCGCCAGAGTGCTTAGAAAAGTTCTGAAAAAAATGTAGTTGATGATCCCTGCTGTAGACTCTCTGTCCAGTCAGAGACATACATTGTGTAATTGATGTTTTCAGTTCAATTAATTAAATCCAAGTAAATGGAACACTCATAACATGTCACCAAAATCACTCGGTCCCCTTTAAATCTTTCAGAAAATGATGTAAGTGTATCGAATTATATCGAATCGTATCGTTGGCTGAATATCGTGATATATATCGTATCGTGAGCTGAATATCGTGTATCGTATCGTATCGTGAGATTAGTGTATCGCTACAGCCCTACAACACAGTGTAAATAACTAAATATGTCTTTAAAACTGTGCATATATCATCAAATGTCAAAGTCTGGAAATACAGCCGTTAAGCTCTCGCGCAATCATTACGCTCTATGTCCTTGTTATCGGTCTAAAATGTAATACTGTTTATAACAAACCCTGCATGAAGAAAAGTGTGTTTGCCTATTACATTTCGATTTAAAATTGTATCTTGGTGTGGGGGATTGTTGCTGTGATTTTAGCAAGGTGTTAACAATCACAAATTGTTGTAGACTAAACATATAAATACTGCGGTGAACCCGTGCGTAATGCTGCATGATGGCACTGCTGGCCCTGCAGGAGGACAGCAATGGAAGAATCAGGAGAAAAAGAGACTTCAGGGACCATGACGATGACTGGCTCATATGCCGATTTAAATTCCCTAATGTAGCTGTAATAGTAATATAGCTGCGCTCTTGGATCTATGTACTGAATTGGGTCCAGTAGAGAGGGCAACGCGCCGGAACCGTGCCATCCCGGTCCAAATACAGGTCATCGCCACTCTGGGTGAAACCGGCTGTTTCCAGAGCGAAATGGCTGACAGCTAAGTGTTTTTTTAAATACATATTATATATAATCTTCAACTTCATCACTAAGGCTTGTTTGGATGTAATATATAGTTCTGTTAAATCTTATTATATACGTCTGGTATATCGAAGCTGTCCCCGAGTACCGTATGCCTGCTGATTTGGAAGATTTTATTAAAGGTTGTCTATAGATCCGGTTTCCATACGCTGTGCGACAACAGGCCAAATTTATAATTCAACTGGCAGCAATTCCCGAGCGTCTGAGAGGTTTTTTTTGTCTGTTTGTTTTCTCCGCCAGTCGTCATGATTTGGCATGTTTCGGTGTAACGAAGAACAACTGCCAGGGTCATTAACATACTGATCAGCATTCACGAGGTGCTTTACATTGACTATTTATGGTTAAAAAAGGGCGTGTACAGGGCGGTATAAGAGGTTGATCCACGTACGCACACTTGTAGTCAATCTGTGATTTATAAAGGGAACATTGCTTACAGGTGTGCGTACGCACGGTTTTATAAATCTGACTTTTTTTCGGCGTACGCCAATTTGGGCTTTTGGGTGCACGTACACTTATAGTAGGACACTTATTAAGGATCCTACGCACAGTTTTATAAATGAGACCCCTGGCCCTTGATATGGTTCTCATTTTCCAGTGTAGTCCTTAGTGACCTTGAGTTTGACACCCCTGGTCTACATTGTAAGTTGTGTGCTGCTCAGTGGCTTCCCAGTGCAGTGGCTCAGATTTCAGGATTGACTGCAAACGGGGTGTGGTTTCTTAGTGAGCCCTCTGGGAACAGTCAGGGAGGGGCTTCCCAGATGCGCACACACACGCATTCCCGTTTGACAGTCAACATAAATTGTGCTCCTGTTGCTCACACTTAGCAATACTGTTAATACACTGAGGTATATTTTTTTAATTTTTTTATTTGTTATTTATATTATTGTTACTTTCTTTCTACTGCTACTGGCTCTGGTGAACATTTTAATTCATGATGATTTTATAAACACCAGACAGCACTATTACTTTCTGTTGCGACCCAAATCATATATGAAATACACCTTTTTTCTTCGCTATTTTTTTAAAAGCCCTTTACCTTGAAAGGGAGATGGAACACTGCCCCCCTGCTATATCTAGTGTGAATGCATTTGGGCCTACGTGTGGGGCGTACTAACACCCTGATATTTACCCATCTAGTGCATGGAATAACAAGTTATTACTATATCCTAAAGACTGTTTTTGTGATTCTACAAATCATGTTTTAATGCTAAACATGCATGGGCAATGGTGAATGCTTAAGATTTACTGTATCAGTGGACGCTACTTTAGAGACTACCTTCCCTAGAGGCCAGTGAGCAGTGGGGATTTATATTTGCTAATAATAATATACTGGACTCGTGTTAACACTTTAATTTTGAAAAGAAAAAAATTGCATTGACTCTGGGGCCACTTACCCCATATTGAAAATCCCTGAAATAGACAACATGTTTTTGTTTGATTCATCTCAGTTCATTGGTGGAGAATGTAATTGAAGCCAATTCCGGTAGCTATGAGATTTCGTTTTAAATAACTGTTCTATTGGACTCACTATATGACACATTTTTATTTATTTGTATACACTGTGTAGTTCATCTTTGCAAAACATGTATCTTTGGGGATTTGTTCTCTTTTTCGACATAATTTATTTTACTTCTGTTTTCCCTTTTCCCTTACGAAACAAACGTATATTGCAATATACTAGAATTTATATGGCAATACATTAGAAAATATATTTCAATATATGAGACACTTCCTCACATATTTGAAAATATATAGCACTATATGGATGGAAAACTATTTCTATATATTGATTAATATATTTTAAAATGCATTGATGTGCAAACAAAACTGTATTACATTGTTGCATGTATGTGTATTGAAAAAACAAATTATGTGTTAAGCAATTAAGCTCATGCATAGGGCATTGAGCTTGATCAACAATAGTCCAAATCACATTTTTGCATGACATTTACATTATATAGCCATATGGATGGACCATATATTGCTGTGTATTGATTCATACAGTATATTGTAAAATGAAGATCATAGAGTATTATAAATTAAATCATCATTAACAGCAAAATATTTTTTTTTCTTTGTGTCCACCTTTGCACCACGCGAACATCTTGCGCATACGCATAATGGTTCGTGCCGGAGGCACACACAAGCCTGTCTATGACACAAGCCACTGTCAGAGGTGTATAAAGTACTAAAGACCCAGATTTGAGTAAAAGTACAAGTGCTCTATCAAAATAGTGACTTGAGTAGAAGTAGAAGTGCTCTTTAAGCACAACACTTAAGTGGAAGTACTAAAGTATTCAACATTTTTTGTACTTAAGTATTGCAAGTAGTTTATTTTAAAATAAACTACTCAAGTACTAAAAGTAAAAGTACAAGTATTGTGTTATGTAGTTAAAAAGCAGTCAAATTTTGAATATCATATTGTTGGAGTTCAACTTTTTACTTGGTATTAAAACGGAGAATTACAGGCAGGAAGGAAGTTTCTGAAATAAACCCCCAAAAGGTACATTAATGTCACAGTGTATAACTACTATTATCTGCTACAACAGTGGGTTATTAATCACTTATTAACACATACTGAAATAAAATGTGTGATGTAGTGGAAAGTTAGCAAGCTAGCAAAATACAGATAAACTGGCAGCTTCACATCACAGGGTCAAACGGTTAACATTCAGGACTCACTGCAGACACAAACTACTCAGGAATAGATTACTCTGCTGCAACAATAGCTAAATAGAAAGAGTACAAACTTTAATCGTCTCTGACTTCTGTACAGGCAATCGCCGTAATGAAAAGAAACACAACGCAATCTCGGGGATTTCTTACGTAATTTACACGATTATCGTACGTAACTATCATAGCCATAACTACAAACACACTGTAACCTACACAGTCTCCGTAGCGTGAGGAATTCACACCACTAAAGAGTAACGATGCAGGACATTAAAAATGTATCGGAATAAAAATATTAAACTCATCGAAAATATGTACTCAAGTAAAAGTGGAAGTAGGAGAAAAGAAATAATACTCCAGTAGAGTACAGATACAGCCTTTTAGTACTTAAGTAGAGTAGTGAAGTAGTTCTACTTCGTTACTCAGTTACTCTGCTCAGCAGTGAGAGGAGACGATAAGAAAAAATAATGAAGTTTGCGCTAGTGAGCTAGTCAAAGGGGAAGGATAAAGATGCTCTCAGTATAGTCCCCGTAAATTGGATCGTAGACTTTGATCCTGAAAACTCTAAAAAGGAGTATCTTATCGAGTGCCACAGTATCGGTGGTATAAGAGGCCTACTAAAGGGTGGCTGGTTGAACCAGCACACATTTTGCAGTTGGCAGGCAAGTACAGTGCTTATTTGTTTTTTTTACTTGGTTAGTCATGCAGCATTAATCATGATAGCAATTATCCTGTTGAGATTTTTGCATTATTGGCCTAGTAACGTTTGCTGTATACATTTTTAATTAGCAGTGAAACATTATACACTTATTTTAAAAGTCATACATTGAAGAATGTCAGTTAAGATTTGGGTTAATAAGAATACTTAACTGTCACAGTCAACATTGTCAGCCAACATTATACAGTGAAAATTTGTTATTGGTTTGGTGTGTTTTGTCTTATTTTGGTAAAAATGTATTTTTCTGTTTTGTATTTTTGCTCTGTTTCCTGTTTTATTTTGACGGTCTTGTTTTCTGTCTTGTCTTGTTTTGTTTTACTTCCTGTGTTTTACCGCCCTTGTGATTGCCCTAATGTGTTTCACCTGTTTCCCAGCCTCGTGCCACCTGTCTTGTGTTTTCTCGTTAGCCTGTGTATTTAGTCTTGGTGTTCCCCTTGTCCTGTGTCAGATCATTGTGTGTCTTGTCGCGTGTTTCTAGTCCTGTGTGTTAGGCTTAGTGTTCCTGGTTTTTTCGTCTCCTGTCTCTGAGTTTTTGTGTTAGTTCTCCCTGCGGCCTCTGTGTTCTGGTTCTGTTATCCAGCTCTGTTTTCCCTTTTTGCGTTTTTGGATTACCTTAGCTTTTACTCCTTGTCTTGTTTCTTGCGTTTTCGCTATTTTGGATTCTTGCTGGTTTGTACCCTGGATTTTTGTGTTTGTAATAAATCTTTATATCAACTTTCTCCCGCCTGCCTGCTCTCTGCCTTTGGGTCCTCAACTTCCCTGAACCATAACAAAATTAACTCTTGTGTGTATCTGCACATCCCTACCAGCAAACCAATTTGCCATTTGCCGAACACATTATGTGTACATAAGCTTCAGATGGAACCATGGTGACATGCCTTTCATTCTGTTTGTTCTCAGGTCAATGTTTTTTTCTTTTGAAATAAACCTCATTCAATTAATGTAAACTGTATTGATGTCTTATTCAATCTATTATATTTTGATATATATAACAGACATTGTACATTATATTATTTCATATTCAACATGTATACAATATATAAAATTATAATTATATATAATATATTATTTAATATCAAATATATCTAAGACATATGTTCCCATATAAATCTGATTATATAATCTTGTACATTGAAGTATATTATCTCATATAATTTTACATATATATTTACATATATACAATGCCTCTTCCAATATATAATCTCATATAATGTGGGACATATTTCAATATATATAACAATATATTAAATAATATAAATCAATATATTTAAGACATATGTTCCCATATAAATTTGATTATATTATTTTGTACATTGAAGTATATTATCTCATATAATTTTACATATATATTTACATATATACAATGCCTCTTCCAATATATGATCTCATATAATGTGGGACATATTTCAATATACATAACAATATATTACATAATATAACAATATGTATTTATTCAATATATGAAAACGGCAATAATTGCAGTATTTTCCCATATATTGCAATGTATTGCAATATATAACTTACATATATAATATATTATTATATAATACATCATATAATATATTACTATGTAAATTTCACAATATATGAAGACACATGAAATATATTGTCACATCATATATTGATAAATATATTTTTGTTGCTTAAGGGTTATACAGCTTTTGCTGTTGTAACAAGGGAGGGTGTTTAAGATAAAAAATAATAAAAAAAGACGAAAAAAACATTAAATATTATTTTGATTTGTTATTAAGTCATGAGTATTCTTGCCTCAAAAGAGGGATAGCATACCAAATACCAAATTTAAGTAAAGTGTTTTAATAAATAATGTGTTATTTTGGATTTTTGGATTTTTATTTTTGTTTTTTGGATAAAAAATGTTTGTTTTCATCGATATCGGTGAAAATGTTTGCTGTTTGCTTGTTTGTTTTATGGCTAAAAATTCTGTTTTGTTCTGTTTGACTTAACATCAGGAAAACCAGTGGCTATAGGTGCTCCTTGAAGTGATAAAGCGAAATATATGGTCCAGCCCTAGGTGTAATCATATCAAGCCCTACTCTCTACAGCTACCACTTTGAAATCACTGAAAGGGCCCCCTGGATTCACCTTCATCAAACTGTTATAAAGTATTTGGGTTGTCTGGGGGAGACAGAGCGGGCTGAGGAGTCTAGTCTCACTGATCCGAAGTGGGAGAGGGGAGTCTGGGCTACAAAAGGGGTCTTTTAGACTGGAAAATTGTTATTAGTGGACCGTCTCAAACCCAGTGAAGAGAATATATATGTATAAATATATACGTATGTCTATATATATAGATTGCATCCCTCAACCATATTAGAGGAGAAAGTGAACTGGACTCATCAGTAAGGGGTCTCTAACCAGAAGCCCAACCAAAAATGGACCGCAGATGCCCATGGCATCTTTTTAGGCTTCCGGGACTGTGCGGTCTCAGGGGAACGATGCGTTTCCTCTTCTTAGCTGCACTAATTGTACGGTCACCAATAATATGGCATGACCTGCAGCTACTAAAAAACAGGAAAATAACCAAAATCAATGCTACGAATCTGACTCTGAATCTGACCACTGATACACAACCGAGCATACCAACCAAGCCCATATCTGCACAGAGTACTGTACCAATGTTTTCCAACACTCAGATTCCGAGGGTTACAAAGCCAACAACGAGCAGACGTCCAGATGGACCTTAGTTAGAAAACCATTGAATGGCCAGTCACCTAGGTGGGATAGTAGGCTATAGTGACAGTGAGGAATGTAAACAAGGCATACCAGGATATTTATTGGGTGTGTTAAGATGTCGCTGGAAAAGACCCATGTGAGAGAATTGCTATCCGCGTACAAGAACCTCCAGTCAATGAACCCGAGACAACCTTTAATTTGCAAGATCAAATTGTCACCTAACCAACCAGTTTGACCCGCAAAGATAAAACAGCTATGGAACAATTGCATAAGCGTGTTCTACAGTAAGACCCTATTCAAAATTAAACAACAAAAATGATGTCACAGGTTTTTAATGTGTCTTTAGTCTGTTTAGCTGTGCACTCTCTAAACCTCAAACCTAAAATGGAAAATACAAGTCATTGAGTTTACTGTTTCCTTCAGTAAATATTGTCTTACCACCTGTTACTTAAACCTTTTCCAGGTAATGACACCTGCTTCTCAAGAACAGGATGGGGAAAAAAGTGTGCATCTACTAAGCTCGTCTTGGTGTTAACATCACTACCGACAAAGGTAACTCCTTAGCCTCATGGTCTGTTAATCAAAGCGCCAGTAGAGCTGATGTATGGTGGCTTGTGGGGACGGTTCAAGGACGTGTCTTCCATGTTCCACAAGCTGCACCTGAACGTCCCATACTGAGCAGGAAGGGACACTCCTGGTAGCACTTTTGATGACAGATTGTGCATGTGTGATAAAGCTTGATGCAGCCAGAGGCGTATCTCCCAGACAAGTTTATTGCACGCAATCAAATTTGGCACTGGCGTTTAAGTCATTCTTTTCTGGTGGGAAAAAGTGAACAAAATTTGAATTGTATTCCAGCGTTTTGCTAATGCCTTGCCCTGCCCCGTAACATCATGTTTGGGCAAAAATGAGTTAATGTCACTTTTGGGGTATTTGAGACCTCCTTTATCATGTGAATAAATATCGTAAGTCAATTTGATTGTTTTAACGAGAAAGCTGTAACAGCTGTTGCGGCTCTTTGCCTTTGTTCCGGCATGCTGAAGTTGAGTTAAGGTGTTTGGACTTTGTTTCAGGTATCAAGAGAGATGTTACTGTGCTGCCGTGATGTTACTGTACTCGTCATATTGTCAAAGTTTGCCGCTTTCAATTGTCACCAAACTACGTAACATACACACGACATATGTTTAAACTAAAGTTGCGATGATTCCTATTCTGTCAGTGTCAGTCCGGAGCTAGCTAACTTTAATCTGTGTCATGTAGCGCTAACGTTGATGCTGATCACCTCCTCACTTGGCGGAGCCTCACATCAGACGCCGAAAACCATTTATTAAATACACAGCTGGCATCCTACCTTTCCATACAATCCAATATCATCCATGGAAGATAATCCAAAGCAATGCACGTCATCTGCTGTATCCACAACAATCCATATGTGTTTGAGCCATATTTCCTTCTTACATGTGTTCATGTCAAATCTCACACATCCATAAAAGCACTAAGCTAGTTATTGCTAACGTCCGTACAAAATAGGCTAACCTAAATGTTATCTCAGAATTAAAGTAGTAAGTAGTAATCCAAGTCGAGTTCGTTGACTGTGCATCTGGAGCAGTTTGGTGGCCCTTAACCAGGGGCGATTCTAGGATCAGACCTAATGAGAATATGACACGAATACAGTGCCTTGCAAAATTGTTAAACATAATAAATGTATTGTTAAACAACTAATATACCTTTGTATTCAATTTTGCTTCTATATCATTTAAAACAAATACCATGATGACTAGACCTTGGTTAGGTGTTCTTATAATGGATGGAAGTATGGTGAACAGCAAGCAAATATTGATTATATGTCAGTTGCTGCCTTTTGCCTTTGCATGACTCCTTGTTTTTGGGATATGATGCAGGGGCAGAGTACAGTAACGGCCGAACAAGGGACGAAGGTCAATTTTGAGCTCAAGATTTTTGGCATACAAACATTTATTCATTATAGCAACTAGTTGTCAAATTTGGGAGTTCTATCTATAATACTTTTGTCTGGACAAAACAGGAACTTTAAAAGTCATTTTTCTCAGTTTCACACTCTAGTGAGATGAGGTCTTTTGCCTTTGCAGGGCAGTATTGGTATCCTCAACTGCTGCGGGTGCTGTGCCATTCCCTGTTATTGAACTCTAATCAATAGATTAAATAACTATGGCCCTATCAAAAGAGGGTGCTCCCCCACTCTACCAAATGGTAGCCACCCAAGAAGCCCCTCTTCCAAGTTATCATTCATCTAGTGATGGGAACTATTTTTATGGGGCTAAAGAAGTTTAGTTCGCTGGGTCCAAATTCATCCCCTGTCACCACCCAGTGCCCCCCTCTCCAATTCCCATCCGTCTCCAACTGTTTTTCTATCCTCTTTTTCTGATCCTACTTTGCTTCTCAGTTTTGCGCGTGGCCCCAATAGGCCATTAATGCAACTGAAAAGCTAAAACATAAGTCTAATTTTAGTAGTTCTGCAGTCAGTATAGCCATATGCAAGACATAGATTTGAAGTGTGATTTCACAATTTTAATAGACATAGATGTTTATGTTGAGGTTTTTGCTGTCCCACTATGCTTAGAGATTTCCACAATAAAAAATGTAACCACCAAGTATAGTCACAGACAGCAATGTATTGTGCAGATTACACTAGCAGCTAAATTCTACATATAGGCTACACACACCACATCGCACTGCTACTTTATTACCAATATCATAATTCATTTTTCTAATGTTGTTAATCCATTAAACTGTGTTCAGATTAGCAGTCAGGTAGTTAGAGATTAGGTAATTTTTACATTACACAGCGTTTGCTGTGTAAAAAGAGGTATATGAAATTCTCTAAAAGGTTTATTGTTTTACACTTATTATGGTATGCCCCGCGTGAGCGATGCATGAAGAGGGATTGTTAGAATATATTTGTGAGAGTAAGAGTAACAGGTTTGTAGAGTTCATGATGCTGTCATTGTGGCCTTGTTTCTCAGGGTGATGAGAGGCCATCTGGTTTTACAGTGATTTAATATTATAAAGGGAGTCTGAGATTATTGCCTGAGAAAAAAAAGGTCTTCTCTGATCAGGGGGGGAACGAGGCAACATTGGTCAGTGTTTTGCAAGCGCGTGATTTGTGACAGAGTATGAAAATGACCTGGCTCTAAGGAAACTCCTTAGTTTGTAGGAGATTAAAAACATACAGGTGTTCGGACCCAACAATAGCGACTTGTCTCTGTTGAGCTGAGAATGAGAGAACTCAGGGTCATGTTTTCATACAGTGTGTTACATATCGTTAGCCGGCTGGAGCCAGAAGATCGGGACTACATCCAACTGATAACAGCACCACAGATGAAGCAGAGAAAATGGATAAAAAGTAAGGGTTCTGGGTTAGCCGGCATCAGATGCTGGGGGAATCTCTGTCTGTTTGCTAGGTTTTAGCGATAGGCTATTTTGTCTTGAAGTAATCTGATCCTTGTGCACAAGTTTATTGTATTTTGCAAATCATTCACTAAAGCTTGTTATTAACTTTAACGGGACGAATCTGGAGTCTTATTTTGAATTTTGAGTCTATTTCTCTGATCTACAAGTAAATGAACACTATTCAGTGACCATAGAATTGGAGTCAGATTAAGTCTGGCCTTTTTAGGGCCAGACTGGTCATCGGTCACATTTTAGAACAAATCCTACACCGCTGTTCCCAGCAGCAGCAGCCATAAACCCGCCCACCGACTCTATACACAATGTGATTGGCCTGACCAGAGTTTGGTTTTTCCAGCTCGCAAGCCAACGGAGAGTGCCTAGACCCCCCAGGCTGCGTCTAGCTTTCTAGGCTACTAATTTCCCTACTTGTTCCCAACAAAATCCAGAGAGCATTAACTCTGTTTAACTTTCTTATATACTGTCTATGTGTTTAACAGGTGAGCAAGGTTTGACCTACTCAGATGGCGAGATAATTGTAGACACTGCCTGCGGGAGGATGATGGTGAAAGTCAGTGGTGGCGGTTCTGTAAGGACTGAGAAACTCACTTTCCTCAACTGGCTTGTACCCTCGGAGTGGCTCTGCAGGGCTGTTTCTGTCCCTCTGAAGCTTCGGGTCACCATCAGATAACGACCTAACGGATTAGAGCTAGCTCTTTAGCTCCAACTTTTGGTGAGTCGGAACACAGAGATGGAGAAGATTATCTTGGTTGAACTGGAGCAGTTTCTCAAAGTATTTGCACTTCCTCAGCGCTTTGTTTGGACTAAGTCCGTCGACACATGGGCCCATGGGCAGCTTGTGTTAGAGAAGGAAAAAAAAAGGACAAAAGATTGTCCGAAAAAGGGGTTGCAGGAGAAAGTAAAAGAAGAATATGACATACTTTATTAATCCCCCCAAGGGCAAATTACATTTTTACACTTTGTTGTTACACACATTAAACACAGGCCTTAAATACACACATGCCCAGGACACACAGTATACATGCACTAATTAGAGAGCTGTCAGAGTTAGAGGGCTGCCCTCCGGTTCCCAAGCCAAGTCCCTACGCGCTGAGCTACTGCCACTCCCTTCCCCTTCTTCTTTAAAAAGAAAAGAAGGAAGAAAAAAAGCATGCAAGTCATCTCTTACTTAACGGTCTTGGTCCTAAAAGGGCGGTGTCCAGAGTCTAATCCCTCCCATCAAAACTTTCTGACCCTTAACATATTTAAACTGAACTTTCTCTTTCTGATATTAAGTATTTCTAGACTCACTTACCTAAATCTCCCATAATTGAAACCTAGAGATATTTAGCTGCAAGTAGAAAACAAACATCACTAACATTATTATTCAGCATGAAAACATAATGGAATATTGTACATTATCAAAACATTGAAAAGCATCACATAATTAATGATGAGGTCACAACAACAAAACTGAGGCACTCTTACATGACTATATAGATGTATATAAAGGTATCGCTTATACATATATCTATATATATATATAGCGTATCTGTGTATGAAGGATTGAAACAGAGAATAACAGATCAGAACTTTAATTATGTAAGGCGCTGCAGCAACGTGTGATTGCACGCACGGTAGCCGGACATGCTGCTGATGACGGCATAAGGAGACGTCGAGCTTAGTCACACAATCATGCTGGCGGCACACCAGCGTGTGGTTTTTCCTCGGGTGATAAGGCTGCGTTGAATGGTATGTGTTAACTTCCTCACATAATTCCCAACAATGCCCTGCAAAAAGCCCAAATAAAATAAAAAGACCTAAAAAGCTTGGCACTCTTACGTATGGTATGGGAATACTTCAAATTTTGTCCCAAACGTAAAATATGTCGTTATTTGCGCTCTTTGCCAAATGGAGTTGGCATACCACACCAGCACAACAGCAATGTGGGAGCATCTGAAACGTGAGACACCCCATTGTCACTCGTGAAGGAGACAATAACGTAGGCTAAATTAATTTCATGTTTGCGTAGTGTGTTGTGTTGCTTGAGCTCTGCGCACTTCGGTGGTGCTAGCTAACTGTCTTAGCTCTCCGTGCAGTTTGTTTGTGCTAGACTGGTGCTAGGTTAGTAGCTAACATTAACGTTAGCTAGCTACTGGCGCCTAGACAGCTGTGTTTAGCTAACATTAGTTATCATATAATGTTGGCTTGAATCGTAGCTAGCTTACGGCTGCAGAACACAGCTATCTATAGTAGCTAACGTTAGCTACTAACCTAGCATGAACAAACTGCACAGAGAGCTAAGATGCGTTGGTTAGCCTTGCACCACCAAAGTGCACAGCTGCTAGATCTAGCTAACGGTAGCAAACAGATTGCAGTAGCTTTGTACAGGAGAGATTTATGTTGGGACTGTAAAACTGAAAACAGGAATTTTATATTGTGTTAAACACTCTCAGAAATGTCTATACTGCACTGCACGGTATTTTTTTGCACTACAACTTATTAATTTTTTAGAGTTATGAGAGAGTTATGTTTGTACTATAAAAGAGTAAACAGGCTGGCCTTTCATTTTGTATAACAGTAAAATTATTTTATTTATTTAATTTTATGTAAAGCAGAAGATTTTTTGCTGTGCAAAACTGTTTAGTAAAGTATATTAAGATTTTTTTTGGTATTTATTTGATACATTATGTTTTTTATTAAGCGAGCAACAGAAAAATAAGCGTTAGATTAATCGTCCAATTAATCGTTAGATTAGTCGACTAATCGATAAAATAATCGCCCGATTAATCGTTTAATAAATAATCGTTTACCCCCAGCCCTAGTGTATATAGTCTATTCATTGTTCATTATTGTATGGGTTGTATCATTAAATCTTTCTTCTTATGTGTTAAAGGCAGTGAGGCCACGTAATGCGTTACTTGTACTTGTAAATTTGAAGAAACATTTGGAGTCGCAGCGCCAGGGTTCGAAATGAGGGGGGTCTGGGGGGGTCCCGGACCCCCCATAAGTCATTAGGGACCCCCTATAAGGAATTAATTTTTAGATTTTGGGGGGTCCCCGACAAATATTTTTAACATTAAAAATGATTGTGAAAATTATAGGTCTTTAGTGACGTTTTATATTTATAACAATAATTCATTTATTTCCTAGCGCGAATGGGCAGCAATCAGGGCAGCTAATAGCATCACAGATTGTTGTTGTAGTCCTCCGACGCATACAGTACAGACTATGGCGCAGACACGTATGTTATTGTTGAACGCAGCAAAAACGAAGCCTCACAAAGAGTGAAATCCCTAATGAAAATCCTGTAAGTGCTTCGATTATGTTTATATCTCCATAATAATTGCTTATTATAGTAAAATATTTGGAGTTGGTGTTCCTTTATCAAAAGTTGCATTAAATAACTTAGATACCAAGTGTAATGTAATGATTAGAAGAGTGCGTCTGTCAACGTTTCTTGATAGCTGTATGTGTATGAAGCATAGGTATGAAGCCAAATAATCTGCCAGCTAACAGCAGACATATAGCAGTTAGACTAGTTATTCAAAGCTAGCATAACAACCTAATTGTCCAGTCAGTGATTACGAAAGATAGCGAAGACTTAATTCAAGTGTGAGTTGATTAAATGTTTTACCATAATAATAGTAAACAATATTTTGCACTATAAAATACAGTTAAAGAGGCCAGCTCACAGCAGCCCAGCCCAGCCAAATCAAGCTCAGCTTAGGCCAGTCAAGCTACTGTTCTGTAGGTCTTCTCTCCAACCCCAGTTAACACTAACCTGATGAATAAATAAAATATGTGCCTGGTCACTTAACATGTTGATTTTGAATAATGTGGTTACTATTGGATTATTGTCATTTTAATGGCTTTTAGTCATGTTAGAATATCTTACTCTTTTTTTTTAAACGTGTCCCTAAAGATTTTAGTTCAGGTTAGAGATTGACTACTTTAAAACAAAGTAAACCATCTAATGTAGGTACAGTCTTTATAGACATCATTATTATTCAATCCACCGGCTAGTTGTTTTACAAATTCCATTAACATAAGGGATGAGAAATGCCATTTGTATTTGATCAAACCCTTTGAAGGTGCATGGTGCTGCCATAATGAGTACACCTGGTGGATTTAGGTAACTTAGTTAACTTCCTTGCTCAAGGAAAGAATGACTGTTATCCACTTTGTCATGTCAGGGATTTATATAAGGTGCTGTAACTTTGTTGCTCCAGAATTAGAGGGTTACCTGTTAGATTATAGCCAATCCACTTCTCCAGACACCACTACAATACTGGGACTAGCCCAAACCATGAAAAACATCCCAAGAACATTATCCCACCTTCAAAATATGTAAATATAATTTGACCTGCAGTATATAGTGTAGCAAGGTAGTCTTCAGTATTTTTTATAATTACATTTTAGGGGACCCCCCAAGAGTCCTAAGTTATTTCGAACCCTGCGCAGCGCTACAGTCAAACTTACAGAGCAAGTCCCACCAGATGGTGCGAAGCAGAGAGCAGGAGGCCCCCCACCACCCAAACAACAAAAGCTGGACTTCGGTACAAAACCAGTGAGTGGGGGAGAGTTGAAGAAGTTGGTCGGGCACTAGGCCTATGTTGTAGCGGAAATGCTGCCCTTAAACACGATTGACTCGCTCTCTTTCGTGCCATAATAAACCAGATCCCTACTACTGGCAATGCCGAGCTGCCTCACAGTAAACCGGTTGTCATTATTATGTTGAGGCTGTAGGGGTGTTGTTGGCAGTTGCTGAATGTAACTAATAAAGTAACTTGTAATCTAACTTAATTACGTAATCTGTAAAGTAACTAAGTTACTTTTTCAAACTGTGGCAAAAGGGGAGTTTGAGCATGGTGTCTGTTAAAACCTACACTCTGGACACTGAAAAAGGTGAAATGACAAAACGGTGACACCGACGACAGATGAAACGCAAGAACTTGTGTGAAACTGAGACCATTGTGTAAAAAAAATCTAAATATTGCCTGTCATTAATAATGTGAAGAATTCAAAAGCCATTCTTACAATTAATACACAAGAACCTTTTTTGATTGACCTGCACTGAAAAACAGACAAAATAAAACAAGATAGTATCTAAATTCAAATGAAGATATATTTGCAAAAAGAAAACTCAAATACAGTATGTTCTATAATGATATTTGCATGTCATGGAATTTATTCTCTTAAGTAAATAAAAGTACAAATAATGTTTACAGTGATGCTGTTTTCGTTGCCTCCATCTGGCGGAGCACATCATTTTAATATGGTTATCATATACAGTATCATAGTATTTTTTATATATAGTGTTTATTTATGGCTTTAGTTCATTTATTTGTTTTAATTATGAAGCATGTTTTTTAAATCATCTTGAAAGGTGCAATAGAAATAAAGTTTTTCTAATATACGTTCGCCTTGCACAGAACTATTTATTATTTACAATTCAATTAATTCCGACACCTGTGCTTATTAGATACAATCAAATTAATGGGTATAAAAAGGCATGATATCACAATGCTTAATGACGCACAATGGCTGATTTTGCACTGTTAGAAGATATGGCAAATGGAGACAGACAGCAAGAAGACTTTAGCCACTCGTCCTGTCCTGTTGGACCTCTGTGCTGTTTTGGGCCCATCTTAACAGAGAGGAGCACTTGGAGAAACCATGCCAGTGCCAGTCCAACTTCAAGAGGGGTCAGCTCCGGTGTCCCCCCCCTTTGTTGCAAAAACACTTTCTCGGTGTAGCGCTAGGCGTTTTTTTTGTTTCAACTTTAATATCAGACACTTTCTTTTTAATTTGGGCCACTGTGTCTGCAACATGTTGTCACTCTACAGCTTTTTTGGCATTAGTATTGCCCACACTGTACCCTCCAAAAAGCATGTTTTCCTCTTTTCCACCTCTCCCATAAGAACTTAAACTTCACATTGAGTGAAATTCCTTAGTTTTCTTTTCCTCTCTGCGTTTGTCATGTCGTCGGTATGACTGACTATTAATTGGGGGCGTTTCACTGACTATTTAGTGTAATAGGCAACTATGGGCGTGACATGAAGCCGACAAAGCTGCGCCACATTTAGAGTTGATTGTGATGTATAAAGTGAAACTGGTGTAGGAGTGCACACGGTTTCATAAATCTGAATATTTTTGTGCACAAGCACTTTCCGTATTTCGTCCGTAGGCCACCTTTTGATGTGAATACGCACAGTTTTATAAATGAGGTCAAGGGGCCATACGTTGTAGTAAAAAGTGGTCATAAAGTGGAAATTCTGTCCTGGGTTTTCCACAAAGGCTATTCATGCTACAAATCTTTAAAATATTGTATTATGTTTTTATGCTAAATAATAATGTTAACCATGTTTGTATTCTACATGCAGCTAAATATCTCTAGGTTTCAATTGTGGGAGTTAGGTGAGGGAAACTAGGGATATTTAATGTCAAAAAAAGAAAGATTAGTTCAGAATTAATGTCAGGGAAGTTAAAGGCAAGAGATCTTTGACACTACCCTTGGACCAAGACCTTTAAATAGAGACGTCACCGGAATGGCATGCTCTTTCTTCTCTTCTTCTCTTTTTACAAATACGTTCATGTTTCTTTTTGCGTGCGTCTCCATGACCTTGTTGCCGAGACCCCCTGTTGACAACACCTCTCTGGTAACCATCTGGTTGTGACCTGACGCTTCACCTACTGCTGCAGAGAGAGACAGAAATGACCAGGCAAAACTGCTCCAAAGGAAAGAACAAGCTAAGGAAAGCGAGTTTCTCAGGCCCTTCAGGACAGACGTGGCCTCCCACCATCATCCTCCCGCAGGCAGTGTCATGGACATCCATCCATCCAAGTTGGTCGAACTTTGCTTACCTATTAGGGTTGATGATCTCCTGGTTTTGTAGATAAAGATTTTGGGCAATTTGGGCTCTCTGTAGTATAGTCTCCCTTTCAAATCTCAGCAGCTGTGTTGGTTTAATACAAAACAATTCCTATTAAGTTGGGACGTTGTGTAAAGCGTAAATAAAAACAGAATACAATGATTAGGGTTGATGCTCTCCTGGTTTTGTAGATAAAGATTTTGGGCAATTTGGGCTCTCTGTAGTATAGTCTCCCTTTCAAATCTCAGCAGCTGTGTTGGTTTAATACAAAACAATTCCTATTAAGTTGGGACGTTGTGTAAAGCGTAAATAAAAACAGAATACAATGATTAGGGTTGATGCTCTCCTGGTTTTGTAGATAAAGATTTTGGGCAATTTGGGCTCTCTGTAGTATAGTCTCCCTTTCAAATCTCAGCAGCTGTGTTGGTTTAATACAAAACAATTCCTATTATGTCGGGACGTTATGTAAAATGTAAATAAAAACAGAATACAATGATTTGCAAATCCTTTTCAACCTATATTCAATTGAATACACAACAAAGACAAGATATTTAATGTTCAAACTGATACATTTTATAGTTTTTTTGTGACTATTCACTCATTTGATGCCTGCAACACGTTACAAAAAAGCTGGGAAAGGGGGCATGTTTACCACTGTGTTACATCACCTTTTCTTTTAACAACCCTCAATACACATTTGGGAACGGAGGGCACTAATTGTTGAAGCTTTGTAGGTGGAATTATTTCCCATTCTTGCTTGATGTGCGACTTCAGTTGCTCAACAGTATGGGGTCGCCATTGTCGTATTTTGCGCTTCATAATGTGCCACACAATTTCAATGGGAGACGGGTCTGGACTTTAAGCAGGCCAGTCTAATACCCGCACTCTTTTATTACGAAGCCACACTGTTGTAACACGTGCAGAATGTGGCTTGACATTGTCTTGCTGAAACTAGCAGGGACATCCCTGAAAAAGACTTTACTTGGATGGCAGCATATGTTGCTCCAAAACCTGTATGTACTTATCAACATTAATGGTGCCTTCACAGATGTGCAAGTTGCCCATGCCATGGGCATTAATACTCCCCCATGCCATCAAAGATGCTGGCTTTTGAACTTTGCGCTGATAACAATCTGGACGGTCCTTATCCTCTTTGGCCTGGAGGACATGACGTCCATCATTTTCAAAAAACAATTTGAAATGTGGACTCATCAGACCATAGCACACTTTTCTGTACTTTTTTGTAGCGACAAACTGTGTTAACTGCCAATGTTTTTCCAGAGTGTTCCTGAGCCCACGTGGTAATATCCTTTATAATGATGTCTCTTTTTAATACAGTGCTGCCTGAGGGCTCGAAGGTCATGGGCATTCAATGTTGGTTTTTTGGCCTTGCCGCTTACGTGCAGAGATTTCTCCAGATTCTCTGGATCTTTTGATGATATTATCAACTGTAGTCAATGAAATCCCTAAATTCCTTGCAATTGTACGTTGAAAAACGTTCTTATTAGCTCACGCAGTTGTTCACTAAGTGGTAAACCTCATCCCATTCTTGCTTGTAAACGACTGAGTGTTTTGGGGATGCTCCTTTTATACCCAATCATGAACAACCTGTTCACCTGTGGAATGTATTTTTTTTTTTTAGCATTCCTTAACTTTCCCAGTGTTTTGTTGCCCCTGTCCCAGCTTTTTTGGAGGCATCAAATTCAAAATGAGGGAATATTTGCAAAAAAACAAGAAAATGTATCAGTTTGAACATTAAATATCTTGTCTTTGTAGTGCAGACTGATCTCATAAAGTGGTGTATGTATGACACGCCAATTCGAATGCGGTTTTTGCGTGTTATCAAGATGCATAATCGCTTTTTGGCGTGTTTATCAATGCCGTTCGGCCGCCATTGACCCACATTACGTGTGAATATTCGCCGTAGCGAGTAGTATGAAAGGACGTAAGTCTGCAGAGGGAGGTTGGTTGGGGTGGTGGATGGGTAAAACACAGGACTTTCACCCAGGAGAGCCGGGTGGTGGATGGGTAAAACACAGGACTTTGACCAAGGAGAGCCGGGTGGTGGATGGGTAAAACACAGGACTTTGACCAAGGAGAGCCGGGTGGTGGATGGGTAAAACACAGGACTTTCTTCCAGGACAGCTTCACCCCCACATAAGGGACAAAGGGAGTCATTGTCAGAACAGAGTGATTATTGTGGTGTGGTGTTTTTCAACCGCTTTTTCTTTTTTTTTTTGTTAATTTCTTTTATTTAAGCCTTCCCTAATATTTCTTTCCTAAACCCAGCCATTCATTGTTTTCCTAAGCATGTGACGTTGGTGACCGTCGTGTTTTTGTCATTTGTTTGTGTTACTATAGCCTTTCCCAATCCCAACCTTTTTTTTTTTTTACACACGTGTGACGTTGTTCTCGCGATAGTACGGCACGTTCTCACGATAAGATGCCATGTTTACATCCGCTGTATACAGTGTAGACATCCACATGGATAGCTAAAAATGCTTACAGATAACACGCCATTTGGCTTTAGGAAAGTGGCGTGTATGTTTACGCAAAGTCATGATGCCATGTTGTGTAGTGTATTCAATTGAATATAGGTTGGAAAAGATTTGCAAAATATTGAATTCTGTTTATGTTTACGTTTAACACAATGTCCCAACTTCATTGGAATTGGGGTTTGTAGGTCTTGCAAATACCTTGTTTACTGTTTATTTATCCAATAATCTGTTAGTTTTCATTCATTCATGTATGTAGGTGTTTACTCAGTAGCAGGCCCGGATTGGCTAATCGGGAGCACCGGGAGAATTCCCGGTGGGCCGGTCTGGTTGTTTGGTTGTGAGGGCCGGTGTTCAGGTATGGCACTGGGTTGTAATCATAGTTGAATATTATGGATGCTGTCCCTAGACTGCCTGCACTCGCAGCCCACCTTTTGTATTTACAGTATTTATTTTTTCTTACAGCCCACCGTTCTCTTCATTCATGCAGCCCACTCGCAGAGTGCAGCCTGGTTAATGATGACCTATTTATGTTCAGAGTCCTCCGACGGCGGCACCTTGCTAATAAATAAATAAAAAATACGTCAGCGTACACAAGTCACTGGTGCTTGTTGCAGGATGCCACCGCGAGCAAAAAGAAGCTGTTTTAAACGGGTAGTAGAAAGCGCAAAACGGCACTGAAAAGGCGTCAATTTAAAAAGGAGAGCTCTAGAAAGTGACGCGGCCAGATGAACTTTTTCTATTTTTAGCAAAACGCCAAATGAAGACGTTGAGACGGGTAAGCTAAGTTAGTTAGGAGAAGTGACTGCAAACCAGCGTTTATATTTATGAATCAAACTTGTTCTTGTAGCTCCGCAGCAGCAGCTAGTAAGCCTACTAGTCCAGTTTGCTGCTAACAGTGACAATGAAGAGCCAGTAAGGTTACCAAGCAGCAGCTATATGAGCCCAGAACTCCAGTTTGGGCAGGTAGGGTTGATCATTGACTGAATATTACAAGAATTAATAAGAGTGTGGTGTTGACCTGCTCTATATGAAAAATGCCCTGGGATAATTAATGATGCCAGATGATTCGGCAATACCATAATGACACTGACTTGACTTGATCAGAAAGCTTTGTAAAAAGGAGAGATTTGTGCTGAGAATTATGACAATTTATAAAATGTGATTTAGTGTCAGAAGCAGAGCCAGTAGTGTGCATTAGGGATAGCTGCTGTCAGTGTGGATGGCACATCTACTGTAAACTGTTGTATCACAGTGTGGGAACAAGCAAACATGATCAGATTAGCTACAATATAATTACTTTTTATTCCCAAATATTACTTGTGACCCATTATGAAAGTTGTATGAAATATTCAAAGGAAAAAATAGATTATGGTGTCATTAGCAAGTGCAATACAATGTATCTTGTTCTTTATTTAATCTGTGATTACTTATTTGCACAGAAACTGATTCTGATATTGTTCAACATCATTGGGTTGTTGTTAAAATGTTAACTTTTCTAATAAATCTACATTGTGAAGCACCACTTGGAAAAGTGATATTTTACAAAATACACCGAATTACAGGGATGTAGAGAACAGGGCGCTATTGCAGACTTATATACTAAGGTTTTGATTACATTTTTTTAATATAGTCATTCGTGAAGTAAAGTGGGCCGGTCTAAGGCATGAAAATCCAGGGCTAAAAATTAGTCCCAATCCGGCCCTGCTCAGTAGTGTGTATTCCTAGTAGTTAAATACATTTTTCATTTATAAAGACCTTGATTACGTGTTCTTGTATGTTTGAAGTGTATGTTTGTAGCAAACCGTCAGGTTATGAGATTGAATCAACTTGGTTTATCAGTGTTTCTCTCTTCTGGTAAAATACTATAATTCTAATCAAAATGTGAATCACTAAAGCCCAAGTTAGTCTCCTCTATTTTACTTTTTTGCTTGCTTCAAACAGGCCGTTGTCATAACAAGCACACAGACTGTGTATACTGCATTATGCAGAACATATCCATAATTAGGACTCACTGATGAGTTTCATTCACAAAACATAATGCAAAACTATGTATAGCAGAATGACTCACCGGATCAAATACCAGCATCCTACAGAGGAGGTGGACAGCTTCATGGGTTGCTTGGCTAGACAGTGTGTACAGAACAGGAAGGGATGGCTGCAGACAAAACAAACATCACAACATCAACCATCCTTCCGTTGTCTCTTTTAGTTTCTGGTATACATTATAAACATGTGTATCAAATAATATCTTTTAATTTCTTGCAGTTCTTAAAAATGTGTTGACAGATTATTCACACTATAAAACAAACCACCACACTTCAAATATTAAAACTTCTTTTCAGTTTTTTATATCTTTAATAAAACCAAATTGCTAGAATCACTGAAAGGACTGTAAAATAATGATGCTTTGTTCAATGAGGCCCACCCGCGCACCATGTACAGCTCTTGCATGTGGAGGCGTGTCTTCAGCAGGGAGCATTCTTGGATGTTGACATAGGGAACGTGGTTGCAGGAATCGGCGGTGCCTAATGTTATTAATGTTATGTTATTACTGCTTTTTACACATATTTACCTGCAGACTCATTACAATGAGGCTTGGTAATCAGCTGCAAGAGTTTCTGATTTAGAAAGTTTGTGATCTGTATCATAATTAAATATGTTATTGGTTATATCTTGCAAAAACAGAATTTCTTCCATGCATTTACAGATAACGTTGGAAGAAATCACAGATACAACTACTAACTTTGGTGGTCAGAAACAGGAGTTTTAGCAGTTGTACATTACTGCCACGTAACCATGGATGTATTTTATTGCACCAAATGCATTGTGGGTGATATCCATGTCTAGAGTGACCATTGTTGTTCAACTCTGAGTTTGTTAACCCTGAGATGAGGGAAACTCTGGGTTTTCTGTTTCAGAAAGAGAGGTTAATCAAACCTGAGAGAGAGGGGTAGTTACCCCTCTCTCTCAGGTTTGAGAGAGAGGGGTATGAATTTGTATGATGTAGGCCAAAAATTTGTATGATGTAGGCCAAAAATGAGCTTCCCCTCTTTGAATGACCAGCAGCCGCCACTGATATGTAGATACCTTATGCGTCCTCGTATCAGTAACATCAGCCATCAGGGATGGGCGATATAGACGATATGCAATATAAACGATACAAAATTGGCCTATGATAGAGATTTTAATTATATTGCACTATCGCGATAATTCATGTTGATGACGCAATCTACCCGCGAAGTTTAGAGCCACGAGCTGCAACCGGCTGCAACGCGTCATCGTCATCTTGAGTAAACATGACTAAAAGTGAAACAAGGAGCTGGTGACCGGTGCAACATCCATTATTTGGACTTGGTTTGGATTTAAGCCACTACAACGGAGCTGTGGTCGAGTCATACCATGGAGCCTTTCACCAGCCTAACAATTCACTATATAACGGACGATTGGAATCTTGGCAGCCGGTGTTTGCAGACGTTGTACTTCCCCGCTGAACATACAGCCGTGTGTGCGTGTGTGCGTGTGTGCAGTGGCGGAGTGGGACCAAAAAATGTACCGGGACGTTTACGGCCCCTGCCGTACAGGTTGAGCAGAGGCTGCACAGTTTGACCAGCAGGCAGCAGCACCAGGCCTCCGGATGGTGTTGCTAACAACTTGCAATGTATAACTATTATCAGACCGGCCCACCGGGAGAAGTCCCGACTCTTTGTGTGGGTGTGTGTGTGTGTATGTGTGTGTGTGTGTGTGTGTGTGTGTGTGTGTGTGTGTGTTCGCGCGCAAATGCGTTACATTAGGCTGCAGGTAAGAAACTTTGTTTGAAATATGTTTTTATTTAAAGTATCTGTGCATCTTTGCCTAATACTGAAAGTATTTTCAGTACAGTGTCTGTTCCTTAACTGACACCACTTTTTCCTGTTCTCTGCATCTTGGGTGGCATTTAAGAACCAAGGACTTAAACTTACTAAGTGTAGTGCCTTTTAGAATGGTTTGCACTAAAGAGAAGACAATACTTTAAGCTTTTTCTTTGTCAAAGTCTCTGCAACTAGTGTACTGGAATTTTATTTATCTGCAACATTATGTTGTATAATTACAGTTTTGAACAATAAATAATAAAACTACATACTTTCTCTTACATACTTCCTACTTACTCTTTCTCTTTTTTAAAAAAAAAAATACATTTAGCAGTTTGGTTTTCCTTAGGGTCTATGTAACCTGGTCTGAAATGGTTCTATTATAATTTATATATCGCAATATATATCGTTATCGCAAGAGGCTGCAATGTACATCGCAATATGGATTTTAGGTCATATCGCCAATCCCTATCAGCCATCGTGGACAGGCTTTAACAAAGATTCTTTGTGATGCATTACGTTTTTTGCAAACGGCAGTTTTCTTTATAACAGTGTAGCGGATCATACTGTAATAGTAAAGCCACTGTATGCAGAGCCGTCAGCAAAGTGTGACTCGCTCTGAAACGTTTTTTAAACGTTTTGTCGTTTTCCCTGGACACAAACCACTGAGAGCCATTAAAAAGAAATAAATGATTATACATTATAGTTCTGTTAATGATCATGGTGCTGCAGCATCAGAATGGGATTAGTAGGCTATAGCTTACTTTTTAGCCCGCAGGATTGCACCTAAATGAAATTATAGGTGTAATACAATTCCAGTTCTCACCAGTAATATTATAAGTTAACTGTGATTAAATATGAAATTAATACACTGTTAATGCTTATGCATTGACTCAAGCAGCAATTTTCTCCCACACCAATTCTCTCTCTTTTGCAGCAGCAGCTGCTGTCTTGCTGTTTCTCGAGCGTCTCTCTAAGGATGCACTTACAAATGAAGCTGTGTATCTGACAGTAGCTCTGCTATGTTTACATTTTAGAGAAGGTTAATGTTATTTCTCTCATTAAATAGGTCTTATTTCACCAACCCACTATTAATTAGAATGTTAATTTATATTATCCAACCGGCCAGAATCCATGGGGCCACAGATTATATCTCTTCATCTTTTCCTTTCTCTCTCACATCTTTTTGTTTTCATGCCACAGGTGAAAACTAAGTTTTCCGCAGAGGATATAGCTCCTCGATGTGCATGTAAGGAATTGGGATGTCCCTCAACATGGCGTGCTGAGATTGATTTCCGGTTCACAAATTGGAGGATAAAGCAGTCAAGGAGGCACAAATTCGGGAATCGAGAAAGGCAGAGGGTTCTGATGTTCCACAGGAGGCATGGTTGCAGCAAGGAGCGTGACCGAAGCAGAGAGTGAAACGTGCATGGATTGGCAATCGGGAGTACTGGGAGATTTCCAGGTGGGCCGGTCTATTTGTGTGGGCTGAATGGGCTGCACTCCATCGAAAACTTTCTTGCCATCAGAAGCCAGGCAGCCTCAGTGAGTACATTATCATATACTCTCTTACTTACCACTCAGCTAAGTGGGAGTATTAGGAGCTGATATGCAGGGTTCAAAATTAACTTTTCGTCCACCAGCCCAAATACTAGTGAATGTTAAAATTTTTATTTTTTTTGGCAAGTGAGGCAAGCAAATCTACCTGCCACTTGCATATTTTACCAGCATTTGGCTGGTATGGTGCTAATGTTGAACCCTGCGGGTATGTACATGTGTTGAAGGGAAGTGCAAGGACGGTTGATGTCCAGCTGATTGTGGTGGGCTGGTCTGGGTCTCAATAGTCCAGGGCAGATTTTTTACCCCAGTCCAGCCCTGCCTGCGGCTGGAGTATCTACTTATATGCTCATAGACGAGACTGATAATGGGTGCGGGGAAGCTTCCTAGAGAACTTTCAAGACACCATATTTTAGAGATTATTACATGGTGTAACTGCAATGGTGCAGGGCTGCAGAATCTATGCTGTAGTATCATCTACTGGCTAGTAGATGATACTACAGCATAGATTCTGCAGCCCTGCACCATTGCAGTTACACCATGTAACTAGAGCATAGATTCTGTACATCAGTGCCAGTTTAAATGATATTAGCATAAAAGAAAACCTCAATATCATATCACTTATTTATCTTTTCAGAAAGTCAGGTGGGAAAGCTCAATGCAAAATAGAATGCTTACTTGCTTTTGAGGTCCTCTGAGAATGTGTGCACGAGCGCCTTCACACACCGTCCTCATCGCTTCCATAGAGGGAATCCCCAACAGGTCAGTGATTAAATCCAGCTACAAGCGACATGGCAAAACAAATCACAGACACCAGACTAAGATAGAAAGGTTTGTTTCTGCATGTCAGGACTCAGAAGATGTTTGTCTTAAATAACAGAGGCATTTATTTAATACATGTAATGTAATTTTATTTTAACAGGGACAATGCACAATTAAACATTGCCATTTTCCGCCTATAAATATTCAATGCAAGTGAATTACAAAACACAGAATATACAATTTTACAAACACATTCACACCTAATTTACCATAAGTATGTGTAAAGTTACATCAATCAATCATGATAATTTGATCATGGGCTCAGTCGTTCCCACATCTTAAAACCAGTCCCCCCACCCCTTCCCAATAAAGCTAAGCAATCAAAATCCTAACCCCTCTTATTACACAGACGCATGCAGGCACGCAGGCATGCATGCATGCACGCACACAATTCATAAATGTGTACAAGTTTGTTGTGACAATATCCAGCTTTTTGACAAGCATGTAAAGGTTTGAAGATTTGTACAAGTAATAAGGTGTGTTGGGAAAGTATTCCACTGACTTATGGTCACAAATGAAAAGGATGATTTGCCAAACGAAGTCTTGTGATTGGGAATAATGCGTTGGCTCTAGTGGTTGGCTCAGTTGGCTCATGTTTTTTCTGAATTTAGCGTAATAAACATTTTTAAAAGGAGGTGTAGCTGCATTATGGATGTTTTTTTAGAGTAAGCAAACATTCAAAGGCATTATCAAATATTTAAACTTTAAAGTATTGCACTTGCTGAGTTTTTGCAGTGATGATATATCTCGTTTTTTTTGTCATGGATCTTAAGGGCTGTTTTATATAATGATTCAAGTTCTTAAGGCTGCTTTACCTGCCTGAGGCCAACTTGTTATGCGGTACAAAAAATGTGGAAGAATCATTGCATTTAAGTAGGTATTGGATGCCTCAATGGTAAGAGAGTTTCTTATAAAATACATCTAAACTTTGTGAGGTTAAATTTCAGTGTGTTGCTCAGTTTTTTAACATGCTTTTTAAAACTAAAAGTCGGATCCAGGGTAACACCCAAATATTTAAAACTGTCCACATTTTTGATTTTATGCCCATTTACTAAGACCTCAGGACATTTCCTAAGTTCGCGTCTGTTTTGAAAAATTTTAAGCAACCTCTTTGCATTTTTCCCATGAATGTACAGCACAGTTTCATCAGCATACATTATTAAATAATTATCATTACATGCGAATGGAAGGTCATTAATATATATATATATATATATATATATATATATATATATATATATATATATATATATATATATATATATATACATTAAAAAGCAACGACCCTAAAACTGACCCATGTAGTCTACGGTCTATAGTGCATGTTGTAAATGGGGATAGCGTATTGATCACCTGCCACACCTCATATTGCCAGTGAGTAGTAACGAAGTGCCTACAAATAATACATTAGGTCATTAAAAAAAGACAATACAATTTATAACAAACTTCAATGAGGCTCCACTCACATGTATCCAACATCGCTGCATCCTACTTTACACAATGCTCATGAATTGGCAATACGCTTTACATAATACATTTACAATGTAATAGAGCTCAACGGTGACTGCCCACTTTTTGAACGGCTCTGGTTCCAGAAGTGATTTTTTCCCCATTCAATTGCTCCATTGGCTGTTTAGAAATAATTATACAAATAGTTTTTTTAAGGGGCTTAAGGTGCTCGAGAACTCACCAAAATTTCCACAGAACTTGTGTAATGTTTGATATTTTAAGGTTTTGTTCTTGGGTGTGACAAAATGGTTCGATAGCGCCCCCTTTAAAGTTTCAAAGTTGAAGCAGCCTCCTTTAAATTTTTAACGGAAATTAGTAGGAATATGAACATGTTGAGACGTACAAAAAAAGCTTCTTGGGGTTGTACCTTTAACGCAACAGGCATTTTGAATTTACATTGCAATTTTACTGCATTTTTTTGTCTTTTCCCGGCGCTGTACTTTAACAAACTCCTCCTAGAGATTTAATCCGATCGGCTTAAAAAATTCTCATTACAATCTCAAAAACCTCACGATGTAAAGTTGTTAAAAAGAGTTTTATTGAACTATGTTGCCATGGCGTAGCCGCAATTTTACACATTTCACCAAGAAACAGGAAGTTGTTGTAACTCGTATGTACATTGTCCATTCTGCCTGAAAATTCTCATGCTTCATTAGAGTTCAGGCCTGTGGACATCTACTTGCCAATATTGACTCATAGTTATAGCGCCACATAAGAACATAGAACTTAGCTGGCCTGGATGAGTGTACTTTTTTGTAGCCTGGTCAGCCCTCAAAAAAGAAATCGGAAAGGATCTGAGTATTACACTGGATGATGAGAAGTGGAACAGAATTTGGTCCTGTGATAAGGTCCAGGAATTTTGGACCGGGATACATGATAACCTATGTCTGATTGCATGGACACAGGTTCCATTCAGCCCTAAATTATTTGTTCCAGGAGATGGATCAATCCTAAATGCAGAGTTTTTCCTGCATAGAAAAAGGTTTGGCGCCCCCCAAAGAGGTTTCAGCTAGCGCCAAAGGACTATCAAGAACACCAAAACATCTGATTTTCAGCAGCCAGACTCGCTCTAATAAACAGCCACTACTGTACATAAACATTAGGGCTGTTGAAACGAATACCGGAAGTCAAATATAATTCGAATACCATCTACATGCTCCCCCTGGCTGGATTATACGGTAACATGGTCTCAGTTCTGTCAGCATGACATCAAAACCTGGATGTCAACCAACCTAAGGCGCTACTCTAGAAGGTTGGATGTTGAGGAGTGTGCCATCTGCCCATCCTCTGAGGTCCCCAACCTTGGTGTAATCCTAGACTCCACCCTCTCTTTCCATACTTGCATCAAATCTATCACCAAATCCACCTTTTTTCATCTTAAAAACAGTTCAAGACTATGGCCATCACCCTCTGACTCCTTGGCAGGAACCCTCATACACGCTTTTCATTACCTCCCGTTTGGACTAGTGCAATGGAGTCCTGTCTGGGGTATCCAGCAAAACCCTAGACAGGCTCCAGTATGTCCAAAACTCTGCCGCAAGGGTCCTCACCCACACCAAGATGTGGCAGCACTTTACCCCAACCCTCATCCATCTTCACTGGCTCCCAATTAAGTCCAGCATCTATATAAAATCCTCCTTCTCACCTACAAATCCCTCCATGCCCTGGCCATACTGTACCTCTCCAGCCTCCTCCATCCATACACCACACCCCGAAACCTGCGGTCCTCAGACGCTGGCCTGCTCTCCATTCCCCACACCAGACTCTGTACCTTTGAAGACAGAGTCTTTAGTGTTGCAGCCCTATCCCTCTGGAACACCCCCCCCCTGCAGATATTCGAAATGCTACATGCAACATTATTATTATTATTATTATTATTATTATTATTATTATATATTAGCCAGAATTAGTTATTTCCTTTTTTTCATTACTCGTATTTCAGCCAGAATGATACTTCCAGAATTATCCTTAATTTGTTTAATTATATTAAGTTGCAAGTTTTTGCTAATTAGTGTAATGACTCCACTACTTCTGCTGGACCCCACGCTATAAACACATATCCAACCCATCCTCCACACAATTTTTCAGATTCCACACTCAACATATGCATTTCTTGCAAAAGACCACATCATGTTTGCTGCACATCAGTATAACTCCTTCGCCGACAAATCACTCCATAAAGTCCATGAATGCCAACGCCTTTCGGGGGTATCCAAATGTCAAAACTCACTCCTATTCTGAGTTTGAAGTTTCCATGAACAGTCCATTAATTTGTCACGCTTTATCTGTGTAGCCCTGGAGAAGTCTTATTTTGTTATTCAGCTTGCCCTTATTTCTCCTTTCACGCAGTACCAGGTCTCTATTCGAAGATCTCAGAAACCTCGCCAGAATTATTCTGGGTCTGTCTCCAGCCCCAGGCTGCTGGTCGGCAGTTCTATGTGCACGTTCAATCTCTCATTCTCCTTCAATCTCCAGCAATTTCTGAATCAGCTCCCCCAAAAATTTTACTGCATCCCTTCCTTCTTTGCCCTTGGGAATGACCACAAAACTATTATTGCGTCGGGATAGATCTTCAAAATCTTAATTTTTTTTCTTTTAGCATATCCACCTCTCTCTTACTCTCTTACTCTCTTGCTGCTGGATTATCTTGTTTTTCTTCTCGGCTTTACCGAGACTTTCCACGCGATTCTTAATTGCATCCATTCTGGTGATAAGGGCGGAGAGTTTTGAATCCATTGAAACGATGGAGTGGCAAATTTCCTTTAGACGCTGCAGATCGGCCTAAATCTTCTCCAGTGCTGCAAATATTTTACCAATATCTGCCATCGTCACAATAACAGCCTGTTGGACATCTGCTTCGGCAGCAGCGCCATCTTGTAGTTTACTACATCAAAGTTATTTGTATTATACTGTACATCCATGTACTATTTCTGACCGTAGCAGAAAGCTCCGCTGCACTTGAGCTTCACAAATGATCACGGAAATAGTAGTAGTAGTAGTAGTAGTAGTAGTAGTAGCTTGTGTTGACGCTACCATACTACTTGAGCAATAAAAAAGCTAAGCTACTGAAAAGCTATTTGATTCAGAAAACAGCATCGGACACAACTCAAATTTTTAGTATGCATGTATATTTTATTTTACTGTGTATGTATATATAGTATATTTATACCATGTATACATTTAATTCAATATGTAAATCAAGCATCTTGGCCACAAATAATCCGTTGAGGGTGAATAAAGTTCTCTCTTGTCTCATCTTATCCTAAGAGAGTACTCAGTTACCTGCTGAATGGGACTTTGGGCTTGGAACAGGATGCGCCGCCCCAGCAGTTCAGCAAAGATGCAGCCCACAGACCAGATATCGATGGAGTTGGAGTAATGGCGGCTCCCCATGAGGATCTCAGGAGCTCGGTAATACTGTGTAACCACTTCCTGAGTCATGTGTCGTGACTCGTCTAACTCCTCTACTCGGGCCAGGCCAAAATCACAGATCTGAAAGACAGTCATTCAGAGGTTACTACAACTGTTATAATCTTTTGTCTTCTTTTTACCGCTCATAGCTTTATTCTGACAATCGTTTTTGCTTAGTAAGTGTCTCCCCTGCTCAAATGGAAACAACCATTGTTTGTGTTGCTCATAGGGCACAATGTTACATCATGTAGCAAAGTGTACAGTGTTTCCCACACAAAGACTATACCTTGGCTTTATTTTGTGCAATTTAAAGTGCCCATTCAAAACATACCTGTTTGAAACTGGCTGATTACTTGGCCTGTGGTATGGGGTCATTATTGTAGCAAAACTATTTTCAAATGTGTGTCAAGAGTTGTGCAACTGTATCTCAATCCTTGTGTGAGTAATCAAATTTGTAAATTTGTAAAATAATCTCTAAATGTGTACTGAGATCAGTGAATGTGTACAGGAGATCCGTGAATACGTAGACAAAACTATAAATTCGTGCATAGATATTATTGACTGAAAAGTATTTTCAGAGCTCCAAGAGCTGGAAATACAGACAAGTCATCAGTCAAAACTCAGCAGGCCTCTCAATTGGTTGTCTTTTTACACGTGACTTTTGCTACACTCCGCTCTGTTCGCACTGTCCCTCGGTAGCAATACAGCAGGCATACCACCAGTCAGCAGTAGCACCCAGTAGACCGGGCAAGACTGCCCTGTAAACAAGTAAACAGGGGAGCTGCAATTTCTAGCACTATTACATTTACATTTCTCAACGGACTTCAATGTGTTGTTTTTATATTCAATAGTTTATGATCTACATGGAGTAGAAAAAAAAGTTTTGTCTCCAGTTCATTAGAATAGTTTGCCTATAATCGCTTATAGACACAACACTGTAACACACACTCCTATCATGAGTGTCTTACAGCTCCGATGAAGCAAATGTGGTAAAGGTATAACATGTACGTGCAGCTGAGCAATGTCATGCTTACAATCACTGGGTGCTACTGTCATCTGGTGGTATGTAGGCTATATTGCTACTAAAGTACAGTGCAAGTAGATTTTTCTTCAAACACGGGAAACTTAGAAACATCTATAAGACCTGATATTTATTTAGACTCTTTTTCTACTATCAACCTTCCCCAAATAACTTTAACAATTTCTTTATCTAAGCCATCTACCCGTCTCTTAGACCCCATCCCAACTAGGTTACTTAAAGAAGTTGAACTCTTAGTTACCACTTCTTTACTAGATATGATCAATGATATGATTAACACAGTCGCTAAAAGTGGCTGTAATTAAACCTCTTCTTAAAAAGCCCACTCTTGAGCCAGGGGTTTAAGCCAACTATAGACCTAAATGTACATTACATGTCATTTAGGTAATGCTTTTTCCAAAGCCACTTCAGATAAGTGTATTCCACCATGAAGGTATGAACTCCGAACAACAATAATCAAGTGCAAGCACAGATCTAATTTTCCTTTCCTCTCCAAGATCCTTGAGATGGTAGTCGCTAATCAGTTGTGTGACTTTCTACATAAAAATAGTTAATTTGAGGATTTTTAGTCAGGATTTAGAGTGACAGCACAGAGACAGCACCGGTGAAAAATACAAATGACCATCTAATTACTTCAGACAACGGACTTGTCTTGTTAGATCTTAGTGCTGCATTCAACACTTTTGCCCATCACATCCTATTACAGAGACTGGTGTAATTAATTGGCATTAAAGAAACCGCATTAAGCTGAAAGTCCTATTTATCAGATAGATCCCAGTTTGTTCATGTTAACGATACGTCCTCCCTGTACTATTAAGTAGGGGTGGTACGGTTCACAAAACCCACAGTTCGGTTCGTATCACGGTTTTAGGGTTTTCGGTTCTGTACGGTTCTTGTTATTTTTTCTTTTAATCTTTAACACTCCAAAAATATACTTAAGCATATGATATATAGCTTAATTATCCACAATGTAGGATACAGTATTAAATAATTATATAGATATATCATGTAATCATGCACAAACTGAATTTGACTTGACTTTAAGCACATTATTTGGGCCATCTCTGAGGAAAGCTAGGTAAGATTTTGATACAGCAAGAGGGAAGACATTGATGATTTCAACATGCTTTTCAGTTATTTGGCAAAAAAAGGAGAATGTGTATTGCCATCCACAGGAACGTATGTGCCTTTTTAGCACATGAAGATTGAAATATTACAGAATATCAATTGAAATAACTTATCAAATCAAACTGCCAACTTCAGTGTAGCTCTTACAAAAATGTATCCTTTTAAAAGAAAAAGAGAGGAACTCTTAAAGCTCCGTCTTTTGAATAAGTCAGAATACGTTAAACATAAAAACAGTTTACATTGTTAGTTAATTTCCTATCCTGGCCTGGGCTGGGACACACAGTCGCATCAGTCGCGGGGGAGAACTGAGCAGCCCCGCCCGCTGCAGAAACCCGACAGGATCTAAACTGCAGCCACTTCAGTGACTAGTGAAAAAACGTTACAGCATAGGCTACATTGATGTTAAAATGTATACAGGTTGGCAGGACGGCCTGAAATGTTTTGCATGGTCATTCGCTGTATGTTTTGTTGGTAACTTGTCCACACCTCTTCTTTCACGCGAAAGAGAAACTGTCTGAGGTCACATACGGGCACGAAGCTACATTGGGCATGCGTCGAACCGTGCGGCAGACACATGCTCCGACAAGCGGACCGAGCGGTTCGGATGTTTTTTCATGAACCGTACCAGCCCTACTATTAAGTAAGTCATGGTGTTCCACAAGGCTCTGTACTTTGACCAATTTTATTCACCCTATATATATACTTCCTTTAGGCAATATTATTAGGAAGCACTCCTTAAACTTTCATTATACAGATGATACCCAATTATAGCTATTGATCAAGCCACAAGTAACCAATCAGTTAGTTAAACTTCAAGTATGCATTAAGTACATAAAAACCTAGATGACCTACAATTTACTGATGACTCAGACAAAACTGAAGTAATTGTACTTGTAACACCTCCGAAGCTCATTATCTCAAGATATAGCTACTTTAGATGGCATTGGCCTGGCCTCCAGCACCACTGTAAGAAATCTGAATTATCTGTCACAGATGTATCACAGATATGTCCATAAATTCAACATAAAACAAAGGACTGCCTTTTTTTTATCTGCGTAACATTGCAAGAATCAGGCTTATCTTGTCACAAAAAGATGAAGAAAAACTATTCGATGCAGCGGTTACTTTGAGGCTGAATTATCCAAATTCCTTATTATTAGGTTGCTCCAATAAGTCCCTTAAAATTGTCCAGTTAATCCAAAATGCTGCAGCATGTGTACTAACAAAAACTAGGAAAAGAGATAATTTTTCTTCGGTATTAGTTTCTCTGCACTAGATCACTGTAAAATCTAGACCTAAATTTAAAATCCTTCTCCTCACCTACAAAGCTCTTCATGGTCATACACCATCATATCTTAAAAAGCTCATGATACCCTATTACTCTAATAGAACACTGCGCTCCCAGATACCAAGATTATTTGGTTCCTAGAGTCTCCAAAAGTAGAATGGGAGCCAGACCAAGCTACCAAGCTCCTTTCCATATTAACTTGCTCCCAGATTTGGTTCAGTAGGCAGACACCATCTCCACATTTAAGAGTAAGATTAAAATTCTCCTCTTTGATTAAGCTTATAGTTAGGGCTGGCCCAGTTTTGCCTTGGAACTTATATTATGTATATAAGTTAACTTATGCTGCTATAGGTTTAGTATGCCAGGGGGCTTCCTATAATACACTGAGCTCCTCTCTCTCTACATCTGTATGTATTCATGTTTAATTAACGAATGTTACTAATTTAGCTTCTTCGCTGGATTACTTGTGCTTTCTCACCTCACAGATTTGCTTCAATTGTGGTAGCACCTGGATCGTGGCTACTCCTGCTGCTGTGGCCCTTCTTGACGTCTCAACTAGTTTTTCTGCATGTTTTTGAGTACAGAGACAAGTCCTTTGCCTGAAGCAATTAGAAGACCATTTCTAAGTTTTACCAGTGCTGTGCTGTAATGCACAGGCATATTACAGTTATGGCAGACTTTACAGAGGTTTCTGTTGTTGTGATGTCTTCAGGTTGGATGTGGATTTTGACATGTTCAGTTGACATGAAAAAGGGTAGCCACATAGCCTGTTCCACACACCTTGAGCACACAGTTGCTGTTGACCAGGAGGTTGCCAGGCTTGATGTCTCGGTGCAGAATGCCAGCAGAATGAAGGTATTTAAGTCCTGGTGGTGGGGATGGTGAAGAGGAAGACACAACAATATATAATATTACATCAGATATCAGATATTTTAATCCTATTTTCAAGTTTTTTTTAAACCATTATTAATAATGTGCTTACCAGCACTTGTGCAATGGTTGAATGAGTATGCTGACGTCTCTTACACAGGAGTTCAAACTGGTGTTTGCTCATATACATGTAATATATAACTGTTAATCAATGCATATCAATGCAAATTTGTTATTTGTGATATTGGGCTATGATCAAATTGATTATACAGTCACGTAATTCTGTCCAGGTGTAAGCCCAAGGTCTATTAGCAGGTGGTGCTATGACTATGAGTCAAATTGACATGTAGATGTCCTCAGGCTTGGACCCATGTCAATCATGAGAAATTTCGGGCAGATTGGACAACATACACTGGAGTTACAACAGCTTCTTGTTTCATTGCGAAAAGCACAAAATGGCAGCCACACCACTGCTACACCGTTTTAAGAAAACTCAAGCTTTTTAGTAACTTTTCATCGTTAAGGTCTTAAGATTGCACACATTTTGAAGTTGATTGTACTAATTGCGCCAACAACAGCAACAGAAAAGAAATTATTAGAATTGGGAAATCACGTGACCGAATGCAAAAGACGCTTGGACAAAGGGCTCTGTCTTGTACTGATGTATTTATCCTTTTACAGATACCTAGCCAGTAGGGGTGTGACGTGACACCCAGCTCACGAGACAAGACACGAGATTGGGTTCACGAGATTGAGACGAGACGAGATTTTAACACTATTTTACAACTGAAAGTCACAAAATGAAAAACAAGCGCTGAAAGGTTTTGCCACCAACTCAAATGACAATTCTCTTCTGTATAACTAACAGTTACACTGTTACTTATTCCATATGTAAGGTGGAGAGATAGTCTCTTCACTCAGAGAACCAAGGTTTCAACATAACTAAGCGTTTTCTGGCAGTAGTTGAGACTGTTGAGACCAAATATTTTGTACTTGAATTTGTCATTTTACAGTAGACAGAGAGAAATAAAGCTTATCTTACTATTGTTTCACAGTGATTACGTTCTAAAGCACAAAACAATTACCATCAAACACTCAACAGATGATTTTTGTGAAGGCAGATGCTCTTTTTTCCTCCTCTGCATTTTATTAATTGCAGAATTCAACAAGGAAGTGTACAGTGTTTCCCACACAAAGACTATACCTTGGCTTTATTTTGTGCAATTTAAAGTGCCCATTCAAAACATACCTGTTTGAAACTGGCTGATTACTTGGCCTGTGGTATGGGGTCATTATTGTAGCAAAACTATTTTCAAATATGTGTCAAGAGTTGTGCAACTGTATCTCAATCCTTGTGTGAGTAATCAAATTTTTAAATTTGTAAAATAATCTCTAAATGTGTACTGAGATCAGTGAATGTGTACAGGAGATCCGTGAATACGTAGACAAAACTATAAATTCGTGCATAGATATTATTGACTGAAAAGTATTTTCAGAGCTCCAAGAGCTGGAAATACAGACAAGTCATCAGTCAAAACTCAGCAGGCCTCTCAATTGGTTGTCTTTTTACACGTGACTTTTGCTACACTCCGCTCTGGTCGCACTGTCCCTCGGTAGCAATACAGCAGGCATACCACCAGTCAGCAGTAGCACCCAGTAGACCGGGCAAGACTGCCCTGTAAACAAGTAAACAGGGGAGCTGCAATTTCTAGCACTATTACATTTACATTTCTCAACGGACTTCCATGTGTTGTTTTTATATTCAATAGTTTATGATCTACACGGAGTACAAAAAAAAGTTTTGTCTCCAGTTAATTAGGATAGTTTGCCTATAATCGCTTATAGACACAACACTGTAACACACACTCCTATCATGAGTGTCTAACAGCTCCGATGAAACAAATGTGGTAAAGGTATAACATGTACGTGCAGCTGAGCAATGTCATGCTTACAATCACTGGGTGCTACTGTCATCTGGTGGTATGTAGGCTATATTGCTACTAAGGTACAGTGCAAGTAGATTTTTCTTCAAACACGGGAACCTTAGAAACATCTATAAGACCTGATATTTATTTAGACTCTTTTTCTACTATCAACCTTCCCCAAATAACTAACAATTTCTTTATCTAAGCCATCTACCCGTCTTTAAGACCCCATCCCAATTAGGTTACTTAAAGAAGTTGAACTCTTAGTTACCATTTCTTTACTAGATATGATCAATGATATGATCAACACAGTCGCTAAAAGTGGCTGTAATTAAACCTCTTCTTAAAAAGCCCACTCTAGAGCCAGGGGTTTAAGCCAACTATAGACCTAAATGTACATTACATGTCATTTAGGTAATGCTTTTTCCAAAGCCACTTCCATGAAGGTATGAACTCCGAACAACAATAATCAAGTGCAAGCACAGATCTAATTTTCCTTTCCTCTCCAAGATCCTTGAGATGGTAGTCGCTAATCAGTTGTGTGACTTTCTACATAAAAATAGTTTATTTGAGGATTTTTAGTCAGGATTTAGAGTGACAGCACAGAGACAGCACCGGTGAAAAATACATTCAACAAGGAAGTAGGCTACTGTAGTATCGATTTATGACCATTATAGGACGAACGGAGAAAATTTCTCTTTGTTTAATATCATTATAAGTAAAGTTAGGTTTTGCTGTCTGGTTCCCGATTCAGTTTAACAGAGAGAGTGGTCTGCACAAGACAGCGCCACAGTGAACTGCATTCTGTGGACGCATGTGTCCCGGCCAAGACAGAGAGAGGGAGAGAGAGAGCTGTACTCTACGAGAAATCTCGTCACACCTCTACTAGCCAGAGATATTTGTGTTTAGCCTGGAGGAGAAACCAAAGATGTCAAAAAACAGAAAATCGGCGGCCTGTGCCGTATTAAAAAGCACATGCATCCCGGCGGAACAGCGGCTGTGACAGGCCAAGACCGGAGAAGATGTGCAATAGGCTAATGATGCCGGCAGACTTTGATAAAATATCTGCAGCACTGGAGAAAATTGCGGCAATCGTCTTGATGAAGTCAAAGCTTTCCACCCTAATCACCACAATGGATGCTGTTGAGAATCGCATGGAAAGTATTGAGGCTGCCGAGAAGGAAAGAAGGGATAATCCAGCTGCTATGCTTTGAGAAGAAATTGAAGATTTTGAAAATAGATCTTGACCCAATAGTGTACGTTTTGTGTGCATTACCAAGGGTAAAAAAGGAGACGATGGAGTAAAGTTTTTGGGGGAGCTGAATCGGGAATTGCTGGAGATAGAGGGACAATGTGAGATTGAACATTCACATAGAACTGCCGGCCAGCAGCCTGGGGCCGGAGACAGACCCAGAACCATTCTGGCGAGGTTTCTGAGATGTTTAAATAGAGAGCTGGTACTGCGTAAAGCGAGATATAAGGGCAAGCTGACCTGGCAGAATAACATCATAATGCTATTTCCAGACTTCTCCAGGGCTACAAAGATAAAGCATGACAAATTCAAGAGGTGTAAGAAAAAGCTGCATAAGCAAGAGGTGAGATCCTCTATCCTGCCAAGCTCAAAATAGGAGTGAAGACATTTGAATGCCCTCGAAAGGCGATGGCATCATAGATAATATGGAATGATTTGTCTGCAATGGAGTTATATTGATGTGCAGCCTCATGGAAACGTAGGATTTGCTATTATGTGCTGCCTCTGTTTACTTTTTTCTTTTTCTTCGGCTTTCTCCTGTGCGGACTAGCAATAATATAGGACACCGGCTTGGCCCCTGCTTGGACTTATTTTCTTTTGTTTGACTCTGGTTGTGCACATTTTATTTGGCATCAGTACATGGAGACCGACGTATGGAGCAACTATGGATCACGGACCATCATGTTTTCGCAGGATTGACTTTTGGGGAAATTGGACAGTGCATGGGTCAGGTTCAAATGCATGGACTGTTCTGTAAGTATGTGGGAGTTAGTTATGTTTATTCATCACCACAATGTATTGTTTATGTGCTCAGAAGATGGCTGTGATATTATAATATATAATTATGTTGTCTAACTTTAGCTCTATAATATGTTTCTCCACCTGGGACGTTAATGGGCTGGGGAATCTCATCAAGAGGAGGAAGGTTATGTCCAGTCTTAAAAGAAACAAACATGATGTGGTATTATTGCAAGAAATGCATAGGTCAACTGGAATCTAAAAAACTTTGTGGAGGATGGGTTGGATATTTGTTTCATAGTGTGGGGTGTAGCAGAAGTAGGGGGGTCATTACACTGATAAGCACTTGCGATATAAATTGAAAAAATTAAGGATAATTTTGGAAGAGTTATCGTTCTGGCTGAAATACAAGGGCAAGAACTCATTCTGGTTAATAAATATGCACCTAATGATCAGGCATGTTTTTATAGATTTAGAAAGGAAATTACAAGCTGTAATTTCCAAATCATTGGCTCCCTCTGCTATAGATTAGATAATACTTTATTCATCCCACAATGGGGAAATTCACTTATTACAGCAGCAGTTTTTCCACAATAAAACCAAACCAACAAACAATAAAACAAACAAACAGGCAAACAACAGACAATGTGCAAAAAACACTGAATGAATGTAAAGTGGCATTGTATAAAAAGTATTTAAGTAAAGTGAGGTGGCCATAGTGCAAAAAAATACTGTAATGTAAGTAAGTAATTGACATTTAGATTGAAAAATATGTAATTACATAACATACATAGCAAAAGTAATTAACCATAATATAAATTATATTTAAAGATGCAGTAGGTAAGTCTTATAAAACTAACTTTCTGTCATATTTGCTGAAACTGACCCTATGATCCAGTAGAATTACATGAATTATGTAAGACAGCTCCTCTGGCACCTCCTACAGCCTGCAGTGCCATTGGCAAAATTCTACCGCTCCCGGTCGATTTTCTCCAATCAGGGCCACAGGGGGTGGTCAATCTGCCTGTCAATCACTGCTCAGGCACACGCATATACAGCGTTCTCCCCTCCCCCCCTCCCGCGCACGAGCTGCAGAAAAGTTTTCCAAAACTCTGTGAATAATGGAGAGGCTTTTCAGAGGTGGCGTGGCTGCAGGATTTTAAAGATCTGGAGAACGATGCAGATGTAGCCACATTTCCTCTCGACAGGTAACATAATTACCATGAATGATTTATCTTTCACTTGGTTATTAGTAGTCAAAAGTCCACAAAGCTACGTTGGTGAGGATGATAGTAACGTTAGCACAGTGGTCGGTCTGATATGATGCTGTACGGTAGCCTGCTAGTTAGCATCGTTTTACTGTTGGTGAGTAAAGTTAACGTTGTGTTAGTGTTTAGTTATTGAACATGTTGTCTGTCTGACATGCCGGCCGGCAGTTCTGTCAACCTCCGTTGTGTGGGAGGGGCTTAGGAGACGGTTTGGGCTGCAGCAGAAAGGGAGGAGGGACTGAGAAGTTGTCGATGTTCAAATCTGTTGGCAAAGTCCTGGCTCTTCACAATCTTACCTACTGCAGCTTTAAGTGTGACCATAATATAAATAATATTGAAAAAGTAAGTACTTGGAATGGAAAAAAATATAAATACAGATGGAAAAATATAAATACAGATAATAAATATATAGGGCCCATAGGGCCATGTTGAGTGGTGGGTGATTGAGACAGGACCCAAAAAAAAACTACAACATTATCGGGTGGTGCAGGTGTTGTAGAGTCTGACAGCGGCCGGGATGAAGGACCTGCGGTACCTCTCCTTCTTACAACGTGGGTGTATCAGTCTTCTGCTGAAGGACCTGCTCAGGGACCCCACAGTGTCATGTAGGGGGTGAGAGGTGTTGTCCATGATGGCTGTCAGCTTGGCTAACATCCTTCTCTCCCCCACCTCCTCTATGACAGAAAGAGCTCGCTCTCCTGATCAGTCTATTGAATCTGCTCCTGTCTCTGTCCGAGCTGCCTCCTTTCCAGCAGACCACAGCATAAAGTATGGGAGAGGCCACCACAGAGTCATAAAAAATCCTGAGGAGAGTCCTGCACACTCCAAAGGACCGGAGTCTCCTCAGCAGATGGAGGAGACTCTGGCCCTTCTTGTAAAGAGCATGGGTGTTATCAGTCCAGTTCAGATTATTGTTTAGGTGAACACCCAGGAATTTGTAGCTCTCCACTACCTCAGTGTTCGATCCCTGGATGCTCACCGGTGTGAAGTGGGATGTTTTCCTCCCAAAGTTGACGATCATCTCCTTTGTCTTACTGGTGTTAAGCTGAAGCTGGTTGAGCTCACACCAGCTGACAAAGTCCCTGATAACCGTCCAGTATTCCAGATTGTTTCCCTCAGAAACACATCCAACAACGGCTGTGTCATCTGAGAACTTCTGGATATGGCAGTGGGTGGAGTCAAAGGCGCGGGAAGTAGGGGTGCTGCAGCACCCCGTTGGTGGCAGCACCCCTTGTTGGCAAACTGCGATCAAGCCAAGCCCGGATTACCCAATGGGCATTAATCATTATGGTGATAATTATCCAATCAGAATAAAATAAAAGTTGTTTACAAAAAAATGAAGTCTCGTGATTGTGTGTTTTATAAGTCAGTATGATGACTGGACAGGTAATGATTGGGAGAAGGCCGCATGCACTGTGTAGATTGGCTAATGATAAAGGTGGGTGGCATAGAGCAGGTTGTTTACATCGTACTGATTCAAGATCAGCTTTCTAAGAACGAGTTGAGATTGAAAGAGTTGAATTAATTTGTAACTGATCCCAGGTCAGATTGGGTTGTATCAGCAAGTGAAAGTGTAGAAAAGGGAGAGAAAGAAGCGCCTGCTATAAAAAATGTCCCGCAAATGAATAGCTTTTTAAAAAAAGCTGGGAATAACAAAGAGGAGGATGTCGAGGAGCTAGCCAACGTTAGCTTGGAAGAATCGCTGTCTTCTACCAGCTACACTCAGCCACAGCTAAAGGTCGCTAACGTTAACTTTAGCGAAGTTGTTGTGGAAAAAGACAGAGATGAGGCATTACAGAACAAGGTAATGTACCTCAGGTACCATCATCTCTGAAGGCCCTGCACTACGGACAGATTACAGAGACCGTCCGGGAGGAAATTATACCCAGAGGGATATTAGCCTTTCAGAATCGGGCGGCTAAATATCCAGCATCTCGGAGGGGGAACGAGGCTGGCGGCAGAAAGACACGCTCTCTCACTAACGAGGCACTGACCCGACACCTTCGCAACGGTGAAACTGTACCACAGGAGTGGATTCTATATTCACTGTCCACTGTAGACATTTACTTTGTTGCCTGTAAAGTTCTACCAACACACAGCAACGCATGTGTAGTAGGGTTTAGCGAGCTGCTGAGGGAGCTTGACGTTGAGGATTTGATCTGCGACTTTGCAAAGAAAAAGACAAGAAATTAGAACTTCTAAAGGTAAGAGCTATTATGCTATCTGTAAATTGAGTGGGTTAATATAATCTGTTGTGACAGTGTGACCAGATAATGTACATATTTTGTTTAGTTTATTGAAATGCCATTTATATCATAATTTTGTGATGCTGCTATAGGCCTGTGTGAGACTTAGTTGTCAAGTGCAGTATATGTTGGCTTTTGTGTTTGTGAAGTTGCCAGCTGACTAAGTGACTGTTATTTTGCAATTACCTGCACTCAGCTGTGTTGTGTGATGTATCTTCAGTCAATCACGTTTCAGAATTACTATTGCTTTCTGCTTGGGTGATTTTAGTGAATACTATATTGCCATAGTCTTGAGCCATACAATGCTTTGGTATGATTTAATTCATTGTAACATTGTCTTGTGATGTGTGAGTCAGATGGCAGTACTTGGTTTATTGAACTGGAAAGGCATACTTGATGCCTGCTCATCTGATCCTCCAGGTGTAGCAACGATCTGTGCAGAAGATGGATCACTGCGTCATCTATCCCAATCACAGGCTGCTAAGCAAACTGCAGGGGCTCCAACTGTGTGCCCACCAGGGGTCGCAAGTGTCGCAGGATGATCCTCTCCATGGTCTTCATCAGGTGAGCAGTCAATGCAACAGGCCTGAAGTGGTTTGGCTCCTTCGGGCGCGGCGTCTTCGGTACCGGGACCACACAGGAGGTCTTCCACAGAACTGGGACTTTCTCCAGGCTAAGGCTCAGGTTGAACAAGTGCCTGACCACACCACAGAGCTGGTCAGCACAGTCCTTGAGAAGTCTTGGGCTGATGCCCTCCGGGCCCAGGGCCTTCCTTGCCTTGATCTTCTTTAGTTGACTCCTCACCTGGCCGGCCAGGGGAGGTGTGAAAAAAGGGGTGGTGGGTGGAGAAGAGGGCGAGGAGGCAGAATCAAATCTGTTAAAAAACGGATTCAGTTCATCAGCCCAGTCCTTGTCTCCGCTGGCTTGATTTCTCCCCACACCTTTGCCGTGGCCTGAGATGTTCTGCAGCCCTCTCCAGACGTCCCTGCCGTTGTTCTGTTCCAGCCGCTTTTCCAGTTTCCTCCTGTAGATGTCCTTCCCCTTCCTGATCCTCTGCCAGAGTTCCTTCTGGACTCTGCACAGCTCCTCTCCATCCCCTGATGCAAAAACCCTCTTCTTTTCATTTAACAGGGCCTTAATCCCAGAGGTCACCCAGGGTTTGTTGTTGGGAAAACACTGAACCAACTTGGAGGGCACAGTGTTCTCCACACAGAAGTTAATATAGTCTGTGATGCATTGGGTCATACTATCAATGTCACTGTCGTGGGGGCTACAGAGTGCTTCCCAGTCTGTAGTTTCAAAGCAGTCTCTGAGCTTATCAGTGGCCTCCTCAGACCACTGCTTCACAAGCCTCTTCACGGGTTGGTGTTTGGTCACCACAGGGGTGTAGTCTGTGACCAGGTGAACGAGGTTGTGATCTGAGCGGCCAAGTGGGGGGAGGGGTGATGAGGTGTATGCATTTTTGATGTTTGCATACAGTAAATCCAAAGTTTTAACGCCTCTGGTGTGGCATTTCAAATACTGGGTAAAGGTGGGGAAAGCAGAGGACAGGGAAGCATGATTGAAATCCCCAGAGATGAGGAGGAGGGAATGGGGGTGCTGGTTTTGAAGTTTAGAGACGACAGTGTGGATCTGATCTGTAGCTGCAGCAGCGACCGCCGAGGGGGGGGGGTTTACACGTTCACAGCAATAACCTGTGAGAACTCCCTCGGGAGGTAGTATGGCTGCATGCTAACCGCTACCAGCTCCAAGTCTCTGGTGCAGAGTTGCTCCTTCACAACGATGTGTCCTGGGTGGCACAATCTATCGTTCACAAACACAGTGATCCCTCCTCCCTTTTTCTTACCACTCTCCGTTGCTTTCCTGTCTGCTCGTAAGAGTTTAAAACCATCCAGGGTGATGTATGAGTCCGGAGAAAGTTCACACAACCACGTCTCAGTGAAGCACCTGAGGCTGCATTCCCGGTACTCCCTCTGCAGCCGGGTCAACGCCGTCAGCTCTTCCATCTTGTTGTAGAGAGATCTCACGTTCCCCATGATGACAAACGGTAAACATGGTTTATACAGTCTTTGTCGCTCTCTGTGCTTCACTCCCGCTCTGCATCCTCTTCTCCTTCTCCGTAACTCCATGGGGATCTCCTGCCGCTCCGCACAGAGAAGGGGTGTGTGGCGCAGAGCCAACAGCTGATCCCGGGTGTAAAACAATGGGGCCTTGGTTGAATGGGTAGCCATGTTGGGTGAGTTTCCCACAGCCGTGCCAAAAATTTCCAAAAACAGCAAGAGGCAAACTACGAATGTCACAAATATGAACATCCCTAGCTGCACACTTGCTTAAAGTGTCGAAGTGACAAGAAAAATAACAAAAAACACGAAAACACTAAAAATAGGTAGAAAAATACAGAGCTGCTGTAACAAGCAGCCACTCACATGGCGCCATTTAGTCTTGCTGCATCACATATTGCATGTGTGATAGGATATATCGTAATCTCCGATCATGCATGGGTCCCCCTAGACCTGTTGCATCAAAGTAAGAGGTGCTTAGGTGCTTTTATAGGTGGCACCTTAACGCCTCCCTTCTACATAAGAGGAATAGTGCCACAGCACTTTTACAAATAGAAAGTAACCAATTTCTTTATTAGTGTGGTGAAAACCATGAATATAATGTAGTTTGTTGACGGCAGAAAGTACCGAGATAGTGACATTTATAAGAAGGTGACCGAAAAGTTATTGCGTCTTAAGGTTGTCCGTACGTCCAGACGCTAAACGTGCGTCACCGTTTACATCGGGATATTGCCAATTGATTACAAATCCATGTATACAGGAGTAACTCTCTCTGCTCATGCATGTAAACGGGTTATTCCGAATGTTTCAGAAACCCGAATAGTGACCTTAACCTGACCATAACCCGAAAATTGACAGCTTGTAAACGTAGTCATTGAGGCAGGCTTTAATAACTTTGGTTCCTAAAAAAGGTAAAGACCCATGAGACTAAGAATCACCGCCAGCCAGTTTGTCGTGGAGGTGGATGCATCCGACACTGGGGTAGGTGCGGTCCTGTCTCAGCGGGCAACAGTTGATAACAAACTGCATCCTTGTGCTTTTTTCTCTCTGAGACTTTCTCAGGTGAAGAGAAATTATGATGTTGGCAATCAGGAACTGCTCGCCGTGAAGTTGGCCCTTGAGGAGTGGCGGCATTGGTTGGAGGGGGCGGAAAAACCTTTCATCATTTGGACAGATCATAAAAACCTTGCGTACATCCAGTCGGCCAAGCAGCTGAATTCTCGCCAAGCCAGGTGGGCGCTCTTTTTTTGGGAGATTTCATTTTTCACTGTCTTACCGCCCTGGGTCACATAATGTAAAGCCTGATGCCCTGTCTCAAGGTTCACTCACCTCTGGTCAAGGTCAAGGTCGTTTTATTTCATACCCGTAGGTAAATTCGTTATGCAGTAAAAAGAATTTGGTCGTCCACACATAATAAACATAACAACATACAATTATTCCACATACAAATTTACAAGTAATAATTAATAATCATCAATACTCATCATAACAAACTGCACCGCAACACCTAGGTGTTCTCTATCCATGTTAATTATGAAAAAACTAAAACTTCTCTCGTACTGATATTATTCAAAACTTCAATTGCGGCCGGAACAAAAGTATTCCTGTACCGTCTTGTTTTCCATCTTGAGGCTGCAAACCGGCGACCAGACGGAAGTAACTTAAAATCAATTCGTAAGGGATGCGACAGATCACTCAAGACAGTACTTGCTTTCTGATACAGCTGATTTGTGTAAATACTTCCTAAATTCTTTTGATTTACTCCTATTATTCTACTCGCCCACCTTACAATTTGGTTTAAAGAGTTTTTGTTCTTCACCGACAGGCTTCCATACCACACCCCAATGGAGAATGACAGAACAGATTCAATAAAAGCAGAATAAAATAGTGTCAACATGCGTCTATCAACGTGAAATTTTTCAAGTTTCCTAAGGCAACTCAAACGCTGTTGACTCTTCTTACAGACCATTTCGCAATTCAGCTCGAATGACAATTTTGAATCAATAACAATACCAAGATATTTAAAATTCTCTACCTGATCCACATCCTCCCCTTTAATAATCGTAGTGACATGATCAACAGGGCGTGTTCTAAAATCAATTATCATATCTTTAGTTTTAGTAATATTTAACTTTAAATAGGAATCGTCACACCAGGTTACAAAATCCTCTACAACTGGACCATGGCCAGACTCATCCCCCTGTAGCAGGCTCACCAACACTGTATCGTCAGCAAACTTTATAAATATCCTGTTTTCATGTAAGCTTTGACACATGTTGGTGTATAGGATGTATAGTAAGGGTGAAAGAACACAGCCTTGTGGTGATCCTGTGGATAAACATAATACATCAGAAAAGCTACCATTTACTTTTACCCTCTGCGTTCTATTAGTTAAAAAGTCTAGTAACCATCCCACTACATTGTGGTTCAACTTAAAATACTCTAGCAGTCTTCTGGCTAATATGTGGGGTTGAATAGTGTTAAAAGCGGACGCAAAGTCAATGAACAACAATCTCGCGTGAGTATTTTTACCCTCTAGATGCTTAGTCAGTAAGTTTAACAACATAAGTGAAGCATCCTCAACACTTCTATTCACTCTATATGCGAATTGCAAAGGATCGAGGACTTGTCCAGTCTTATTTACAAGCTCAGATTTCACTAATTTCTCAAATGATTTCATCACTAAAGAGGTGAGGGCAACCGGTCTCAGGTCATTAAGTACTTTAGGCTTATTGCATTTAGGAACAGGAATAATAATAGACTTTTTTCCACAGGTTAGGTACCTTTTGTACCCGTAGTGACCAATTAAAAATATCAGAAAATATTGAGGTTAGTTGCTTTGCACAGTGCTTTAAAATTCTCCCACATATATGGTCTGGACCAGGACTCTTGTTTACCTTAGTGGTGAGAAACATTTTCTCCACCGCTGCCTGTTCTAAGACTATATGGGAATCATCCTTACATAGGCTTCTTAGTTCTTCTACTTCATTTTTAAAATCAAAACTCTCAAACCTTGAATAAAACATATTAAGAGCATTTGAAAAGTCATCATTTGATCTAAAACCGTCAATACACACCGTGCTCTTATTTACATTATGGTGTATTCCTGCAATTGTCTTCATACCCGACCAAGCTGAACCCAAGTTATTATCTGCCAAGTTTTTTTCTAACTTAACTTTATATGCTTGTTTAGCTTTAAAGATCTCTGTTCTAACCTCTTTCCTCGCTGTTACCCTCTCTAATCTATCCCCCTGCCTATAGGCTAATTGTTTGTTCAGCAAACTTGATTTGACTGATTTTGACATCCATGGTTTAGTATTAGAGAAAACCTTAAATTTACGTGTAGGCACAATCATATTCTCACAAAAGGTTATGTATGAACATACAACATCAGTCAGTTCATCAATATGTTCACAAGAATCTTTGAAGACCTCCCAGTCTGTACAATCAAAGCACCCTTGCAAACGGGCGGTAGAGTCTTCTGACCAAATTTTAACTTCTCTTGTCTGAGGTTTTTCTCTCTTGAATAATGGTCTATAAATAGGAAGGAGCTGTACGCAATTATGATCAGCAGATCCCAGTGCTGACAAAATTACAACCTTGTATGCCCCCTTTATATTCCCATAACAGAGATCCAGCGTTTTATGTTGTCTTGTTGGGCACGTGATGTACTGGTAAAAATTTGGCAGGGTCTTTTTAAGTGACACATGATTAAAATCTCCCAAAATAAAATTCGGCGCCTCTGGTGAAATGTTTTGAAGTCCTTGAACAACATCAGATACAGTGTTCGATGCAATGACGTTGTTTGCTTTTGGGTGAATATATACAACAGTTATAAAAATTTGTGGAAATTCTCGTGGCAGATAAAATGGACGAAGGGATACCGACAATAACTCAATATTGGGTGTACAAATGTTCTCCCGAACAGTCACTGAAGTACAATAGCGTTTGTTGACATAAAGGCATACCTCTAGAGACTAGTAGCAACCCCGAAACCATCTTACCTCCCACCTGCAGTATTGCAGCAGTTACCTGTGACATTGAGGAGATTGTTAGACAGGCCCAACCCCAACCAGCTGACCCAGGTAACGGTCCTCCTAACTGGTAGTTTGTTCCTCAGTCTGTTCGCTCTCAGGTCCTGCAAGGGGCTCACTCATCACCTCTTCCTTGTCACCCTGGAGTCACTCAGAGTTTGGATTTCATGCGCTGGCGGTTCTGGTGGCACAAGATGGAGATGGACACTACTGCCTTCATCGCTGCTTGTTCGGTATGTGCTCGGAGTAAGAACTCCACCCTGCCCAGCGCTGGACATATCCGACCCCTGCTGATTCCCAGCCGCCCTTGGTCCCATATTGCTCTGGATTTCGTCACTGGACTTTACCCCTCCTCTGGAAAACAGTTATGCTTACGGTAATTGATCATTTTTCTAAGTTTGCTCACTTTCTGGCCCTACCGAAACTTCCCACTGCCAAGGAGACCGCTGACATTCTGGTGGAACATGTTTTCAGTTCACATGGTTTGCCCACTGACATTGTCTATGACAGGGGTCCTTAGTTTATCTCCCAGGTCTGGAAAGCGTTCTGTTCAACTTTGGGCATCACCTCCAGCCACTCCTCTGGATACCACCCTCAAACCAACGGTCAAGCTGAGAGAGCGAACCAGGAGATGGAGACCGCGCTCCGCTGTGTCACGGGGGCCAACCCTTTGTCATGGAGATCCATGCTCCCCTGGGTAGAATATGCCCAGAACACTCTTAACAACGCTTCCTCCGGTTTGTCTCCTTTTCTTTGTGCTCTTGGTTATCCCTTCACAGGAACGAGAACTGGCTGTACCCTCTGTTCAGGCTCACATGGGCCGATGCTTCAAGGTCTGGAGGAAAGCCAAGATAGCTCTGTCCTGAGCATCATCTTACATGCAGAGGCAGGCCAACTGTCACCGCTCTCAGCCTCCCACTTACTCTCCCGGGCAAGAGGTATGGCTCAAGTCATGTGATCTTCCTCTCAAAGTGGAATCCAAGAAAATGGCACTTTGTTTTATTAGACGTTTAAAATTCTGCTTGTAGGTAGCTTCTCTGTCTCTCCTCTTCCCCTCCCCTCTGTCTGTCTCTAATTGCAGGAGTGGAGTCTGATATGTGGGAATCAGGGTTCCAGCTGCATCTCATTACCTCAATCAACCTCTGCTTCAAATACCCAGTCAACCATCCACTCTGCGTCAGATGATAGTCAAGACAACCACAGCTAGTTAAGTAGTTAGTTGGACAACCACCAAATTTGCTACCTGTTTGCTAGTTGTGTTTTTGCCTGTCCTGATCAGTTTTTCTTTGTTCTTAACCCTTACAATTGGAACCTGACTCCTGCTGCCGCTTCAATCCTGCCATCCACCAGACCATTATCACTGGACCTCACCACAAACTGTACACTGGATAACTCTGACGGAACCACTCCTGCTTGGAACCCCTAGACCTGTTTGCCTCTCTGGGAACCTGGACTGAACTTAAGTACTATAACTTTCACTCTGGCTTTGCGTTTTTGTCTGCATTTGGGTTCTGCTCTTGTTTTGAACGTAACCAATACAACTAATTTGCCATCTAAAAAGTGCCTGTTGTTGAGGTGGGAGTGGTAATTGCTCTGTTCACGTTATATGCAAAAAGGCTGTTTGCAGTTTAGCAGCAGGTTAAATGGGACTACAGAGAGGGTCAGAAAATGAGATGCAGGAAAGCATGGTATGTGAGCCAGACCAGTCTGACTGTATCACACTCAAGATCCAGCGGCTTCGACTGCCTGAAGAGATACAACACGAGCTGGTACTGCACGCTGAACGTAAGTTCAGGCTGGAATTGGAGGAAGAGGGCCACTGTACCGAGTTTGACTGGAGGACTATGTGTGTAAGTTTTGAAACCAACCGTTGGAGGGACATCTAACCAGACTGTAAGGAATGATGAATGCTGGCTACTCAATCTACAAATTATATTGGTATTATATGATAAGGAACATGATTAATCCTGAGGATGCGCTATGTAAGTTTTGTAACTAAGCTTTAAAGGGACACTTAACCAGACTGAAAATGCATGATAAATGCTGGCTGGTCAGTTCAATGAGTGCTGGTTACTCAGCCTACAATCTATATTTTTGAGGTCACTTAATCAGGCTGAAAAAAGGGAACATGATGAATCCTGAGGATGTGCTATGTAAGTTTTGAAGCCAAGGGACACTTAACCAGACTGAAAATACATGATAAATGCTGGCTGGTCAGTTTCATGTTTACGTTTGTTAACGGTTAAGCTAGACTGAAAGAACATGAGGGATATGGTCTGTTCAGCTCATAGTCTGTTTATTGCTCCAACTAAATTGGTCTGTTTTTCACACAGCTTAATCCAGAAATTATTTGAAGGTGTTTAGAATATTGTTGATGTTTAACATAAGAATTAACTAGACCTGTTTCAATTAACCTGTGACTTAAGACAGGAGGTGTAGTTTTGAGCTGGAGTTTTGCGCAAACTGCGTTTGATGTGGTCACGCATCTTACAAATAGGGGAGGGGGTCTGCTGTTTTAGAGGGTTAGGGGATTTATTTTACTTTTTATGTTTTTGTCACACCTTGCTTAGAACTCACAGTTCAACCTTTGCTCCAGATTTGTCAGCAAAATCCGGTAGGATAATCTAAACACGTATGCGTTTCAATTTTAAAGATGGCTGAGCTTTCAATCCTTTCATCAGGGGGCTAAACGGGCCAATCAAACAAGCTGAATTCCTGGATTATTTAAGAAGGAAAAACAGACATGGCACTTATACAAGAGTCACACTTACGTAAAAGAGATGTAAATTAGCTACAAAATAAATACTTGAAGGTTGCTGCTTTATCTAGTGACGACACCAAAACCAAGGGCTACATCGTGCTGCTGTCACAGAGATGCACACTCACCGTAGACAAAAGTAGTAAAGACTCTTCAGGCAGGATATCATATATATATATATATATATATATATATATATATATATATATATATATATATATATATATATATATATATATATATATATATATATATATATATGTGTGTGTGTGTACTATGATAAGGAGTAGGAAAATAGCCTTAGTTTCAGTATACGTATATTTCATCATATACGTATGATGAAAGCTTTTTCCAGCGCCTGACCAATTAATTGCTCTCTCTCAATGAATATTCATTAATTATAAGGAGAGACATGAATGTGGTACTAGATTTAAATCAGGATAGCTCAGGGGTCAGCCACATGAAAGCCCAAAAACACATATCGGACATGTTCAATGCAATTGTGGAATCCCACCATTTTACAGACATATGGAGGATGCACAATCCTACTAGCAAGGATTACACATTTTTCTCCACAAGTCACCTCACCCACTCCCACTTTGATTATTTTTTGTGCTCCAGTGAACTTAAGGCAATGTTCCACACAATAGAAATGGAACCAGCAATCCTGTCTGTTCACAACGCGCTGATAACCACATTCCGTTGTGATATGTTGGGAGAAAGATCTAGAAGTTTTATTATTTAATAATTCCTTTCTCCAAAACACAGATTTTGATAAAGAGTTTACAGCCTAACTGGCGGAGTTTATATCAATCTATACTGACTCAGTTTCGGACCCGGCAGATATCTGCCAAGCCACTAAAGGATTTATTAGAGATTTCACATCTTCCTTTGCAGCAAATGTGAAGAAAAAGAAAGAGGCAAGGATTGCAGAGCTGGAAGAGCGTTGTAAATCTTTAGAGCAGTCTCTAAAGACATGCTTTTCTAAATCTACACATAATCTTTTAGTCACAAATTGAGCAGAGCTAAATTTGCTAAAAAGGAGAGCTGAATTCATAATGCACAGAGTGAGGCAAAATTACTATTTTAATGGTTGTAGACCAAGCAAATTGCTAGCTCTGAAATTAAAACAAAGTGAGTCCAGAGCTACTATCAACAGCATCCGCACGGACCGAGGTATCTCAACGAATCCTAAAGATACCACCGCCACTTTCCAATCCTTTAATTCAAAATTGTATGAATCCTCCTGCAATCAGGATCCGACACAGTGCCAAAAGTTCCTGAAAGAGCTAAACCTGCCTATTCTCGACCCAGAGGAGGCAGAAGAACTGGGTCAACCTATTACGTTAGAGGAACTTAAATCAGCATTAAAAACAGCTAAGAAAGGGAAAACACCGGGGTTAGATGGAATTCCATCAGAACTTTTATTACAGCACTTTGACACACTAGGACCTATCATTTTACAAACTTTAACCTCGGCCATAGAGAGGGGGCACCTTTCATCGACAAACCAACACTGCACTTTCAGTCATACACAAAAAGGGCAAAGATCCAATCAGGGTTTGTACCAAAGCGTTAAGCTGCAGACAATATATGCAAGAAGCCAAAAACCTTCCAACAACGGCAGCAGTTTTGTCACCGGACGCAGAAAAGGCTTTTGACCGCCTAGAGTGGAACTACTTGTGGCAAGTAATGGAGAGGCTTGGTTTGGGAGCCAAATTCATTGACATGGTACGTACTTTACATGGGAATACCACAGCCATAGTCTCAACCAATGGCCTGCATTCACAGCCATTCCCCATCGTGCGGGGCTCGAGACAGGGATGCCCGCTATCTCCCATGCTATTTGCTATCTCTCTTGAACCGTTAGCCCAGGCCATGAGGCAACATAAAATATTTAATGTCCAGATTAAATCCAATAACAACTCAATATCGTTATTTGCAGATTATATTTTGCTGTACATATCTGACCTTGAGGAAAAAAATTCTTAAGATCTTTAATGAATTTGGCTCAATCTCTGGCTATAAAATCAATTGGAATGAATCTAATCTTCTTGTGTTGAACAACAGACAGGTGACATCAGCTATTAGTGATACAATACCAACCCAATGCAAAATTACATATTTGGGCATCACCATTCACGCATCGCTACAGCGAGTTGTCCAGGACAACTATGAACTAAGTAGTGTTCAAAGGGATCTAGCCAATTGGTCTGCGCTGCCGGTATCGCTTTAATTCAATTAATTAAAATGAACATAGTTCCTCGTGTGAATTTCTTAAATACAATGATCCCCTTACACCTACCAATAAATTTCTGGAAGAAACTTGATACCGTAATCCGGCAGTATATTTGGAATAATAAACAACCCAGGCTAAAATACTCTACCCTGCAACGTACCGCAAACATGGGAGGCCTGGCCCTCCCTAACCTTAAAGTGTACCACAGAGCATTTCAGCTACGGGCCCTCAGAGTGTGGATGGACCCCTCATCTACAGTCCCATGGAGAGAAAAAGAGCAAAACCTCACTGGAAGTCTAAGACTGAAAGACCTTGCCTTCACAGGTGTGTGTCCAAAAAAAGTGTATGCTAGCCTATGGCCCTATTATCAACAACACATTGACCAAATTTAAACAGGTGGAGGAGCAACTACGCTACACCAATAAGTGGCATTTGAACACCCCAATTTGGCACAACATACACTTAATGTCTGGTAACAAACCTTTTGTTTATAACCAGTGGAGTGACCGAGGTATTTATACTCTAGACCAGTTATTCAATGATGAAGGTCTGTTAAGTTTTGAAGACCTGAGAGCTAGCTTTGAGGTCCGTAGGACATCCTTCTTCCTTTATCTTCGCTTAAGATCAGCCCTAAAATGTTATGGAGTACCATGGGGGAACAGTTACATTGGGGGAACATTAAATGGCTTGTTGATTCTCCTGTGAGAGGATTAGTGTCCAGGATTTATGCTGAACTGATGCAAGTATCATCTCCCAATAGTAAAGAAATGGGAACGAGAGCTGAGCTCGTAATTAATTGGGAGACAGTTTGGGACAAAATTTCCCACTTATTGGACGCATCAGAGGAGATACGTCTCTAATGCCATTCCTACTCCCTGTGGCACATTTTGCAAACCTGAATTAACTGGAACTTTTCTGCACATGGTCTGGGAGTGTGAACAGGTGCATGAGTTCTGGAATAAAACAACATCAATAATATCTGATGTGATTGAATATCGACTTCCTACTGACAAGATTGTTTAGTTACTTAATGATGACTCTAAATTACATTTACTTGGGAGACAGAAGGAAATTTGGCTAGCCGGATCAAAAGCAACCAAAAAAATTATAGCTCAGCACTGGCTTCCTCCCCACACGCTTTGTGTAAAACAGTGGCTGGCGTATTTTCTGGACAATTATGCTGGAGCTCTCTACGGCAAGGATTAACAAAGCAAAATCATCGACTATAGACCTATGGAAAAATGCAGCAGCATTCAGTCCTAATGACCTCAGCATCACCAGAATTAGAGGAGAGCGACTAGCGACTCTTTTTTTTGTTTTTGTTTGTTTTTGTTTTCTCGAGACTGCAGAGGGTGGGGGGTGGGAGAGGGTTGTTGTTCTTGTTCAGTTGTATTTGTCTGTTCTGTTCTGTATGTTCAAAAAAAATATAAAAATAATAAAAAGTTTATCTTAAAAAAAGGATGAAGGAATGAAGGCGTGCCGTCAATCCAAGAGTGGGTTTGTGAGATGGATAGGGTGGCGACGTTTGAAAATATGCAGTTTCCCAGATTGAATGTCTACACAGGAAAATGGGGACAGTACTTGAGCTTTCCGGAGGGCTAATAAGAAGCTTTGTGCTGGGGAGAGATGTGTATGATAAGCTCATTATATGGTCATTTGTACATATCTTTATTTGATTTAAATTTGATTTTGTTATTATTTTGTTGTTTTTCTTGATTTTCGTCTGGGTGGGTTGTGATGACGAGGGGAAGGAGGGCATATGTTGGTGTTGCAAATAGTTTTTTTGTGAATTGTATTAAAAAATAAATAAATGTTAAACATAAAAAAGACAGGATTAGAATTAGAGAATAAAATAGCATATTGATCAGTCCGGGTAAAAAACAGGTTTCACCAAGTCAGATTTAAGACTTTTTAAGACTTTTTCAAGACCATTATGAATGAAATTTAAGACTTTTATCACAACATTAACTAAGCCCTAAATTCAGTTTTAATCAAGCCACGTATCGCTAAACTTGTACTTCCCCAAAGCTGAAGAATAAAATCTGTTTTTATGTCTGTGGTACAATCTGAAAGAAACTCGCACCAACAACACGAAAGCTGATTGGATGTTGGTCTCATTTGTAGTTGAAATACAGCGAAATTATATTTGGACTACTGAAAGAAAGAACTACAACACCATGGAATAAACAAATAAAAAGAGCATTAGAGCTAGCGTTACATGGACGTAGGCAGGGACGTCACTAGGATTGAAAGAAAGGGGGGGCTTAGCCCCCAGGGTATGTGTAACTTGTGTTGGCAAAATCTTTGCACTCACATCTTTCGTTACTGTATTAGAGCTACACATATGTCAACCACCAGTCAAGAAACCAAGATGTTAACAAGTCAAACGTGACACACATATCCTCTTCTTCCATTTCTACTCAGTTCCTTCTGTCTTATCCTTTAAGATAAAACTAAACCCTAATGCTAATTTCATGACTTCGAAATGCAAAGTGGTCACATGAAACAACATCTAAAATGTCCAAAAACTGACAGAGGCCAAATAGCTAATAAGTTGGTAAGTTAAACAAATATGAAAAATAGCAGTACAAGAAAAAGAATAGGTATCACTGCATACTTTATCATGTAAGATATTAATACAGATCCTATTTAAAGTGGCTACTGTCTAAATACAATAACCTGATGACGGAAGGAATAAAATATTTGGAGTAATGATTACTGTATATACTGTATTGACTGTATGTAGGACTGCTTTCATTTCATTTTCACATGTGTATCAGTGGGGTAATATGTAGTCTACTACTGTGTAGTCTACTACTGTGTAGTCTACTACTGTGTAGTAGACTACTGTGTGACTACTATGTTACGGTGCGTACTGCACCGCGAAATCAGAACAGCGAAGTATGTGACAAATTCTAAAGTTACAGATTAGCCTATTTGTTTCTTTATAATAGGCATACATAAATCACATGCCAAATCACTACTGGTCAAAACATTAATGAATAGGGGCGGCCTCAGTAAGAGCGTTCTCCCCATGTAGGCTAGGCTGCGCGGCCCGGATTTGAATCCGACCTGCGGCCCTTTGCTGCTTGTCATTCCCTCTCTTTCTCTCCCCCTTTCCTGTTTATCCACTGTCACTATTAAATAAAAAAATAATCAAAAAAGAAGTTTGCCTTTCCAGTTCAATAAACCAAGTATTGCCATCTGACTCACCCATCCCAAGACAATGTTACAATGAATTATATCATACCAACGCATTGTATGCCTCAAGACTATGGCAATATAGTATTCAATAAAAAAAGAAAGCACAATAGTAATTCTGAAACGTGACTGACTGAAGATACAACAATGCCATCACACAACACAGCTGAGCGCAGGTTGCAAAATAACACTAGTCACTTAGTCAGCTGCAACTTCACAAACTGCAAAAGCCAACATATACTGCACTTGACCACTAAGTCTCACACAGGCCTATAGCAGCATCACAAAATTATGATGCAATACGTCTGATATGCATGGCTTTTCAATAAACTAAACAAAATATGTACATTATCTGGTCACACGGTCACAAAAGATTATATTAGCCTAGTCAATTTACAGATAGCACAATAGCTCTTACCTTTAGAAGTTCTAATTTCTTGTCTTTTTCTTTGCAAAGTCGCAGATCAAATCCTCAACGTCAAGCTCCCTCAGCAGCTCGCTAAACATACTACTAACCTACTACACATGTGTTGCTGTGTGTTGGTAGCACTTCACAGGCAACGCAACAAATGTCTCCGGTGGACAGTGAATGTAGAATCCACTCCCGTGGTACCGTGTCACCGTTGTGAAGGTGTCGGGTCAGCCTCGTTAGTGAGAGAGCGGGTCTTTCTGCCGCCAGCCTCGTCCCCCCTCCGAGATGCTGGACATTTAGCCGCCCTGATTCTGAAAGGCTAATATCCCTCTGGGTATAACTTCCTCCCGGACGGTCTCTGTAATCGGTCCCCGTAGTTCAGGGCCTTCAGAGATGATGGTGCCTGAGGGGCCATTACCTTGTTCTGTAATGCTGACCGGCCTCATCTCTGTCTTTTTCCACAACAACTTCGCTAAAGTTAACGTTAGCCACCGTTAGCTGTGGCTGAGTGTAGCTGTGGCTGAGTGTAGCTGGTAGAAGGCAGCGATTCTTCCAAGCTAACGTTGGCTAGCTCCTCAACATCCTCCTCTTCATTATTCACAGCTCTTTATAAAAAGCTTTTTATTCGCGGGACATTTTTTATAGCAGCCGCTTCTTTCTCTCCCTTTTCCACACTTTCACTCACTGATACAACCCAATCTGACCGGTGATCAGTTACTAATTAATTCCTCTCTTTCAATCCTATGTTTCAATCTCAACTCGTTCTTAGAAAGCTGATCTTGAATCATTACGATGTAAACAACCTGCTCTATGCCCACCCACCTTTATCATTAGCCAATCTACACAGTGCATGCGGCCAGTCATCATACTGACTTATAAAACACACAATCACGAGACTTCATTTTTTGTAAACAACTTTTATTTTATTCTGATTGGATAATTATCACCATAATGATTAATGCCCATTGGGTAATCCGGGTTTGATCAAACAAGGGGTGCTGCAGCACCTCCAGTGCGTCTATGCAGTGCGGTGCATCATCTTGATAGCACAACGACTCTTTGTAGCCTACTTCTGTCTCACTTCCGACTTTTCGGCTTTGTTTATTGTAGCTGGATATATCATTTGTTGCATCTAAATATGAATGAGGATAAATCGAATTGTTGTTCTTATTATTTAGGGGGGCTTAGGAACATTTTGGGGTAGCTTCAGCCCCCCTAAAATAGGCCTAACGACGTCCCTGGACGTAGGAAAATGAAAACCTGTTTAAAATTATTTAAGACCTACACAATACTTAAATACCTAAAATTTAGATTTTTAAATTTTAGACTTTTTAAGATCCCACGGAAACCCTGATGGTGGTCATTGTTATTATAGCTACAATGCAAAAATTATTTGAATTTAAGTTTTACAGAAGTTCAGAGGACATCAGCTCTTCAAATCAAATCTACAGGATTTCTTATTTTCATTATTCAAACCAGGATTGCATAGTGAAATGCAGTTCATTCATGCTACACAAACGTATTCATTGTAACTGTATATTTTTACATTTTGCTCTGTCTATCTTGAATAGCGAGAGTTATGTGCTGCTCTAACTTCCCCACGGAAGCACCTTGAATTTCCCCTTGGGGATCAATAAAGTATCTAGCCCTAAATGCTCAATGCTGAAAATACTAACATTCATTTAACTTAGCTTACACCCTTCACTTCCTCTAAAAATATATCTGCACATTTCATATGGACATATCTAATGAACTGAACTTGAAAAAATGTAATAGTAAAAAGATGATCTGAAAAAGAGAACCTACCTCGTAGAATCTGATAAAGAAAAACTTTGGCGTGGTCTGAGCTCAGAGGCTGTGGTGATACGATGATCTTATGGAGGTCACTTTGCATCAGTTCAGTCACGACATAGCTGACCAATGGGAAATTAAGGAGGAAAATAATCACAGAAAATGGTCTTTGATCATTGCAGTTTCCTAAGCTCTATTTTTGTTGTCAGTGGACAAGTTGACATCTAGGACCACTCTTTTGGGTTGATGGCCAAAGATTTCACGACATTTCTCTTACTCATCTGGAACAAATTCCAGTGTCTGTACCAGATGCTTCCTCTACTTCAACTAAACTAGACCTGAGTCAAGTTTCGTGTTAATCAGAGTAATTGTTGCCAAAATACAAAACACTTCCTGTTTTGACTGCCACCTACAGGAAGTTGTTCTTCTATTACTTGCACATTTTTTTGGATTATCAAAATGATTTTGATAACTTTTGTTCGTGAGAGTCCACAGATTCTACTTCACATTTTCGCATCAAGTACTTCAGGGCATGCCAGACAAGTGCAATCGGGTTAAGATCAGGGGACCTACAGTATTAAAGGAGAACACCGGGCAATTTTTACGGTAATCTTGAGAACTATAAATATGCAAAAAACTAACCGAATCTGTGCTAGCAACACAGAGCTGCTGCAGCTAATGCCCAGAGCTCCCACTTAGCTAAAACAGCAGTTATGGGGGCATAAGATAAAGAGTGCCTTTGTGCCTCTTAACAGACACATAATGCATTTAAAATGTCTGTGCAACATGAACAGGGCCCTTACATGACAACAGTTTTCAACGCAGACATTGTTTAAATTCACCTACACTGTAAAAAAAAAAAGTTATTTCACTGGAATTCACTGTATAATTTTTCGGATTTTTTCCGTTTTTTCCACATTAAGTGTTAATGCCATAATAATACAGAAAAATACTTTTATTTAAAAAAAACCCATTAAATTACGGTTTTAGTCTGTAAATTGATATAATGAGATAATATAGTTGTTTAACAGGGTAATTCCATTGCTTTATGGTCTTGAAAGTTAAATTACATTGAATTTTATGTAAAAAGACAAAAAAAAACATAATTTTTACGGTGTGTAAAATTGAGGCATCTTTCTGGTATTTTAAAGTTAAACCTTAAATTTTATGTAAAAAAAAACGTAAAAAAACAAACGTTAAAAAACGGTAAAAAGTCTGGCAGCAACAGTTGCCAAACACTTACCGTGAAATGACAGTAAAAAACCTTATGTTATTCTACAAAGAATTTCTTTTTAAATTACAGATATTTACTGTACATTTTCTGTATTTTCACAGTCCAACTACTGTAGAATTAAAAAGAATTTTAATCAAAAAACATATTTAGAATGTCAAACAAATGTATAAATCTGTACAAACACTGACAAATATTGCAAAATACCTTTAAAATTACATAATTTAAATGAAAACTGCTGTTTTCATACGGTTTTCTTTGGTAAATTCACAAAGTTATCCAATCCATCCACAAGAACTCCCTGTTAAAATACAGATTTCTGGACGTAAAACACACAAAAATCATGTCAAATTAATGTAAAATTACCCTATTTGACAGCCCATTAATAGTATCTCAAAAGCTTTAGGCATTTATTTTACATGATTATCCAATCAATTTACAGTAAATTCCTGTTTAATACTGGTTTTCTACTGTACAAAAAACAATATGTGATAATAACTTGCAGAACCATTATTTTATAGTCATTACTTTGTGTAAATTATTTATCAGCAATTACAATAAACTCTTCAATATGTCTACAAGCTTTTCCCCGTAAATGTATAAGGGTTTACTTTATAAACAATATTGTATAGTGTTAAAAAGAAACTATCTAATATACTGTACTTTAATCATTAATATATCAGGTTTACTTTATACAAACAATACTTTATAGTGATTAAAAGCAACTATTCAATATATCTACAGACTTATCCCATTAATTTACTGTGTGTATATATATATATATATATATATATATATATATATATATATATATATATATATATATATATATATATGTGTGTGTATATATATATATTTATGTATATATGTATATGTATGTATACATATTATATATATGTATGTATATATATATATATATATGTATATATATACATATATATATATATATATACATACAGTAAATTAATGGGATAAGTCTGTAGATATATTGAATAGTTGCTTTTAATCACTATAAAGTATTGTTTGTATAAAGTAAACCTAATATATTAATGACTAAAGTACAGTATATAAGATAGTTTCTTTTTAACACTATACAATATTGTTTTTAAAGTAAATATATGCATATAATATATGCATCAGAGACTCTTCAGAGGGTAAATATTGGTATAATGTAGGGTCCATTTTAGCTTATTCAATGTGGTCTCATACATACTGTGTGTTAGTGTTTTAATCGCTGTCAAACATCATCATGTCCAGTATCTCTTAATGCAAGCCTACTAAATTCTAGCCATAGAGTGGGACTTGTATTTAGCTTTGCAGTTATTTGAAGAGGGGTTAACAGAGGTAGCCTACTGAGACAGGTAGGACCAGCCATACCCGTTAAATGCATTGAATGAGACTGACATGAACCCTCACTGCATGGCCTCAACAACTTCACAGCAAAAACCTACAAGTAATTGTTCTCAATTATAGTTGGATCAATGCAATTACATTAGAAACTACACTACTGTAATATTTTGCAAGCATATTTATGGTAATACAAACACTAAAACAACTTGGCAGCACACAAGCTTAAAAAGCTGTACTGTACCAAATCACCACTGGGGCCAATGCGGACAAAGATGCTGTATTTAGATCTGTCTTTGTAAAAATAAACATTCTTTCACCTAAATATTTGTGGAAACAAAGCCATAACTTCAGTTATGGGAATGCATAAGAGAGAAGAGTCAACCTAAACTACAAGCCTTGGATGTACATGATGTCTATTTTAGTCAAAGTCTGTGATATGGTCATCATTATATAATCATGTTTTGGTCTGGCGAATTAGTTGACAAAAGAATCGTGCAGCCACAGTTCCCATCACATAGGCCCACAACCCTATAGGTCTACAGGATGACAGTACAATACACAGAGAGCCAGGCAGCCTTCATCCTGCGTAAGCCTACATCTTCACCATTCTAATATTTTAGGGGGCATCTGATGTTCTTGCCTCATTTCACTTCCGTGGAGGCCATGGGCCTATTTCAGATTCATGGCCCAACATCTTTTTCCATTGACTGCTTACTGATGTCCGTGGGGATGTCTTATACTGTGTCCACTCTGGCTTTTGATGTTTGTTCCTGTCTGTGTCATGCAAACAGCTCAGAGCATGAGCTTCCCTCTTATGTCAGGTAGAATGAATATTCATGCATGTACGGTACCTTAAATGCCTCACCAAGGCCTTGGTGATCTGACCACCCCTACCTCTGAAATTACACTACAATTTCCATTGAATTGCAATGGTTACACAGGCATTGATGCACATATTGGGCAATGTGTGTTTAATTTGTAACAAATGGATTGACTGTGCCACAGCTATGCTACATTTTTATAAGCGGTGAGAAATCAATATTAATGCACACAAATACCTCAAATATGTACCTGCTTGCCTAACTTGCACACCACCTAACCTAACTTGTTCCGCTAGTTCCAACCCTCATACAGTTTAATTCAACCCTGAGTTGATACGCCACAACAGACACAACAGAGCCATACGTGTCATGTCAGATGTTGCTTGATATGGTCCTATACCTGTAATTTAATGTAACAATAAAGGAATCTTGAATTGTGGGCGGCTGCCCATTTAAAGTTTGTCCCCTCTTATGAATGTCATGCTGGTTTGTATGGACATCTGCAACATGATGCTTATTTGAGAAATTATCTGTGATTTCATTTAAAAACTGAAGGAGTAGGCTTTTCATAAAAGGCTGTTATGAATGTCATGAAAATAAGCAATTCAGAAATTTTGGGACGTTTTTACTGTTTTTCCCAATTCCCCACAAACTAATATGCAGACCTCCTTTTTATGTATTTGGTGTTCTTCAAATAGAATATGTAGCATACATGTTCTTTTCCTTATAAAGTTAAAATTGTTGTAAAAACTATTTTCTCTTAATATTAAGACCCAAAGTGAGCCACAGTGTTGAACAAAATGCAAGGTCATTGTGCAGTCTACTGCTCCCTCAAATCATTTTGCCTCTCCCCAATTTCTAGAGGTCAAAGGGAACAAAGAGTTTTTCATGGGCTGAGGTAATATATGGTGAATAAAGACAGGGAGGACACAGTATGAATAAAGCTTTACATTGGTGTGGTGTATATATATATATATATATATATATATATATATATTTTAATTTAGCAATACATGCAATGTGTGAAAGACTGGGAAGGGATGCTAGGGCTCAACAGTTTAACCAAGACTTCTAGCATCAACGTGAACATTGATAATCTGGACGTGAAGCGATGACCTTAAAATGGTTGATTAAACAGAAATGTAAACAGAAATTGTCTCTTAGTCTCATTGACATGTTTAGTCTATGTGCTTCAAATATCAAGAAAGTGCGCGCAGATTCAAATAATTGAATGTTGCACAATCATTGGATGAATCATACCAGGCAGAGACGATCTTGACCAATGATATTGTTTGACTTCATGGGGGGGCGGTGCTAACGTCAAACTTGTCTCGACGCAGAGTCAGGACTTTTCCACGGTGATTCACATTCAGCTTTCACTTAAGGTAAAGTAATACTTTTCTTTTTATTTACATGCAGTTTCCTCACGAGATATCAACTGGACACGAGTTAAGATAACACTTGCATACTTTCACAATTTTAAAATATCAGTAGGGATAACGTTAGCATTTGCCGTTTATGTGCCTACATAAGACTGTCCTTATGTAACTTTAGCCTTGAATGTGAACCATGCACCAATCATAATGTTAGCTAGCTAGCTAAATATATAAATGTTAACTAGCTAGCTAGCTACATTAGCAATATTTGTCAGTTGACTAATGCTAACGTTAATTTAGTAACGTCAACGTTCCATGTTTAACTTAAGTTCATATTTCCTTGTGCAAACACAGACCTTACAAAGACAGGTTAACTTAGTAGCGTTAACTTGCTAAGTAACGTAAGGTTAGTAGTAGACCGTTTAGCAGGTCAGCTTGATTAGCTGGGTACTAATACTAGTAACTGAGGAAACGTTATAACGCTCCGTTGCTCCTAACGCTAGGTAGTTAACATCACTGTTTATAGCCGTTTGACGTTACCAGGTTATGCCTCAATATTCAATAAGCTATCTATCTTAGCTGACTAACTTTACGTTGGTTCTACTTTATGAACAGTGAACCACACGTTGTAATTAACAATTTACCCCTGCTTCATTTAAGATTTACAAGTGTAACAAGTTACAACATGACTTTAAACGGAGAGTCTGCTTTGTGGACCACATCTTAATTTGAATGTGATCGTTATTTTCACTCATTATTCAGTGTGTCCAACTTAACATTATCATTCTGTCTTTCCATTCTCGCTTTCCACATAAAAATAAATGGACAGGGAATTGAACAAACTGAGAAATAAGATGTACTGTAGGCTACCTGCTCTATTTATAAGTGTTTCTCCCTCCAGACAATTGCACTTAGTCTGTAATGAAATATTTATTTTAAGTTTCATTTTTGCTGTAAATCTAAATAAATAAATACCTGGTGGTCAATGCTGGGAAGCCTCCACAAATAAATCTGAAAAAATGTATAGTACTGTTACAGTCATTTTCAAATCTCACCCTAATTCTTTAATCATTGTTTAGGCAAGATGGAAGAAAGGAGGATACCAAGATAAGAAGATCAAGGAGATACAGAAAACTAAAGTAAATAGATGTTCACCATACAGTATCACACGTTATCATCTGTACCATACCACATCTTTCTCACCCATGTTATGGCTCTTATTCTGTGTTCAGTTTGACAAGGGTCAACAGACCAGACAGCTGTCCCACAGCCAGCCTGAGAACCTGCTTTACGGTCTGAATAGCCTGGGTGAAGTTGAAGACTCGTGCATCAGATGGCTGAGAAAAGGATAGCCCAGAGCAAGAGGGAGCCCAGCAGAGGCCAAGAAGGAGGCAGCAAAGGAGTTCACAAACCCACATACATCTGAAGGAGGTACCGAATGACATGCGGGGTCCATTTCAGAAAGCAGGTTTAGTGAATTTTCTGAGTTTGCTAACCCTGAGATGAGGGTAATTCTGGGTTTTCCGTTTCAGAAAGAGAGGCAACTTAACCTCGGACTCTGTGAACCTAGCCTGGTCGGGAGCAGGTTTTCTCCTTTCAGTCTCCTCCCTCTGACACAGTGCTCTTTCATGTCATCATTCATTTATCGGTCTTAATCAGGCGCATTTTAGCGCAGTTTGTTACCTGCATGAATAAAAAAACAGGGTTGGTTTATTAACCATGTTAGGCAGACTACGAAACGTTTTTTTTTTTCGAACATGGCATTTCCTTTTGTCGATGATTCCGTTGATGAAGAAGCTGTATTACTTCGCAGGGAGTTAAACATACGTCTGGAGATGATATTGAAACCCCGACATTTTAATTTTTAGATAACTTCCTATTTGATAGCTATCATTTTTCTTCCCAGTCTATCAGTTATGTAGCCTACCTAACCATATCCACCCTCGTATCACTAACGTCTCCCATCGTGGACATGCGCTACATCCCAGCACATTCTTTGTGTTACATTACATTTTTTAGTCAGAAGAGTGTGACTCACTCTGAAACATTTTTTAAATGTTTTTGTAGTGTTCCCTGGACACAAACCAGTAACAGCCATTAAAAAGATGTTCCACAGTATTGCAGGTGAATGATGTAAACCCTTTGAAATAAAAGATTATGAATTATAATTCTGTTAATGATGGTGCTGCAGCCTCAGAATGGGATTAGTAGGCCTAGGATTTTTATAGATTATAGGTTCAATACCATTTCACCAGTAATATTATACTTATGATTAAATATGATACACTATATTGGAACTAACGCATTGACTCCAGCAGCAATTTTCTCCCATGCAAATTCTCTCTTTTACAGCAGCCGCTCTGTTGCTTTTTTAACTAAATACATGTTCAAACTCGCTGTATGTGTGCATGAGTATTTCCGCCCACCAGTTTGTTTGTGGTTGTTACCATGATGAATCGTAGTATCATGGCTCCATTCATGCTGCCTGAAACCAAAAACTCAGAGTTTCACATCTCAGGGTAAATCAACTCAGATATCAGGGTTAGACTCAGTTTGTTAAATCTCCTTTCTGAAACGGGCCCCTGCATTGTTAACGGCTGCTTTACCTGGTCTGTGCTTGTAAACAAAAACAAAAAAACAACAACCAAGAGGTTACACCCATAGACAGTATATAATGGACCAATAGACCCCGTTGCTCTGGACGGAGACCAGTGAAGGCTATTAGAAGCACTTTTCCGGTGATCTCTTCCCTTACTGAGCAGCCTCCAACTGACAGAGACAACGTAAATGTGACGTGAGCAACGTGTCTGAAAGTTGTAAGTGTTCTGGTAGCTGTGCCGAGAGAAATCTCAATCATTTCCAATCTTACATAGACGGAGAGTGTAGGTATATGTAAGGAGATAACATAAGCACAGGCTAATTATTGCTAACTAACATGCTAGTTAACATCCGTAATTAAACCTACAATGTAATTAAACAGCTAATGTAAGTCGAAACTGCCTGCGAGCTTCTCCTGTACTATACGGTAATTCCTCTACTGTGCGACAGTAAGTCACTTGGTTATGACACAAGCGTATTTTTACAAAAACGTCTGCTACGGAGCCATAACGTGAGGTACAAGGTAATGGAGCCTTTTATACATTGTCGTGTTTCTTTAGAACTAAACAACGGACAAATAGAGTCTTTAAACGCTTCAGATGTAAAGTTATTCGCAGTCAAGTGATGTAAAAAAAAAATGGCGGTCAGTGGAATGCTAACAAGAGGTGATCTATTTGTAGCAACAAAATGGCGCCATCGGAGGTTCGCGTTCTGAGGCGAAGCTTACCCCCTTGGTTACACCCCTTTTTTGTTGGTACAGCCTTACTTGGGTCTAAACACAGTGACTTGGGACTTGTTCAAGACGGTGAAGGTTAAGACTTGTGACTTACACATGTGTGACTTAAGACAGTTACACACCAGGGGGCATGACGAATAAGTGAAGCCAATATGCAAAATAATCGGCTGTGAATATTTCACATCAAAACTATTCACACCGACAGTGATGCAAATTTGCGACAGTTTTCAATAAAAGTTTTGGATGTTCGCGCCAGCTCATCTACCACGTCAGTAGGACAGATGCTGAAGAGAGAAAGAAAGTGACGGAAGATGTGGTGTGAGCGGACGAGAAGGAAAGAGCAGTCGGAGCAGAGGAGAGTTAGCGATTAGTGGTGAAGATATGAAGTGATTGTACAGCAGCTAGATTCTGCAGTTTGAGAACAAATAAATGTAGCAGCTCCTCAAAATCACCAAAAGGTGTCCTGTCTGGTTTCCAGACTGCTGAGTGGAGGGACGGAGGTTAGCTTCGGATACGTCAAAGGAAAAGCTGTAACGCTAAGCTACTGTAAGCTATTTATTGAGTTTCCTCCAACTCTAATTGAGTATACAGTTAATACTCAATTGAATTCCCTCTGCAAAAACAGTGTAGTACCGTATATGTCTCGGGCTAATTGTGAAAGTTAAAAACAGAAAGAATGTTTCTGGCATGTGCTGCCTTTGTAAAGGTTGAAAGGAGTAATAAAGTTAGCTGACGTACAGTCTGTAGTTCAGACAGCAGACAGCAGCCTTCGTGTTGTTGTTTGGTGATCCTCATAAGTGAACACTACTTGTGACAAAAACAACAGTTTGAAAAAATTGATTGACATGCGAAATAATCGCATGGAAAAAACATCCCTGGTGTGCAACGGCCTTTAATCTCACCTCTGATATTTTTGATTAAGAGCTACTCTCCCGCAAAGCCACAAACCAGAAATGTAAGACTCAAACTATGATGTCATCAGGTTACTAAGCTGCTTCGTAGACAATGAATGTGAAACTAATTTTGTAGAATAAAAAACAAAAACAAATGATGTTTATTCTATGTTAGCCTTTCATTTCTGAAACAGAAAATCTACCTGTTCCCTCCGAACATCCTCCTGGATGTTCTCAGTGTCTCAGTGATGTTCTCAGTGTCATCTTTTAAATCTTTCTCAATTCATTGTTTTTGAAAAAGCTCCAGACATTATATCAGATGACATCACAAATTTGAGTTTGGGGATTTTGGAGAGTTTCTTATGTTTCCTGACATTTTGAACACACATGTATGAATTCCTAAATTGCCCATAGTTACCCTTTTACTATAATGTAATGTACCAGACAGTTTTTGCTCCCATAAGTTTATTCATGTGTGAACTTTAAGGATAGCACTGTTTAAATAGTGCATTTATCTGTAAAACAAGCAGTAAATGGTCATTTTATGATACTTCCTGGTTATGATACATCTTAAAATCTCATAGTTCTCAAATAGAGATCTGTAGTGAATGGATTGGACAATGCTGTAAAATGTCAGCAGAAAAATTTATATATTTATTGTGTGTAAAAGTAGTTGATGCAAATGCACTTTTACATAGCCCTTTTTGGTTTTTGTACATTCAAAACCCCATTTACTAATGAGGAAATTGTGAACATATATTTGATAGTAATAGTAATTACTGTCAAATAATGTTTATGAAGTAAATCCCATGCACTTATAAGAAAAGTCTGTAGATATATTGGTGTTGCTTGTTATTACTGTCAAAGTTTATATAAAATAAACATGTATGTGCATATAATGGAGAGTTGCTTGTTATTACTGTCAAAAAATGTTTATATAAAGTAAACCCCCTACTCAATGAGGGAAAGTCGATATAAGTGTAGATATACCAGATAGTTGCTTTTAAATTACTATAAAAAAAATGTTTATATAAAGTAACCTCATATATTAATAGTAAAGGTATGTAGGCTAGATATATTGGAGAGTGCTTTTAAATTACTATAAAACAATGTTTATATAAAGTAACCTCATATATTAATAGTAAAAGTATGTATATATATATATATATATATATATATATATATATATATATATATATATATATATTGGATAGTTTCTTGTAATTACTTTAAAGAACAGTTTATATAAAGTAAAACCCCATACAATAATGAGGTACAGTCTGTAGATATATTGGATAGTTGCTTGTTATTACTGTCAAATAATGTTTATATAAAGTGAACACCCATACAATAATGGTAAAACTATGTGTATATATTGGATATTTGCTTTTTATAACTAAAAAAAGTGTTTGTATAAAGTAAACTTCATATATTAATGGTAAAGGTGTGTAAATATATTGGAGAGTTGCCTTTTATAACTATAAATGAATGTTTATTTAAAGTAAACAACATATATTAATGGTAAAAGTATGTAAATATATTGGAGAGTTGACTTTTATAACTATAAATTAATGTTTATTTAAAGTAAACAAGATAAATCAATGGTAAAAGTACGTAGATATATTGGAAAGTTGCTTGTAAATACTCTCAAATATTGTTTATATAAAGTACTGACTATTATTACAATGTTTCTGGAAGGTATTATCCCATTATCTTCTCTTTTTTGTACGGTACACAAACAGTATTAAACAGGAATTTACCGTAAATAGATTGGATAATCATAAAATAAATGCCTAAAGGAGGGTATTTGAAAGTCATTTTACATGATTTTTTGTGTGTTTTACATCCAGAAATCTGTTCTTTAACAGGGAGTTCTTGTGGATGGATTGGATAATCTTGTGAATTTACCAAAGAAAACCATATGAAAACAGCATATTTCATTTAAATGATGTAATTGTAAGGTATTTTTGCAATATTTTTTAGTTTTGATAGAGATGTATACATTTGTTTAACATTCTAGAAATGTTTTACAACAAGAATTTGTTTTAATTTTACAATAGTTAGACTGTAAAAATACAGAAAATATTTACAGGAAATTTCTGTATTTAAAAGAAGAATTTTCCTGTAAAATAATGTAAGGTTTTTTACTGTAATTTGACGGTAAGTGTTTGGCAACTTTGCTGCCAGACTTTTTACCGTTTTTTTACGTTTTTTTTTTTTTTTACAGTGTACCCTGTTAGCTGCTAGCTGCCGTCTGGGATGAGCGAGTGTGTTCAGCCAGGCTTCGGTAATAATCATCACGCAGAAGTTCTATTTGTAGCATATATATCCATTTTGTGTGCGATCCATCTGGCGTTGCTGAGTAGGAGTCTTGGAAGTGGCGATCGGTGTGGTAGTTTCCTTAGCCGGGCTTGCAGGCCCAACCAATGTCCTTGCTTCGGTTTCCTCGCCACTTACCTCACCTGCCGCAGCCGGCAACAATCCAACGAGCGCCCGCTGGTCCTCCAGAAAACTGTTCATGCTTTCGCAGTGAAAAATTGTAGTTTATTTCCCCATCAAAAATAGGTAATTGAGCACTGTAGTGGTTATGACCATACTAGTGTCTATGTAACTACATGGAAACAGACCAAATTATGTCCGTGCCTTGTACTATGCCTATTATTTATTTGCTGACTTTAGTTCAGCTTTTAACAAAATGCAGCCTCACATTTTAATTGAACGATTAGCCTCACATTTTAAGTTACCCAAGCAGATCTTATTACTAGTTCTAAATTCTTTAACAAACAGAAGGCAGCAGGTCTATGTAAATGGAAATATGTCCATGGTCATTGTATCAAAATACAGGATCTCCCCAGGGCTGCGTGCTCTCCCCCCTGCTTTTTATATTATACACTGACAACTGCAGGTCATCTTGGGAGAACAGCTACTTGGTGAAGTTCTCAGATGACTCAGCCCTGTTGTCGCTTCTCCAGTGCATTGATTTAAATGTGTCTAAAACTAGAGAATTAATCATAGACTTTAGAATGCATAGTGACGAACCAAAACCAGGTGTAATACACAATGAAAATGTTCAAATAGTCCAAACATATAAGTACTTATGCACAGTGTTTGACTCACAACAGAAATTGAGTGAGAACACTGATAGTATTATTAAGCGAGCAAACCAAAGAATATACCTAGGAAGCTTAACTCTTTTGGGGTCAGTAAATGAATTTTATGCACATTTTATCAAGCCATCATTGAGAGCCTATTAACATTTTCTTTCATATGTTGGTTATATGGACTAACCGTAAAAAACAAAAAGAGCTTGAATGACATTGTTAAGGTATGCTCAAAAATCACTAGTACCCAGTTAAAAAATCTCCGTTCCCTCTGGAAAACTCCAGCTGTCCAGAAAGCAGACTGAATACTGTGCCAACCTGATCATGTACTCAGTAATGGATTTGTTATCATGCAGTCAGGTCGGCGGTACTATGTGCCAATACGGAAAACTAACCGGTAAGCCAACTCATTCATTCCCTCTGCTATAAGAGTGTTAAATGAATAACATACAAGACTGTTAAATGAAAGCACATAACTATAACAAAACTGGTTCTTGCACTTCGCTGCTCTGTTCCGTCACTGGCAGGTGTGTGTGTGTGTGTGTGTATGTATGTATGTATGTATGTGTGTGTGTGTGTGTGTGTGTGTGTGTGTGTGTGTGTGTGTGTGTAATGATTGGGTCATGTGTAAATGTGTGGATGTTACGGGAGAGAGAGAGAAGCTTCTTTAAACAGGGGGATGTATGACTGCTGCAGTACTATTTATTGTCTATTGTTTATGTAAATTTATTATTTTATAACATTACATTATATACAATGCGTGCTAATGCAATTTTTAAGTTTTGTTTAACCCTTAAAGGGGTGATAGAATGCAAAACCGATTTTACCTTGTCATAGTTGAATAATGAGAGTTTAGTGGATAAATAGGACATACATAGAACCTCAAAATCCCATTGACACCCCTTTCCTCTGCAAATCTCACAATTTGAAACTGACTCTGAAAACGGGCGAATCTCAACTCCTCCTTTTTTGGCTCTAGTGTCTATCTTTGTCACGCCCCAACATTTACAGGCTACACCACCGATCTGAGGTCAGCTTAGTTTTCTGAATAGGTCGAGCAGATCTCAGAAATTGTATACATTGTTCATCTGCTATTTTACCACTAAATTCACTTCTGAGACTTTTTTATGCGAGAAATCAACTATGTAGAGGTCAAATATGGGCTGTTTTATGAAATTTGCAAATTTTGTCCGACTGTGGGTCGGAGTTCAGTTCCTTCACAGCCCCCGGCCTGCTGTGAGGTAGATGGAGCTCCGTCACGGCTGGCAGCCCACGGCACTCCATACCCGCGCAAAATCAGTTTTTTGGGTTAATGGACTACCAAACACCGCTGCCCTGACAGAGCTCCAGGGCCTGCAGCTCCCCTCTTGTGTGTGAGTGAGAGCACGGTCAGCCCGCAATCTCTTAAGATTAAGACTGAATTAAGATTGTGTGTGAGGCGTAACAACCTCCCACACAGGTTCCAGTTAATCTTATAATGGATGTGTGTTGAGTTCACAGGTCTGTCACGGGTTAGGCTATTGGTCAACCTGGGCCATCATTATTATAATAATAAATATATATATATATATATATATATATATATATATATATATATATATATATATATATATATATATATATATTTATGTATTATATATATATATATATTTATTTATATATTTTTTTTAATTTCATATATGCTATGTTGTATATTCATGTCATGATTATCATAGTTAAAATGATTTGCCAGGAACGTGCTGTTTATTCAAAGATAGAGCTTTATTGACACAAAACACAGACAGAAAAAAACTGCGTACAAAGCATCGGAGACACACAGCACACACAACAAATATCCCTCGCTCACGAGAAGCAGCACCGTCTACACCTAACTCGCGGCTGCCTCAGAGCTGTTGGTAACCGGCAGAATTCGGTCCATTTTGCAGACGTCTGTGGTGCGTTGTCCTGGATGTCTATGTGGCGCACTTCCAAATGTCCACCTCACCTGCAGCCAGCACACTCTGTCTCGCTTCCAGCAGCTGTAAAACCAATCAATAAAGACAGTCAGTACTGCGCAATGCACTGCGTATGGACACAACACATCTATGAATGCACCTGAAAAATATTCACATTAACCAAACGGATCTAATCTTACCCTCTTTTCTTCTCGACCGACTCCGAGATGAGCTCTTCACAGCTTCTGCCCGCGATGCCAGATCTGGTTGTTTCTACCTGAAGCTCCTGCGTGCTGTCTCGTAGTATGTCTTACAGGCAGCTGGAAAACACTTAAATGAGAGTGGTATGAATAAAAAACATAAGTCACAGTAAAATTAAACAAGGAAAGATGAAAAAGTAAAAATTACTTACACACAATGGCGTCATTATCAGCGTCATGTAAATCTGGACTTGCAGACAGCTCCGAGCAAATAGCTAGGTCACCGACTCGTTATGAGGCGAGGTTAGTCTGGGAAAAAAAAAAAAACTATGGTTAAGATCGGTATCTATTAACGTATCTATGTCCTTATACAGAAGAATTCATGAAATTCATTCAATGAAAGCATATTCTTTAAATCTTACCCTTGCTCCGGTTCGTAGCGCCTGCTACAGTTTGTCCGAGTTGTGAAGACGGCGACTGCTTCCTGTAAATTACGAGATAAAAAAATATACTTTTATAAAACATCACCCGCTCAGCTCTGTAATGAATGGCGCTGAAAACAGCCACAGTTCTGTGCTGCTCGCATTTAAACTTGGTGGGGTTTAAAACATTACTGCCAAGTCTAAGTAGCCTGTTTAACATCCAAAGACAGTCATTGTACGATCAAGAGTTAATAAACAGTACAGACTAGCTCGCTGTTTCATTAATAATCATATAGCCTACTTACGTTGTCTTCTTCTTTTCTGCGAGCGCATCTTTGGAGAGTGTAACGACAACTCTTTTACCAGTTGGCCTGAAATATTCCCATATTTCCGAAGCTTTTGCTCCAACTCTCGTCTCGGACTCATCTCCCATGTCCCGCCACTTTTTTTCAAATGGAAGCAGTGAGGGTGGGGTTAGGGGGCGGGGCAGTATGATAGAGAGAGACCTGAGAGAGACCGTGGAGCAGATTAACCAGCAGGGTGGGCACAGCGCACACACTGGTGTGGAGGTGAATTACAGTGAGTTATAATGGATTACTGGGAAATGTTAATAAAAGCACAATTGAAGTCTGGATTATGAGGCCATTTCAGCAGAGCCAACAGCTTCATATGCCATGGACATGTGAATATGGTGCTGAATTTGCCAGTATTTTAAGAAGAGAAATGGTTGGGACCTTGTCATGCAATGACAACGCTGATATGCTTTATGTGAAGCACATGTGTTTTGGTGTCAGCAGAAAGACTTCTCTTAGAAAACTGTACAGTGGAGCCTCTGTCTCCATTCCACCATGACAATGTTGGATGAGCAAGACCAAAGACTGTAGTCATGTCACTATGCTCAGTGGTTGAGCTAGGAGACTGTGAATTAATCATGGAATGCACATTTTACCTTTGTGGCAAAGCCTGATTAAAACTAATTGTTGAAATAAATTATTTTGTGTATCTTTTTTACATAACATTGGTCATTGCTAATGACATACAAAGTAATTAATCTAGCATACTTCCATTAAATAAATCAATTCAAGCTAAAATTGAAGAGTCTACAATTACGCTATACTGAGTCTGATCTATTTTAAGAGATTTTCTTAAAATTAATTATATATATATATATATATATATATATATATATATATAGTTAATACCTTTTAGAAAAATGTCACCTGGGGTAAAACTCCCCCTGCTGCTACCATGATTTGCATTTGTATAGCTCACAGCATTTTCATTTACATGTGAAAGCCTCCCCTAGAATTAGAGGGACATGGGGGGACAACTGCCAAGCAAGGCCCACGTCAATTTCCGACAATTTTCGGCAGTTTTCGGTGTTGCCTGTAAATTGCCGTGTACAGCCGTAAACCTGAAGTTCCACGACAATCTACAGTGTCGCATACTGACGAAAATCCCACTTTTCATGCAGTGGATGTTATATAAGTGCCGTGACAAAATTTTAACTGTAAATATACTCTAGTTATGCCGAAAGTGAAGCTAACTAGCCGCAATCTGTACACATAGGATTGAAGGGACACTAGCAGCTAACGAAACCCCTAATGTTCACAAAAATGCATTAAATTGAAATCGGACACAATTGTTAGCTTTATATGACCTTGGAGTATTCAAACTGTAAATATATTAAAGTTATGCCGGCAGCTGGCAGCCGGCCAGCTCCGCGGAGCCCCGAGCCCCGGTAGTCCAGTAACCAAGGAAACGGTAACTTTCACTGGGTATGGAGGTTGCCGCTTTCTCATCAGACTGTGTGGAGTGCCTAAAGTCCGACACGTCTTACCAAATTTGCAATTAGCCATACATTTTCGTAAAACGGCCCATATTTGAGCTTTATATAGTTGATTTCTCGCATAAAAATGCCTCAGAAGTGAATTTAATAACGAAATAGTAGACAGTAGTAGCAGTGTCTGAAATATAAGACCTGCTGTCTCGTCTCCAATGTGTTTCTATGTGGTTCGCTCAAACCAATCAGCGCGCAGCTCATCTAAATATTCATGAGCGTACCATATTTGGAAGAAAAGCTCTTGTTCCAAATAGGACCATATTCACAGGGCAGTTAAGGGCCCATAAAATAGCATTCGGGCAATTTTCAGCCCAATCAATGTTACATACCCTATTAAGAGACCTTAAGGAACAGTGTGAAATACCCTATATAATCATTCTATCGCCCCTTTAATGGATGGGTTGGCTGTAAAACTGAATTGCCCCTTTGGGGACTAATAAAGTTATCTGAATCTGAATATGAACAGTAAAATAGTGTTACAGAAGGCTAGCTGTATCCTGGCGCTGTCCCGTGGGAATTCAGTTGTAGCAGGAAACGGTAAAAAGCAGTGTGCAGATCGGAGCTTAGTGTGTGAAGAGTGAAGAGCGGAGGTGTTCACAAGGGAAGAAGCTTGGAGTAACGTAACTATGGAGAATATAGCAGACATACAACACACGGACGAGCCTTTTGAGTTTGATGGTAATCCTTATTTATTCGAACCCGAGTATACTAGCCTCACAAGAGTTGGAAAGAACGAGACAGACAGGGCAACAGGCAGATGAAGCAGCTGCTCCAAGCGCGAGCTACAGCTAGCCTTCAGTAACGCTATTTTACTGAACAAGGTAGGTATGTAGTTACATAGTCACCAATATGGCCATAACAACTACAATGCTCAATTACCTATTTTTGATGGGGAAATAAACTATAATTTTTCGCCGCAAAGGCACGAACGGCTTCTGGAGGACAGACCAGCGGGCGCTCATTGTTGTCGGCCGTGGCAGGCGAGGTAGGCGGGGAGGAAACAGAAGCAAGGATGCCGGTCGGGCCTGCAAGCCCGGCTAAGGAAACTACCACACCGATCACCACTGCCAAGACTCCTACTCAGCAACGCCAGATGGATCGCACACAAAATGGATATATATGCTACAAATATACACGGAACTGATGCATAATGATTATTACCAAAGCCTGGCTGAACACACTCACTCATCACAGACGGCAGCTAGCAGCTAACAGGGTAGGTGAATTTAAACAATGTCTGCGTTGAAAACTGTTGTCATGTAAGGGCCCTGTTCATGTTGCACAGACATTTTAATTGCATTTTTTGTCTGTTAAGAGGCACAAAGGCACTCTCTATCTTATAACCCCCAAAACTGCAGTTTTAGCTAAGTTTTAGCTGCAGCACCGATTCGGCTTTTTATTTTTTTTCTATTGACAGGTCTCGCATATTTATAGTTATATCAAGATTATCGTAAAAATTGCCCCAAGTTCTCCTTCAAATAGAAAACTCAAACATTTGTTATTTCAGTTTTAAACAATAACAGTCTTGTGTCCCATTTTGTTTCCAGGAACCTGTTTCAGAAAGTAGGTTTAACAAACTGAGGCTACATTTACATTGCTACATTTTGGTTTAAAAAACGAATATCTTTTGCTATGTTTACACCTCGCATTCACACTGCTCTGGGGTTTCAGAGCACAACACAACACTTCTGACTCTGTGTTGGTTCAGAATCTGCGGGGTTGTGTTCAGAGGTGGGTAGTAACGAGTTACATTTACTTGAGTAAGTTTTTGAAAAAATTATACTTCTAGGAGTAGTTTTAAATCTCTATACTTTTTACTTTTACTTGAGTAGATTTGTGAAGAAGAAACTGTACTCTTACTCCGCTACATTAGGCTACAATGAGCTAGTTACTTTTCTTTTTACCTCTTTGGTATTTTACGCGTCATTGTTTTTATCCCCCCGTGTACGCCTCATTTTAATGTTTTATTGGCTCTGCCACGTGACTGTGGCTCTGCCACGTGACTGTGTTTCACCAATCAAACGTAGTTGTGCAGTCTCGTCACCGTACTCAATCTCAGCGGCGGGACCGGACCATGGATGTATTAAGAGAACGGACAGGTCAGCTTTACAGTCGTAGCAAAACAAAAATGTCAGAATCAACCGCCGGCAGACACAGAGGAGGAGGAACACCCCAGAGGTCTGTACTACAAATCCAGATCAACATGTCCTGGATTTCTTTCAGTTACCCGGCTTCACCTAACCTAACAGCCGCGGTCCCGCATCAGCTGTCACGACGGTGGTTATCAACTAGTTCAACCAACCCAGGGTTTCCCAATCCAGCCACGCTTGTTAACATAAAAGAGGCGATGTTTGCCCAACATGAAGAAAATAGCCACATATTTTACATAAGAAGAGCAAACTATCATTCTACATAAATATGAAGAACAGACACGGTTTTACAGGCAAAATGCAATACAGTCGCTGCTTCCTAAAACAGGAGGACAGCTGGCAAAAAAAACAGGCGACGCTGTGCATAAATCACAACATCAATATCACTTCCCCATCAGTCAGGCACAAGATCTGACCATAATTACACTTGTGCTTTCCGTCGTTGCTTTAGCCTATTATTTCAGTTGCAACCCTGGCACTGGAAGCGATCGTGAGAGCAAATAAAACATATAAAAAACATAATTCAAACCTTCTTCTTCGTGCGTGCCATTGGCGACACACTGATCAAAAAGCCAAGAAATAGCCGATATGTAATTCCCTTCCATTAAAATCTATATACTATTTCATAATTATATCCATCAGGGAATGTTAACGGGGTTGTCGGACTCTAAATGTTTTTTATATGAGCGCACCCCTCTCTCCCCCTCTTTCTCTCTCTGCGCACCGAGCTCCGCCTGATCTTCTATAAGAACGGTGACGCCGTTACCAATCGAGTATTGATTGGTCAGTAGATGGTGCTTTTACACCGGTTGATCTCTCATCTCCAACTTATTTGGAGTAACTTGTGCTTATTTTTTTATGTATTATTATTTTATTGATTTTATTTTTTAAGTACTTGAATTTACCTGGATTATTTTAATTTAAGCTATTTTTAAATTAATTAATTAATTAATTTGAATTTATTTTATTGATTGGATGAACTATAATTTGCCTAAAGATGATTATTTTGTATTTTTGTCCGTCTGATTGAATGCTTGTGTTAAAAAATAAATCAAACGTTACTCAACAGTTACTCAGTACTTGAGTAGTTTTTTCACCAAGTACTTTTTTTTACTCTTACTCAAGTAATTATTTGGATGACTACTTGTTACTTTTACTTGAGTCATATTATTCTGAAGTAACAGTACTTTTACTTGAGTACAATTTTTGGCTACTCTACCCACCTCTGGTTGTGTTGCAGTCTTAACGGTCCCAAACGGAGACCTTTGAAAACACAGACACGGACACTGATGACGTTTCGCCGCCTGATTGGGTCATAACGCCTCATTCTCTTGGACTAAGCTACTAACCTTGCCATGGCAACTACCAGCAATGGGCGGTAGATCCTAAATCGGATCTGCTAGAATGATCGACGTAGTTAGGTTTAGGCATGGGGTGTGGTGATTGGTAAGGGTTAGGGTAGGGAATACCAGGAAAAGCCCATCAGAGGCAGAATAGGGCAGGGTCCGAGCCACGTCCTTTAACGATGACACGTCTATCATTTACTGCAACGGGCAGCATATACATGTTGCCTCCTGTTTACCCCGGCCCGCCCATGCCCAATATACGAGAATCTTCATGAGATGTGCGGTTTGGGCCGGTTAGTTTAAACCTTGATTAGTTCTTCTACTAGAGATAAAAACACTTGTGTGCACGCAGATCACTTTTGGCTCAAAACTCTTAGCAACGTAAATGAAGCCTGTGACAGCAATTTAAACACAGTCACTGAAATGCTGTTAAAACACGTCCAGACTATATGCAGCCTATTTTAAAAAAACTCAAACTACATTTTGCAGCTGCACCACGATCCTGCTCACTCAGAAATATTTACATATAATCTCCAATAATATAGAATTATATTCCATCAGTGTGACCAATCACATCATGTGTGCAGAGTGCAGTGTTATAAACACAAAAAGGACATGTAGAGGTTGTATTCTACGGTTTGTTATTTCCACTGCCTAGCAACTTGCTGTGTCTCTGCACTGTGCACTACCCGGGTCAGGCTTCTGTAAGAGATTGGTGCTCCTATGGAGCTCATACTGCTAATCAGCAGATCACATAGCCTGTAGAAGCCCAACCCAGGCAGAGCAGTGGCGAGTCGCAGATTAGGAGGCAATTCAGAGCCTTTCTATTACCTGAAAATAATCCACGCCCTCTGGCCACAGGTTAAAAATGATTGTTCAACATATAAATACTGGAATCCCTGAATCCATCTTTGAATCAATATATAGTGAAGGATACATTTCTTCAAAGAAGTCGATGTGTGGAGGTTGTAGTATGTCCAGAGCAGACAGCACCTGAGGAGAGAGTTAAAGCCAAGGTTATTTTTCTTTTGCTGAGGAAGGGCTCGTCTGTAGCTTTTTGATGGGTAGCTGTCATTCACATTTGGCTCAGGATCCAGCCCTCCTAATACCAGCCAAATTATCAACAGCATTTGCTGACATGCTACGCTAAGCGCATTGTCTCATTTCCGGTGCTACTCTGTGTTGCTACTCTAGCCAAACTCAGTCAACTTTGTTTTATTCTTTCTTATATATAGCAGTTAATTACCAGTTTTAAATGTATACCTACACTAGTTCTACTAACAGCACCCGTAGTTATCTTCTCTTACACCGACTGTCTCGTTAATCTCACAGTTGTTTATACACTGTTAGCTCTGTTAGCAACTTTAACTCAGCCGTTAGCGATGGCTTCTTCCCCCTTCCTCTTCTACTCAGTGTTGCCAGATCTCGCTAGATAAATAAGCAACCAGGCCTGTGAAAACAAGCCCAAAACAAGCAACTTTTTCTACGGACCCCCAGGAAGAGAAAAATAAATAAACTGTGTGCACGGTTTTACAATCTGTGGGTACAGATTGTCAATTTACATCCATGTGGACAGATTGGTAAACTGTGCGCAGTTTTGCAAAACTGTACACACGGTAGTTTATTTATTTTTCTCCCCCGAGCTTCAGGACACTGACTACAATAGGGAGTTAAACCACCTTTTAACATTAGAAAACTGATGGGATATCAAATATAGACCAAGTACATTATATACACGTGTATATAATAACCTTTGATAATTAAAATTTCCATAATACCATCCTGAATTCACAAATTATTTATTTAATATTGCAGGGACTGCAGAAGATCCCATTTTTAAATAACTATAACCCAGAAACAGGAGAAATTATTACGACGGGTTGAATCCATTCTTTTACTCCTTTCTCTTTATCCCAGTCTTTGTTATATTTATTCCCGTATTTCGCCCACTTTGCCCCAGGCATTTGTTCTTCCAAAAACTCTCCTACAGTCCACTCACCATCAGTCGCGACTCGCGCGTATTTTCATTCAGTCACTCACTGACGTTTTCCTAAACAGAAAAAAATGATTGCCCTGTTCTGCCTCTGATTGGCTAGTACTCGTTGCCATCTGGGTCAGAGCCAATTAGAAGCAGGATGTGGGTGGGAAAAAACTCTGCTGTCTCCTGTGTGTATGGGGAAAGGGGAGGGACAGAGGGAACAGGTAAGACTGCTTGACAACTTATTACGGAGCTGGGAACAAGCCCAAAAAAACGCGACCCGCGACTACCAATAATTGTAAGCGACTTTACAGAAAAACAAGCCCAAAGTCGCTTATAATAAGCGGACTTGGCAACACTGCTTCTACTCTCTCTTGCTCGGTGTGTCAAATGTTTAGCTATTCCTCTGCCACTTTTAGTGATAATGAAACATGTAATAAATGTAGTTTATTTACTGCTCTGGAGCCAAGGTCTTAGTGAAATAGAGGCACTGCTCCGCACTAGTGAATGTAACTCGTATGCTTATGTAGCTAGCCAGGGCTCCGTAGCTGGTGTGGGCCAACATAGTGCAGCTTCTGCCAGCAGTCCCCCGGCAGCCCCTGAGCAGTGGGGAGAGTGAGTGACTGTCTGAAGGAGGCATAGGTCTAAACCAAGCCCATGGTTAACCACCAACCCCTTCATGTTCCTAACCCACTGGTGACACACCCGCTGAGAAGCCAACTCTAGTTATTGGAAGCTCCATTCTGAGAAACGTGAAGTTAGCGGCACCAGTGGCCATAGTCACGTGTATCCCTGGGGCCAGAACAGGCAACATTGAATCCTATTTAAAACTGCTGGCTAGGGATAAACGTAAATACAGTAAGATTATTATTCACGTCGGCGGTAACGACACCTGATTACCCCAATCGGAGATCACTAAAATGAATGTTGAGTTAGTGTGTGCATACGCAAAGAGAATGTCGGTCACCGTAGTTTTGTCTAGACCCCTGCCAAACTTGATAATTGCAATGACATGTACAGTTGCATGTCATCATTCAACCACTGGCTGTCGAGGTGGTGCCCAGTAAATGATGTGGGCTTCGTAGATAATTGTTTCCTCTATGTTGATTTTGTAATGGTGGCCTGCCATGGCAACATTTCTGTCGCCACGGTATCAGAAATAGGGCAGACGCAAAACAAGGTTTCCGCTATGTACATGTAGCAGCGGCGCACCGCCGCTCCTTCAGCTGTTTATGAAAAGTCATAAGGTTGTAATTACTTGACTGTCTGCTCTACTGAACTCAAGCGAAATGTCATCCGCTCTATCTCCCCTTTAGGGTGAGCAAGTGGAACAGCAACAGGACGTCATCACTCGTGAAGTCATGGCAACCAAATAAACATCAGGGCGACTCAATCTTAGGCAAAGTGACAAACAGCGAAGAAAACCGCGACATGAAATCCACACTCACGCGGGTCCCGTGAAATATGACAGCTACAGTTTATTGGAAAATAGCATTGTGGACACAGCATTTGATGAATTTACTGTTTATCAAACCCCAGATGAGACAAGAAGCTAGCGAACGGTGCGGTACCTCTGCTTTTGAGTCCCCGCTGCAGTAGACGCTGTATTCCTCCGATACGTTACTGTTTTAAAACTGTTTTCCAGGTTAGTGGGGGTGCATACTGCTCAAAACTAACATGAAAAACATAGCTAGTAATCAAGGCATGAAGTTAACTTTGTTGAGCACCAGCCAGTTTTTTTTTTTGCCTCATAAAGGTGAAAAAACAGGACTTGCTGTGTCTCTATGATCTACGGAGCCCCTAAGGGGACATGGAAAAAAGAAAAGAAAAAAAAAAAAAAGTTTAGTTTCATGTGCTCACATGAAACTTTCATGTGCGCACGCAAAACCTTTTCATGTGCGCACATGAAAGTTTCACGTGAGCACATGAAAGTTTCACGTGAGCACATGAAAGTTTCACGTGAGGGCAATTACTTTCATTTATGAACAGTTACAATCATCTGGCCAACTCACGGATATAGGTGGATTTAGGGCCTACACAAAATGCAAGGAGAATGGATTAAACAAAGGAAAGAGAATGTTCAATTAACACGAGAACTGAACGGGATAATTCTAAAACGCTTAACGTAACGTACCTAAACAACGATCAATGATCCCCAAATTTCCCCCACTGAAAACTGAAAAAATCTAACCCAAAGTCCTATTATTGTGGACGTTATCTGACGTTAAGCGTTTCTGCTTCACATTTTCAGCAGGGCAGTGGAGAGGCTGTGGATTGACTCCCAACGGTTCTCATGGGCTGTATAAAGCCCTATTCGCACGGGATAAGTATTACCTGGGGACCTCTTGTAGTTTATAAATTACCCCCACACGTCTGTGTTTCGTCTGGCGCATTCACACGGCATAACTGAAGTCTGTATTTTACTCAAATTTACAGACATTATCCCCCCGGATATGATGTCAAAACTTTTCATTTAGAATTGACAACGCAGCCAGTAAGACCCCAAATCACAGAGATGCCGATTCGCACGGGACTAATATTATCACAGGACCTCCGTTTTCGGCGAAATATGGTAGGTCATTTGCGGGGGAATTATTACTTTACAAATTACAGACATGACCGATTCGCACAGGATTAAGATCACAGACAACCTCCGCGATTATTACAAATGACTGGAGGTCACCAGGTAATACTTATCCCGTGCGAATAGGGCTGTGTGTATATATATATATATATATATATATATATATATATATATATATATATATATATATATATATATATATATATATATATATATATATATATATATATATATATATTCTTACAGTTTTCAGTGGTTACGATAGGAGCAATATGAGAGAGAAATTTTGTAATCCTTGATCGTTGTTTAGGTAGCATAAACCAAGTTAGCTTTTATCGTTTTTGTCCCTGTTGAACTCAGAATGAGGAGATGGCTCCGGAGCCAAAAGTCGGCCGCCGAAACTATAAGGCCTAATTATCTTTGGCACTTAGACTCTTTTGACAAATTGAAACCTTTTTGGCATCTATATAAACTCATCTTTAGCCGCATCCGCATCCTTTCTAGTTCTTTGCTGCAGTGCTGCTGACTGTGGCACGGCACTGTTCGTAACAGCACAAATGGTTTTGCGCTGTTACGAACATATTGTATAATAATAGGACTTTGGGTTAGATTTTTCACAGTTTTCAGTGGTTATGAGGAGCAATATAAGAGATTGATCGTTGTTTAGGTACATTAAACCACGTTACGTTAAGCGTTTTAGAATTATCCCGTTCAGTTCTCGTGTTAATTGAACATTCTCTTTCCTTTGTTTAATCCATTCTCCTTGCATTTTGTGTAGGCCCTAAATCCACCTATATCCGTGAGTTGGCCAGATGATTGTAACTGTTCATAAATGAAAGTAATTGCCCGATCCAAATCGCTGTATCCCTTTTGCGCCGGAACAGATTAAATAGGCTACATTTTAAATGTCGTATCAAAACAATATAGCCTAATGGTGACGACTTCTAAGCAAAGCAACAATGTCCTTATAATGAAGACCTAGATTAAAATATAGTGCAACTAATTAACTTTACTGTGGTCATTCACTAGCTGTCTCCAGTATGGCCCAGGCTACGCGCACACGAAACTTTCATGTGCTCACGTGAAACTTTCATGTGCTCACGTGAAACTTTCATGTGCTCACGTGAAAAGGTTTTGCGTGCGCACATGAAGGTTTCACGTGCGTGTGAGCACATGAAACTAAACTTTTTTTTTTTTTTTTTCATGTCCCTCCGTAATGATCCTATCCTGTCCTATTCATGGTAGTCTAATCATGGACATTGTGCCGTCATCATGTGCTGTAGTAGGGGTCCCGCCTTGATAATACTGCATAGTGGTCCGGTGTTGGCTCGTTACGCCCCTGTATATAAGAGATGAGATGAAATCAGGAGTAGCCTAAGCGCACAACAACAACAAAAAAACACTGGTGAATGTGGACCATAACACATGAGTTGTTGCAAAAAAGTTGCAACTTTTTTTGTATAATTCTTAAAAATAAATAAATAAGTACTATTAATTAATTACTCTGGGCTGAGATGTTCTAGGAACCTTACCAAAAAGGCTCAGGATGATGATGTTGGTATAATATGAAAACGGCTGGTGGATTTAAGACACAAAATAATAATTTATTGAATGAATCAAATATGAACGTATCTGTCAGTGGCTTGTTGATCTTTACATTGTTAGTTAATTTCCTATCCTGGGCTGGGACACACATTCATACGGTTTAATAAAGTACTTATTGGACTTTAACTTATCATTGCACTTACAATAACGAGCGTAGCTGTCCTCAATTTAGATCAGCCTGTAGGTCTCATCTGCGTTTTTTCCTGCATCCACCGTGTGTGATTGTGTGTGTTTGTGTGTGTGCGCGTCAGTCGCGGGGGAAACGGAGCAACAGCCCTGCCCGCTGCAGACAGCTGACAAGATTGAAACATCAGCAACTTTCAGAGACTTTCAGAGATGGGAAGTAAATACTTCGTTACTGTACTTAGGTAGATTTTTCGGATATTTCTACTTTACTTTACTATTTTTTTTGTGGCGACGTTTTACTTTTACTCCTTACATTTTAACAAGAATATCGGTACTTTCTACTCCTTACATTTTAAAAATTGGCTCGTTATTTTAGTTTTGTACAACAGGTCGTAATGTCGGAGAATAGCGCGGACACACGCCTCACACCGCGAGCGGGCGCGTGCACCGCACAGAAAAAAGTGAGAAAAAACAAAGAGAGACTGCTGTCCGGAGGATAATCAGTTGAGATCGTGTGTGTGCGTCCTTGAGAACTGTAAGTCGTATACCTTATGTTGTCAGTTCATTTAAGCCTGTTGTATTATTGGTCTATAGTTCTTGCACAGTTAAAGTAGGTTAGCTAGTGATTTTGTTGTTTGTGTTCAGTGTTCTTCACCTGTTAGCTAGGTTTCACGTTGCTTGTAAAGCATCAAAAGAGAGAAGTTGTCTTCGTCCGTGTTTTACAGACACACCTGGGGGGAGCGAGGGGGGGAGGTATTAAAGAATCAGCTTTAAATACAGTCCTAATCTAGTCCTCACTAACACGTTTCAAATAATTTCACTGGAGTTACAGTTATCGGTAACACTTTATAATAACTACACATAATTCATCATTTATTAAACATTAGTTAACTATTAGTTAATGGTTTGTTTATTATTACTTATTAATTGTTCATACATAGTTCATCATCGGTAAAGTATTTGTTCACACAATTATAAATGGTTTGTTCATAGTAAATAAGTCTATTAGTTAATGTTTTTTTTCATCATTATTAATTGTTCTTACATAATTCATCATCAGTAAAGCATTTATTCACATAGTTATAAATGGTTTGTTCATAGTAAATAAGCCTATCTTGAAAAAATATGTTTGTAAGTACATGATTTATACTTAACAAATAATGAAACAACCATTTGGAAATGAAATAATTTTCCCATTATAAACCAGTTACTAACTATTGCTAAATGCTTTGTTCATCATTTGTAAAGCACTGCTCCTATGTTAATTCTCATGAATGAAGCATTTGTATACACACTCATAAATGCTTTGTTCATAGTAAATAAGGCTCTTGGAAGTTATGTTCATAAATAGAAGTTTGACACTTTCTAAGTATTGCAAAATCCATTAGTAAATTAAATAATTTTCCCTTTATAAACTATCTACAAACTAGTAGTAATTTATTTGTTTATCATTTGTAAAGCATAGTTCCTACATTCATTCTAATCAGTAAAGCATTTGTAAAAGCTGTTAGTAAATGGTTGGTCCATAGTAAGTAAGCCCATGTAAAATGTTTATCAGTATATTTTTTAATAATTCCTACATGATGCATTAACCATTTGTAAATTAAGTAATTTTACCATTATCAACTAGGTACTCAGGAACGTAAACGGTTGTTTATAACTAGGAAGTTAATGATTAACAGACTATCTAGACCTACATTTGTTCATGTCTTAAATAAAATGTTATGATTTAGAAAAAGGCCTAAACTAATAGCTTGGGTTTTAACACATCTGTTACAAATACTTAACAATAATGTAATCCATGATTAACTCATGAGTTACTACTGGTTAGTTAAGTATACTGTGTGAGCCCATCTAAAGTGAGTACTTTCTATGCTTTTACAAACCATTTATAAATGAGTTCTAAAGGCTAACAGAACCTGGACACACACATGTATTGCTCTATTTGGACATGCCTTCAGAAATATGCCTATGGATAGTTAGTGTTAATACATCTTTAACAAGCACTTACCAACACATCAATCCATGATTAACTCATGAGTTACTACTGGTTAGTTAAGTATACTGTGTGAGCCCATCTAAAGTGAACACTTTCTATGCTTTACAAAGCATTTATAAATGAGTTCCAAAGGCTAGCAGATACAACAGAGACACAAGTAAAAAAAGTATTTGTAACCCTTATTACGATGTCGCAAGAATGTACATTTATGAAATAGCTCGTAGTAGTGTTATGTAGTTGATATCAATGTGAATTTGGACCAGAACCAGAAGAAAACTAGATTGTTAAGAGCCAGAGAATTGAACATCAATAAAGAGACTAGAAAAACAGGATAAAGTTTGAGAAGTGTATTAATATACACAGAAACATGGCATACACATATACAGATAAAACACAGGTATGAAAAATAACAATTAAAATAATAAAGTGCGCTCATAAAATAAACCCTTTTCAGTTCTATGAGCTCAATTGTTCTTTGATGACAAGAGTTCAGAGATGTTCAACGTTGGGGCTCATATGAGTGTAGATAAGGCCAAATCAGTTCTCTCAATTATTATTATTATTTCAAATATGGGTTATGAAATATCACCTCATTTTATTTTCATTGTAGCCTAAGCAGTTGATTTTATTACTGAATAGTAATTGAGAGAACTGATTTGGCCTTATCTACAGGTGGAGGAGGTGGAGATTTGAGAAGCGCTACGCACAGGAGGTCCCGGTCCAGAGAGGGATATTGAATCACATTGATTCTTCAGATCCCAGAGTCTTCCAGGGTTAGAGATTCCCAGTTCAGTGGGCTGGGTGGCGAGCTACAGGATCGAGACTCAGAACTTATACAGATTGCACTGTTTCGCTTCACATTTTCAGCAGGGCAGTGGAGAGGCTGTGGATTGACTCCCAACGGTTCTCATGGGCTGTATAAAGCCCTATTCGCACGGGATAAGTATTACCTGGGGACCTCTTGTAGTTTATAAATTACCCCCACACGTCTGTGTTTCGTCTGGCGCATTCACACGGCATAACTGAAGTCTGTATTTTACTCAAATTTACAGACATTATCCCCCGGATATGATGTCAAAACTTTTCATTTAGAATTGACAACGCAGCCAGTTAGACCCCAAATCACAGAGATGCCGATTCGCACGGGACTAATATTATCACAGGACCTCCGTCTGGGCGAAATATGGTAGGTCATTTGCGGGGGAATTATTACTTTACAAATTACAGACATGACCGATTCGCACAGGATTAAGATCACAGACAACCTCCGCGATTATTACAAATGACTGGAGGTCACCAGGTAATACTTATCCCGTGCGAATAGGGCTGTGTGTATATATATATATATATATATATATATATATATATATATATATATATATATATATATATATATATATATATATATATATATATATATATATATATATATATATATTCTTACAGTTTTCAGTGGTTACGATAGGAGCAATATGAGAGAGAAATTTTGTAATCCTTGATCGTTGTTTAGGTAGCATAAACCAAGTTAGCTTTTTATCGTTTTTTGTCCCTGTTGAACTCAGAATGAGGAGATGGCTCCGGAGCCAAAAGTCGGCCGCCGAAACTATAAGGCCTAATTATCTTTGGCACTTAGACTCTTTTTGACAAATTGAAACCTTTTTTGGCATCTATATAAACTCATCTTTAGCCGCATCCGCATCCTTTCTAGTTCTTTGCTGCAGTGCTGCTGACTGTGGCATGGCACTGTTCGTAACAGCACAAATGGTTTTGCGCTGTTACGAACATATTGTATAATAATAGGACTTTGGGTTAGATTTTTCACAGTTTTCAGTGGTTATGAGGAGCAATATAAGAGATTGATCGTTGTTTAGGTACATTAAACCACGTTACGTTAGCGTTTTAGAATTATCCCGTTCAGTTCTCGTGTTAATTGAACATTCTCTTTCCCTTTGTTTAATCCATTCTCCTTGCATTTTGTGTAGGCCCTAAATCCACCTATATCCGTGAGTTGGCCAGATGATTGTAACTGTTCATAAATGAAAGTAATTGCCCGATCCAAATCGCTGTATCCCTTTTTGCGCCGGAACAGATTAAATAGGCTACATTTTAAATGTCGTATCAAAACAATATAGCCTAATGGTGACGACTTCTAAGCAAAGCAACAATGTCCTTATAATGAAGACCTAGATTAAAATATAGTGCAACTAATTAACTTTACTGTGGTCATTCACTAGCTGTCTCCAGTATGGCCCAGGCTACGCGCACACGAAACTTTCATGTGCTCACGTGAAACTTTCATGTGCTCACGTGAAACTTTCATGTGCTCACGTGAAAAGGTTTTGACGTACGACATGAAGGTTTCACGTGCGTGTGAGCACATGAAACTAAACTTCATGTCCCTCCGTAATGATCCTATCCTGTCCTATTCATGGTAGTCTAATCATGGACATTGTGCCGTCATCATGTGCTGTAGTAGGGGGTCCCGCCTTGATAATACTGCATAGTGGTCCGGTGTTGGCTCGTTACGCCCCTGTATATAAGAGATGAGATGAAATCAGGAGTAGCCTAAGCGCACAACAACAACAAAAAACACTGGTGAATGTGGACCATAACACATGAGTTGTTGCAAAAAAGTTGCAACTTTTTTTTGTATAATTCTTAAAAATAAATAAATAAGTACTATTAATTAATTACTCTGGGCTGAGATGTTCTAGGAACCTTACCAAAAAGGCTCAGGATGATGATGTTGGTATAATATGAAAACGGCTGGTGGATTTAAGACACAAAATAATAATTTATTGAATGAATCAAATATGAACGTATCTGTCAGTGGCTTGTTGATCTTTACATTGTTAGTTAATTTCCTATCCTGGGCTGGGACACACATTCATACGGTTTAATAAAGTACTTATTGGACTTTAACTTATCATTGCACTTACAATAACGAGCGTAGCTGTCCTCAATTTAGATCAGCCTGTAGGTCTCATCTGCGTTTTTTCCTGCATCCACCGTGTGTGATTGTGTGTGTTTGTGTGTGTGCGCGTCAGTCGCGGGGGAAACGGAGCAACAGCCCTGCCCGCTGCAGACAGCTGACAAGATTGAAACATCAGCAACTTTCAGAGACTTTCAGAGATGGGAAGTAAATACTTCGTTACTGTACTTAGGTAGATTTTTCGGATATTTCTACTTTACTTTACTATTTTTTTTTGTGGCGACGTTTTACTTTTTACTCCTTACATTTTAACAAGAATATCGGTACTTTCTACTCCTTACATTTTAAAAATTGGCTCGTTATTTTAGTTTTGTACAACAGGTCGTAATGTCGGAGAATAGCGCGGACACACGCCTCACACCGCGAGCGGGCGCGTGCACCGCACAGAAAAAAGTGAGAAAAAACAAAGAGAGACTGCTGTCCGGAGGATAATCAGTTGAGATCGTGTGTGTGCGTCCTTGAGAACTGTAAGTCGTATACCTTATGTTGTCAGTTCATTTAAGCCTGTTGTATTATTGGTCTATAGTTCTTGCACAGTTAAAGTAGGTTAGCTAGTGATTTTGTTGTTTGTGTTCAGTGTTCTTCACCTGTTAGCTAGGTTTCACGTTGCTTGTAAAGCATCAAAAGAGAGAAGTTGTCTTCGTCCGTGTTTTACAGACACACCTGGGGGGAGCGAGGGGGGGGTATTAAAGAATCAGCTTTAAATACAGTCCTAATCTAGTCCTCACTAACACGTTTCAAATAATTTCACTGGAGTTACAGTTATCGGTAACACTTTATAATAACTACACATAATTCATCATTTATTAAACATTAGTTAACTATTAGTTAATGGTTTGTTTATTATTACTTATTAATTGTTCATACATAGTTCATCATCGGTAAAGTATTTGTTCACACAATTATAAATGGTTTGTTCATAGTAAATAAGTCTATTAGTTAATGTTTTTTTTTCATCATTATTAATTGTTCTTACATAATTCATCATCAGTAAAGCATTTATTCACATAGTTATAAATGGTTTGTTCATAGTAAATAAGCCTATCTTGAAAAATATGTTTGTAAGTACATGATTTATACTTAACAAATAATGAAACAACCATTTGGAAATGAAATAATTTTCCCATTATAAACCAGTTACTAACTATTGCTAAATGCTTTGTTCATCATTTGTAAAGCACTGCTCCTATGTTAATTCTCATGAATGAAGCATTTGTATACACACTCATAAATGCTTTGTTCATAGTAAATAAGGCTCTTGGAAGTTATGTTCATAAATAGAAGTTTGACACTTTCTAAGTATTGCAAAATCCATTAGTAAATTAAATAATTTTCCCTTTATAAACTATCTACAAACTAGTAGTAATTTATTTGTTTATCATTTGTAAAGCATAGTTCCTACATTCATTCTAATCAGTAAAGCATTTGTAAAAGCTGTTAGTAAATGGTTGGTCCATAGTAAGTAAGCCCATGTAAAATGTTTATCAGTATATTTTTTTAATAATTCCTACATGATGCATTAACCATTTGTAAATTAAGTAATTTTACCATTATCAACTAGGTACTCAGGAACGTAAACGGTTGTTTATAACTAGGAAGTTAATGATTAACAGACTATCTAGACCTACATTTGTTCATGTCTTAAATAAAATGTTATGATTTAGAAAAAGGCCTAAACTAATAGCTTGGGTTTTAACACATCTGTTACAAATACTTAACAATAATGTAATCCATGATTAACTCATGAGTTACTACTGGTTAGTTAAGTATACTGTGTGAGCCCATCTAAAGTGAGTACTTTCTATGCTTTACAAACCATTTATAAATGAGTTCTAAAGGCTAACAGAACCTGGACACACACATGTATTGCTCTATTTGGACATGCCTTCAGAAATATGCCTATGGATAGTTAGTGTTAATACATCTTTAACAAGCACTTACCAACACATCAATCCATGATTAACTCATGAGTTACTACTGGTTAGTTAAGTATACTGTGTGAGCCCATCTAAAGTGAACACTTTCTATGCTTTACAAAGCATTTATAAATGAGTTCCAAAGGCTAGCAGATACAACAGAGACACAAGTAAAAAAAAGTATTTGTAACCCTTATTACGATGTCGCAAGAATGTACATTTATGAAATAGCTCGTAGTAGTGTTATGTAGTTGATATCAATGTGAATTTGGACCAGAACCAGAAGAAAACTAGATTGTTAAGAGCCAGAGAATTGAACATCAATAAAGAGACTAGAAAAACAGGATAAAGTTTGAGAAGTGTATTAATATACACAGAAACATGGCATACACATATACAGATAAAACACAGGTATGAAAAATAACAATTAAAATAATAAAGTGCGCTCATAAAATAAACCCTTTTCAGTTCTATGAGCTCAATTGTTCTTTGATGACAAGAGTTCAGAGATGTTCAACGTTGGGGCTCATATGAGTGTAGATAAGGCCAAATCAGTTCTCTCAATTATTATTATTATTTCAAATATGGGTTATGAAATATCACCTCATTTTATTTTCATTGTAGCCTAAGCAGTTGATTTTATTACTGAATAGTAATTGAGAGAACTGATTTGGCCTTATCTACAGGTGGAGGAGGTGGAGATTTGAGAAGCGCTACGCACAGGAGGTCCGGTCCAGAGAGGGATATTGAATCACATTGATTCTTCAGATCCCAGAGTCTTCCAGGGGTTAGAGATTCCCAGTTCAGTGGGCTGGGTGGCGAGCTACAGGATCGAGACTCAGAACTTATACAGATTGCACTGGATTCCTTCTTCATGGTGGTAGGACAAACAGAATCCAAACTCATATGGGCCCCAACGTTGAACATCTCTGAACTCTTGTCATCAAAGGCCAATTGAGCTCATAGAACTGAAAAGGGTTTATTTTATGAGCGCACTTTATTATTTTAGTTGTTATTTTTCATACCTGTGTTTTATCTGTATATGTGTATGCCATGTTTCTGTGTATATTAATACACTTCTCAAACTTTATCCTGTTTTTCTAGTCTCTTTATTGATGTTCAATTCTGTGGCTCTTAACAATCTAGTTTTCTTCTGGTTCTGGTCCAAATTCACATTGATATCAACTACATAACACTACTACGAGCTATTTCATAAATGTACATTCTTGCGACATCGTAATAAGGGTTACAAATAATTTTTTTACTTGTGTCTCTGTTGTATCTGCTAGCCTTTGGAACTCATTTATAAATGCTTTGTAAAGCATAGAAAGTGCTCACTTTAGATGGGCTCACACAGTATACTTAACTAACCAGTAGTAACTCATGAGTTAATCATGGATTACATTATTGTTAAGTATTTGTAACAGATGTGTTAACACCCAAGCTATTAGTTTAGGCCTTTTCTAAATCATAACATTTTATTTAAGACATGAACAAATGTAGGTCTAGATAGTCTGTTAATCATTAACTTCCTAGTTATAAACAACCGTTTACGTTCCTGAGTACCTAGTTGATAATGGTAAAATTACTTAATTTACAAATGGTTAATGCATCATGTAGGAATTAAAAAATATACTGATAAACATTTTATATGGGCTTACTTACTATGGACCAACCATTTACTAACAGCTTTTACAAATGCTTTACTGATTAGAATGAATGTAGGAACTATGCTTTACAAATGATAAACAAATAAATTACTACTAGTTTGTAGATAGTTTATAAAGGGAAAATTATTTAATTTACTAATGGTTTTTGCAATACTTAGAAAGTGTCAAACTTCTATTTATGAACATAACTTCCAAGAGCCTTATTTACTATGAACAAACCATTTATGAGTGTGTATACAAATGCTTCATTCATGAGAATTAACATAGGAGCAGTGCTTTACAAATGATGAACAAAGCATTTAGCAATAGTTAGTAACTGGTTTATAATGGGAAAATTATTTCATTTCCAAATGGTTGTTTCATTATTTGTTAAGTATAAATCATGTACTTACAAACATATTTTTCAAGATAGGCTTATTTACTATGAACAAACCATTTATAACTATGTGAATAAATGCTTTACTGATGATGAATTATGTAAGAACAATTAATTAATAATGATGAAAAAAACATTAACTAATAGGCTTATTTACTATGAACAAACCATTTATAATTGTGTGAACTAATACTTTACCCATGATGAACTATGTATGAACAATTAATAAGTAATAATGAACAAACCATTAACTAATAGTTAACTAATGCTTAATAAATGATGAATTATGTGTAGTTATTATAAAGTGTTACCCAGTTATCATTTTCGCTTCATCAATACCGCATTCAATCTAATTGGATACTACGTTGTATGCATGTAACGCACCACTACAAGACGACTCGACAGATTCGGCCACATTCTGCATTCATTTGCGGCAAATAATTGCAGCTTGATGGTGGTAACGTTAGCACATAGTAGTATGGACGGCGACATGATTGAAAATGAAGAAAACAGAGATCCCAGAGATAAGGCAGACAAGCAGCAAGACATTCCCAATCATCCTTGGCCTTATCTGAGAGAGATGTTTGAGATAGGCTAGTAGGCATCAAGTATGACTCTCGGCCAATGTGCTGCGTAACTCTAAAAGTATGGGGGACTTCTTAATTAATCTATGTTTAGTAGGCTAATTCATATTGTGTCCTTTATTTTCTTTCTATATTTGAGCACACACACATACATGTAGATTCCTTTAAATGTTAAGGGACGATTAAAAAAGAGAAACTGGATCTGTGATTTCTCACAGAATCACAATTGAATCCATATCTTGCTACTCAGTCAAAATCTTATTAAGCTGGAGTCCCAGTCTCTGTCACAATAATCATATATGTGATGTTTGGCAGACATCCATTTAAAATGTAGACAATGGCCTATAAAGAGCCTGGTTTTTATGTCCACTGAAGTTTCTCATCTTGCACTAGTAACGTGTGTGGTCCAGGTAGCTTTGCATAAAAAGTGGTTGTCATTCGCAAGGCTACTTTTACTTTTATACTTTAAGTACATTTCAAAGCCTGTACTTTGTTACTTTTACTTAAGTAAAGAAGTTAAATCAGTACTTCTACTTTTACCAGAGTATTTTTTTAACACAAGTATCTGTACTTCTACTTAAGTACGGGAAGTGAGTACTTTTGCCATCTCTGGAGACTTTAGAGTGAAAAATTGTTACATTGATGTTACAATGTATACATGTTGGCAGGACGGTCTGAAATGTTTTGCATGGTCTTTCGCTTTGTTGGTAATGTGAGATGTTCGAGTCACACACACGTCTTGCCTTCATGACAGAAACAAGGAAATTCATTTTACCCGTTCTCACTCCTGCTTGGTCAGTGGCTGCACGTGGGACTGCTGGGATTGTGTTAGTAAGAATGTAAGTGTAAAATGCGATAGGGAGCCCTGGCTGTCAATCAATGTCTTCCAGTGATGCGGGCCCCTGATTGGACCAGGCCCATAAGCAACCGCGTACCCTGCTTACCGATAGTTACGCATCTAAATCACTCAATTCTCATTGGCTACCTACCAATGTGGCGACGTTATTGTTCATATTTTGGTACAATGTTTCTGACCATAGTAATGGTCATAGTGACTGAAAGTGTGATGTGATATGCTAAAAAGAAACTACACAGTGTTTTTCAGGTAACGTTACCTTTTGACATTCAAAAGGTAACATCAACCCCCCACCCCCCGCTGCTGAAAAGAATTCGGGAGGAAAAACTCAATTGGCAGATTTTCTTGGGAAAACCTGGTCTGAGTAGCAGAGACGGCATTCATCCCAATTTGGATGGAGCCGCTCTCATATCTAGAAGAGTTTATTAGCGGTCCTAAATCATGACAACCCAGAGTTGAGACCAGGAATCAGAGGTGGAATGCTACACACTACTCTGCGCTTATGGAAGCGCAGAGTAGTGTGGTCCATATCTGGAGATGACACATTTTAGCTATTCATAGTTCCATAACCATGCTGTCTGTTCCCCGACCACTTAAATTAAGTAAATCAAAAGTAAACAAAAGAGGAGTTATACACAAAAACCTAATAAAAAATAAAACCACCACTGCACTAGTAGAACAAAATAGGAGAAATAAATATGGACTATTAAATATCAGATCCTTGTGTTCTAAAGCAGTACTAGTTAATCTGATATCAGATAATCATTTTGATCTATTCTGTCTTACTGAAACATGGCTGTGTCATGAAGAATATGTTAGCCTAAATGAATCCAATCCTCCTAGTCATAATAATACTCACACTCAACAGCTAAGATGGCGCCGCAGAATGGTGACACGGTGTGTTGGTGCGCTCTGTTTTGTTTTGTTTTGTGTTTTAACTATGTTTCTTGCGATGGTACCCGTATCTCATTCACCAGTGAAGAGCTCGTGAACTTCAGGGGAACAATACCATCGGACTTATTTCCCACTTTTCTTCTCCCTTCACTGGAAATTTTGGACATTCTGGTCAAAGGTGCGCTCACCTTTGCTCATGCAGCGAGACGCCGGAGGACAGGGGAAACGGGCCGGTGTGCTTGTGCGTCTCCGCCAGCGAGGATTACGCACACCATTACCGGGAATATTCACTCTCTAACGTGCGCTCACTGCCCAACAAACTGGAGGAACTACAACTGCTGTTGGTCAGAAACAGGGACTTTTCTCATCTGCTGTTTTATGCTTCACGGAGACGTGGCTCTGTGGATTAATACCGGACTCTGCCTGCAGCTGGCAGGCTTCCAACTCTAGAGCGGACAGAGACACGGACCTCTCCGGCAAAACTAAAAGGTGGAGGAATCGGTTTCTACATCAATAGCGGTTGGTGCAACGGCAGTGACAGTGATCCAGCAGCATTGTTCTCTAACCTGGAATATTTCATTATAAACTGTAAGCCTTTTTATTCACCCCGTGAGTTCGCGTCATTCATCCTGGTCGGTGTTTACATCTCACCGCAGGCCAACGTGCAGGGACGCGCGAGCGCATGCTTGCCGACCAGATTCTGTGCGTGGAGCGGACCAACCCGGAGTCCCTAGTTATTGTCCTTGGTGACTTTAATAAAGGGAACCTCACTCACGAACTCCCTAAATATAGACTGGCATATTAAATGCCCGACCAGAGAGGAGAACATTCTGGATCACTGTTACACCACAGTCAGGGATTCTTATCACGCGTCCCCGTGCTGCACTGGGACACTCTGACCCACGTCATGGTCCACCTGATCCCCACCTACAGGCAGAAACTAAGCTCTGCAAACCTGTTGTGAGGACATCAAGGAAGTGGACCAGTGAGGCTGTGGAGGATCTCCAGTCGTGTTTGGATTCTACTGACTGGGATGTGTTTCAGGACTGCTACCAACAGTCTGGATGAGTACACAGAGGCTGTGACGTCATACATCAGCTTCTGTGAGGACTGCTGTGTTCCATCATGCACCAGGGTGAGTTACAACAATGACAAACCCTGGTTCACAGCCAAACTCAGAAGGTTAAGGCTGGCTAAGGAAGACTCGTTCAGGAGTGGGGACAAAGACAGATTTAAAGAGTCAAAGTACAAGTTTAGCAAGGCGGTGAAGGAGGCTAAAGCGACGATACTCTGAGAAACTCCAAAAACCAGTTCTCAGCTAATGACTCTGCAACTGTCTGGAAAGGACTTAGGCAGACCACCAACTACAAGCCTAAAACCCCCCACTCCTTCGATGACCGACACCTAGCCAACGACCTGAGCAGGTTCTACTGTCGATTTGAAAGACAAAAGGTCAGTCCTGACACCATCCCCCACGACACCTCCCTACAGCTACAGCCACTGTGCATCACCTCCACCTCACCCCACCTCAGCAGGGGCCCTGGGCCCCCACCAATGCCCTCCTTAAAGGTCTCCACCTCCACCCCCTACCCACCTCAGTGACGATCTCTCCATCCACGAGAGGGACGTCAACAGACTCTTTAGGAGACAGAATCCCAGGAAAGCTGCTGGACCAGATGCTGTCTCCCCATCATGCTTGAAGCACTGTGCTGACCAGCTGTCTCCAGTGTTCACAGACATTTTCAACACCTCACTGGAGACATGTCACGTGCCAGCCTGCTTCAAGACCTCAACCATCATCCCTGTCCCCAAGAAGCCAAGGACCACAGGACTTAATGACTTCAGACCCGTCGCCCTGACCTCTGTGGTTATGAAGTCCTTTGAGCGCCTTGTGCTTTCACACCTCAAAGCCATTACCGACACCCTCCTGGACCCCCTGCAGTTTGCCTACAGAGCCAATAGGTCTGTAGATGACGCAGTCAACCTGGCCCTCCACTACATCCTCCGGCACCTGGACTCTGCAGGAACCTACGCCAGGATCCTGTTTGTTGGACTTCAGCTCTGCCTTCAACACCATCATCCCGGCTCTGCTCCAGGAGAAGCTCTCCCAGCTTGGTGTGCCTGACTCCACCTGCAGGTGGATCACTGACTTTCTGTCTGACAGGAAGCAGCATGTCAAGCTGGGGAAACACGTCTCCAACTCACAGACCATCAGCACTGGATCCCCTCAGGGCTGTGTTCTTTCGCCTCTGCTCTTCTCCCTCTACACCAACAACTGCACCTCCAGTCATCAGTCCGTCAAGCTTCTGAAGTTCGCGGACGACACCTCCCTCATCGGACTCATCTCTGATGGAGACGAGTCCGCTTACAGGTCGGAGGCTGACCACCTGGTGAAGTGGTGCAACCAAAACAATTTAGATCTCAACGCTCTAAAGACAGTGGAGATGGTTGTGGACTTCAGGAAGAACCCAGCCCCACCTGCCCCCATGACCCTCTGTGGCTCCACAATTAACATTGTGGAGTCTTTCCGCTTCCTGGGAACTACAATCTCCCAGGACCTCAAGTGGGAGCTGAACATCAGCTCCCTCGTCAAGAAAGCACAACAGAGGATGTACTTCCTGCGGCAGCTGAAGAAATTCAACCTGCCAAAGACAATGATGGTGCACTTCTACACAGCCATCATTGAGTCCATCCTCACATCCTCCATCACCATCTGGTACGCTGCTGCCACTGCCAAGGACAAGGGCAGACTGCAGCGTGTCATTCGGTCAGCTGAGAAGGTGATTGGCTGCAATCTGCCGCCGCTCCAGGACCTTTACGCCACCAGGACTCTGAAGCGTGCTGGAAAGATTGTGGCTGACCCCTCCCACCCCGGACACAAACTCTTTGAGCCCCCTCCCATCTGGCAGGAGGCTGAGGTCCATCAGGACCAAAACCTCACGCCACATGAACAGTTTTTTCCCCCTCCGCCACTAGCCTTATTAACAAGGCCCGGAAACCACCGTGACTCTCCACCTGGCTCTTCATGCCACTGTTCTCTCTGCTCTAATGCTCTTTGCTCTTTATTTATCTATTTTATTTTATTTCTATCTTTATTTTTAATTTAATACATACTGTGTACATATACTTATATTGTTTACCTATACTTATATTGTTTAATATTACATTTAGAGAATGTGTGATGTGCACCAGCAACACCAAAACAAATTCCTTGTATGTGTCAAAAAACGTACTTGGCAATAAAACCCATTCTGATTCTGATTCTGATTTATCGAGGCTCTGGCCGAGGAGGGTAGAGTTGCAGCCATCTTCGACTCAAGCCTATTAATTAGTCCTAAATCTAAACTAAATTATAACTTGTTTAAAAGCTTTGTTCTTAATCTGTCACATCCAACTTGGAAAACATTACAACCAATTCTATTTGTTGTTGTGTACCACGTTCCAGGTCCGTATTCAGAATTTAAAGGACATAAAATCCTGTTTGATCTGCAATTTCCTGAAGTTATTGTACTTGGCCCCAAACACCTCCGAAGCTCATTATCTAAAGATATAGCTACTCTGGATGGCATTGCACCACTGTCAGAAATCCATTAACGCCCACATAAAACAAATCTCAAGAACCGCCTTTTTCCATCTGCATAACATTGCCAAAATTAGGCATATCCTGTCTCAAAACGATGCAGAAAAACTAGTCCATGCATTTGTTACTTCAAGGCTGGACTATTCCTTACTATCAGGTTGCTCAAACAAGTTCCTTCAGACTCTCCAGTTGATCCAGAATGTTGCAGCGTGTGTACTGACAAGAACTAAGAAAAAAGATCATATTTCTCCTGTATTAGCTTCTTTGCATTGGCTTCCTGTAAATCCAGGAATTAATTTAAAATACTCTTAATGGTCAGGCACAATCATATCTTAAAGAGCTGATAGTACCCTATTGCCCCACTAGAGCACTGCGTTCCCATAATGCAGAGTTACTTGTGGTTTCTAGAGTCTCTAAAAGTAGAATGGAAGCCAGAGCCTTCAGCTAGCAGGCTCTTATGCTGTGGAACCAGCTCCCAGTCTGATTTGGGAAGCAGACACCATCCCCCCAATTACGTAAGAGTAAGCTTAAAACTCTCTTCATTGATAAAGCTTATAGTTAGGGATGGCCAGGGATTGCCTCGGGGCAGCTCTTAATTATGCTGCTATAGGTTTAGACTGCTGGGGGACTTCCTTTGACACACTGAGCTCTCTCTCTCCATCTGTGTGCATTTATGTCCCTTTAATGCATGTTACTAACCTAGCTCCTTATTCCCCGGAGTCCTTATGCTTTCTCGCCTCGCAGATTTGGTGGTTAAGGTAGATCGTTTTTTGGTAGCTGCTGCTGTGGTCCTGCTTGACTCCCCCATATTCCACCCTACACTGACAGCTGCTGCCGTGGTCCTACCCAACGCCCTGCATTGCTACAACTATTATTTCTAGTCAGAGTTCTGTTATCTTTATTGTTACTATAAGTGCCATGCCGCATCATGTCAACTACTATAATTATTATGAATCATATTTCTGTATATCTGTATCAGTGTCTCTGTGTCCCAATCGGCAGCGGCAGATGGCCGCCCACCTAGAGCCTGGGTCTGTCCGAGGTTTCTGCCTGTAAAAAGGAAGTTTTTTCTCACCACTGTCGCACCAAATGCTTGCTTATGGGAAATTGTTGGGTCTTTGTAAATTATAGAGTGTGGTCTAGGACCACTCTATCTGTAAAGTGTCCTGAGGGGGGTGGAGATGACACATTTTAGCATTGCTGTTTACTTACGTTTTCATGTTTGAAGAAGCATAGCATCTTGAGCTCCCGAAATACCCTCTTGCAAGAAACAAGGTTTTGGAAGACATTGGGCATTTTTTTTAGGGCAACTCGCTTTCCATCTCTGGGGTCTGTCACTGACCTGGGTGAAAAGGATAAACACAATATTACTAAGATTCAGTGGCTCTTATAAAGGTTAAGCACTTTCATATTGTAGGTTGATACATTAACTTGCACACAGCACCCCTACAGACTATACAATAAGTATAAAAGTAAAGAGATTGAAAAGATTGGCATCTTGCTTGCTTTTTGTGAATGTACAGTACAGGCCAAAAGTTTGGACACACCTTCTCATTCAAATGCATTTCCTTTTATTTTCATGACTATTTACATTGTAGATTCTCACTGAAGGCATCAAAACTATGAATGAACACATATGGAATTATGTACTTAACAAAAAAGTGTGAAATAACTGAAAACATGTCTTATATTTTAGATTCTTCAAAGTAGCCACCCTTTGCTTTTTATTAATAAGGGAAAAAATTCCACTAATTAACCCTGACAAAGCACACCTGTGAAGTGAAAACCATTTCAGGTGACTACTTCATGAAGCTCATTGAGAGAACACCAAGGGTTTGCAGAGTTATCAAAAAAATGATGAAAACTCCAATTGCACCCAGTCAGCCTTTTCAGCGATTGGTTTGTCTTCAAACCAGTGGAGTAGTTTCTGAATGTTGCATGTAAAAGTAGTAAAAAAGGAAGTTAGGCAAGGCCAGGCCTCCTGAGTGTTTCGACCTTTGAAGCTGAGTCTTGCCAATTCGACTAGGTTTGTTCCCCCATATGAAAGGTAGGATAGTTCCATCAAGTGTTTTAAAAAATAATTTTTTGAGAAGGTTGACAGGAGTGAGCGGGTAATCTCAGTCCCCAGATATTTAAAACTGTCTATGGCCCTCTTGAAGGGGAAAATGCCGGAGGGAAGGGCTATTGATTCATGGTTCAGAGGAAAAAGCTTGCTTTTCTGCAAATTTAGCTTATACACCGAAATACTGCCAAATTGGCTTAAAATATTCAAAATGTAGGGGAGTGATTGAGCTGGATCAGAAACATAATAACAAATCGTCCGCAGAGAGAGAGACCTTGAATTCTTGTCCAGAGCGACTAATGCCTCTAAAATCCCCACAGAGGTGCAATGCCCCCGCTAGGGGTTCATTCGCTAGGGCAAACAGGAGGGGGGAGGGCGGACACCCCTGCCTATGGGGAAGTACTCAGATCTGGTACCGTTAGAGATCACAGCTGCATGGGGGGAGGAGTAGAGCAATTTGATCCATGCTATGAACTCTTCTTTAAAGCCAAATATTCGGAGGGTGCAGAATAAATATTTCCACTCGACTTGGTCGAAGGCCTTCTCATCAAGTAAAACAACTACTTCAGGGCACTTCGACGCGGAAAAATGGATAATACTGAATAATTTCCTTAGATTGGAGTAAGAGTGTCGGCCCTGACTAAAGCCGGTTTGGTTAGTCGAGATAATATTTGGAATCACGTTTAAAGTCTACATTTAGCAAAGAAATGGAACAGTATGATGTACATAGCAATGGGTCCTTATTTTTTTTTGCCAGCAAAGAGATTGAATCCTGTTTTAGGGTCACAGGAAGGATGCCTGTGGTGAGTGCTTCTTTAAACATTGCTAGAAGGGTTGGTGCCAGATTCTATAAAATTTGATTGTAAAACCATCTGGGCCTGGCAATTTGTTATTTTGCATGGATTTAATAGCTGCAACAATTTCGGGGACTGTGATATCTGTTGCCAACTTAGAGTTTTGTTCCTTTGGGACAGTGGGCAGTTTTAAACCTTTAAAAAAATATATGTGAGGGGTCAAGGTCTTCGTTACACTCGGATGTGTAAAGGTTCGAGTAAAATTGCAAAAAAGCATCTATGTCATCACGGCCTGTCAATATTTCACCTGAGGGTGATTGAATCTTGATAATTGAGCGGTTTGCAGCAGTTTGGCGTGCCTGTAGAGCCAGTAGCTTACCGGCTTTATCTCCAAACTCATAGACATTGTGCCTGGACTTCAAGATGAGACGTGTTGCATTGTCTGTGGACAAGAGATTGAATTCAGTTTGTAGCCTCAACCGTTCCTTGTTCCTTTCCTGGGGTCGGTGACTGAGCGTATTTCGAGTCAATATCTAAGATCTGACAAGAGACTATCTAAATATTAATGTTTTTCTTTTTTAATGGAAGAGTAAGCTATTATGAGGCCTCGAAGGTATGCTTTAAGTGTCTACCAAAATAAATGTCTATGAAATATCTGGGGAAGTATTTGTCTCTTAAAAATTGTATTTGGGCTGAAATGAACTCTATGAATTTATCATCTGAGGGTTAAGTCTCCACGTTCTATTTCATGGGGGGCGGTTTGGAAGGTATACCTCAAATAGAAAGGCACTGTGGTCAGATAACACAACGCTGTCATAACAGCAGGATCTCACCTTAGGCAACAGTCTATTATCCAGTAGGAAATAATCAATCCGGGTGTAGGTGTGGTGTACATTGGAAGAAAAAGGAGTAAGCTCTATTGTGAGGGAACTTAAACCTCCAAAGATCTGAAATCATAAAGTCATGCACAGTCCCAGCTGCTCTAGTTAGATTCTGGGGGGTGGATGGTGACCTATCCAAGGTGACATCCAGTCATACACTTAAGCTGCATTCCAGGCAACCCATAACTCATGTTTTCACAACCTTCTACCTGTGAAAGTGCCCTGGAACGGCAGTCAAACCTGTAACTTACTACTTGTGAACTCGTACCATATCGTTGTACTCCCAGTTACCGTTTTGACGTCACACACACACAAACAACAATGTCAACCCCTTTTGATGCTGTACAGATGCCGGTGATTAACAGTGCCCAGAGGAAAAGAAAACTAGAAAAGAGCTCTCAAAAATGTCTCATGCATTTCTCGTAGACAGCAATGAGGTATGTGTGAAACCAAAACGAGATTATGGCTTATTTCTCCTGTTTCTCATGTTTTTCTCGTGAGAAAAAGCCTCACAAAATCTCAAATTAGTCTCCTTTTGAGTTTCAAAATAGATCTCATCAAGCTCTGAAATAAGTCTCAGATTTTCTTAAGTTTTGTGGCTCTTTTTGATCTCAGGCAGAGATATCGGAGAGCTCTCTTTATAAACTCAATCTATTCACATCCTAGTCTAATTTGTTCATCTCATGCTGCACTCAGAGCAAACAAAGAGCTCTCCACAAGCACTCTCTGAATTCTCATCCAGATGTATTGTTTTCTTTAAAAATAAAAAAATTAACTCAACTTGCCCATTGTAATGACGTTTATATGCTTGTCCATGATGAAAAACGAATTCCCATTACATTAAACAGATGTTTTGATATACATGGTGAAGTAAGAAAACTTTTTTGCACGCCTCTTTTGTTGGGCAGGTGCGTAGGATATGATCAAAAGTAGCAGATACATTTTTTTTTAGAGAAAATCCAGCACACTGACCATTACGCAAGCAATAATTTATTTAGAAGAAAAATACAACGTTTCGGTCTCAGACCTTCATCAGGTAAATTCACACATTCACCTCAACCGTATAGCCTAAATCAGTGGTTCTCAAACTTTTTCGGTCATTCCCCACTTTGGACAAGGCGGAATTTTTAAGCCCCACCTGCCCCCATCGGCCCAACACAATGCTAGTGAAATACGCAACAAGCTTAAACTGTTCCAATTCATTGAACAACTAGTATCAGTATAGTAACAAGTTGTATCTAAATACAAACTAACAATCTACATCCAATAACAGCATGTTCAAAAATAAAGAAAATAAAAGTACAGCTGTGTCAAAATTTGTATCAAGTTCAAAAATAGAAAATAAATAAAAGCGCCACTTTGCAATCTGTTAAAAAAAAAAAAATCAATTTGGCAAGACAGGTCTATTTATCCCTGCATTAGTGGCTGCAATGAGCCTGTTTTGCATTGCACAATTTCTCAAACTGGGGTTGCAGGCTTGATACTGCCACTCTCAAGTCATGCTCAATGTTCAGCTGAGATCTGTACGTTGTTTTCAGTGAAGCAACAGCTGAAAAGCCCATCTCACAGAGATATGATGTGGCATAATAATATAATATAATCCAATAATATAAGATATATTACACTGCATAATGATTACTATTTGGTACTTTAAGTACAGTATATTTTACTTAAGGACAATGTTGAATGCAGGACTTGTAACTGACAATTTGTAACTCTAAAACACTGTTTTTTTCTACTTTTACTGAAATACATGATCTGAGTAAGTCTTCCATCTCTGGAAATCATCAACAACAGTCGTGCATGAACAGCTGCAGCAGTGTTTAACACTGAAAACACACAGCTCAGTACAGCATTTACTCAGGGCTCTTAAGTTTTAAGGACAGGCAGTGACAACTTTTGTTGAGGAAGTAACCTCCTTAAATGCACATATGACAGTTATTCACCTCAATGATAAATTCATTAATTTTACTGAATTAATACACCCCTGGACTGTAATATTTCAGATGTGTTTTGAGCAAGATTTATGCTCATGTTCAAAACTTTGTGCACATTCAAAATATATCTGTGTTCTCTGTTATTTGGAGGAGTCATGATATTTTGAGAAAAATAAAGTACCTAAAAAAAAGCTATAAAATAATCTACCTGCATCATAGTCTGCTGTGCATTACGTGATTGCATTACTGTGCTGATACGGTAGATCTCAGACCTTCTGACAGACACAGAGCCCGGTTTGGGAACGTTTAGGGAAGTGTCTGTACGCTGCTCTATGCTTTTTTCTCATTGGTTTTTGCGTTAAATCGTACCCAGATACAATAGTGCTATTTTCTGATTGGCTATTGTATAGCCCCTTTCTTTTTTTTTTTTGATTGGCTGATAAGTGGCAGGCTTGACTAAGAATTCCAGGGAAGACACGCTTGATTCCTGTCAGTTCCATAGTGAGAGCGGCGCACCAGAAAACTTCTGGGCGCTGCAGAATATTAAATATGTTATAAATAGTTTTTCCGCGTGAGAAATACAATGTGTGGCGGGATTGCGTGACAGTCACGCTCAATGTGTGACACTTGAGAGCCCTGGTTTCCTTGCAGCTCTGCTACAGTAGCAGCGAACCTTTAACGTTACCTGCCGGTCACATCGTCTCTAAACAGTCCGCTCACAGTGAAGTCCTGCACGGATCAACAGATGTTAGAGTCCGGCGGCTGCTCGCTCTGTTTGTTAAGACGCACCGAGCAGATTAATATGAAGCCGCTCGGTGTTTGACTAGCTAATAAGCCGTTGGCCTGTTATCTTGAGCTTTGTCTGAAGGCGCCGAGTGGCCAGCCAGGCTCGACACACCGACACATTTCCACACATCCTCCACTCAGTTTAACCGCTAACCCCCACTGCGGGTACCCTGACACACACACACACACACACACACACACACACACACACACACACACACACACACACACACACACACACACACACACACACACGCAGTCACTCTCTAGTCTTGTGCGCGTTCTTGCTCCAGATTCCGGGAGATTTGATCTCATTTGCGGGCGTCAAGGAGCCGCTATCAATATGCGCTTCCCGGAACTTCCGGGACAGTTGGGATGTCTGGATAAAGATATAAAGGCATAAAAAGGAAAATTTCCTCCCGTTTGGCGCGCCCCACCTGTCACGTCTCTATTCCCCACCAGTGGGGCGCGCCCCACACTTTGAGAACCGCTGGCCTAAATAGTTTGGTTGACTAATCAGGACCAATCAGGTCCAGCTCTTGAATGACGTCATTCATTCACAAAAGTGGCACTCCCATCACAGACTGTGAATAGGAAAAGGCAGAAAAAATACCACTCAGTACATTTAAAAACAATGGATGATCAGTGCATTGTCATTAGCCCAATATTTTTCTACACTTAATCAAAGACGTCACAGTCCATTCAAAAGTGGATCATCACATTGGTTAAAGTTACATTGTAGCAGTCCATATTCACATGTACAATAAACAGTTACTGAGGATAAACTAGTAAGGATAAAAGAAGAAGGAAAAAACATCAAATTGGCACAGCATAATATTGAGATTAAATTCATCATTAAGGCCTTTTGGCGATAGCGTCTGCAAAGTGAATATCCAATATGCCTCGCGTCTTTTTAGTAGAAAGTCGTGGTTGCCCCCCCTTTTTGACTTGTTCAATGCCACAAAAGCGCAATGATGAGATGTCATGCTTATGATCATTAAAGTGTACCGCGACCGGGTAATCCCTGGTCGTTTCTGCAAATAGAGCGCTTATGTTAGCTAATGCGTGGTTTTAACTGCCTTATGGTCTTACCTACATACACCAGACCACATGAACACATTAAAATGTACACTATATGAGTGGATGCACAAGTGGTGACACTCTTAATTGGAAAGATCTTGTCATTGTGAGGATGGCGGAAGATGTCTGTGTCTTGGTGTTGTTGCATTGTGCGCATCCTCCACAACGGTAGTTTCCAGTCGGTAATGGGTTTAATAATCTTTGGGAAAGTTCTCCTTGGCTTGTATCTTTGCAAAATCAGCGTGAACTAGAAGATCTCTGAGATTCTTCTCACGTTTGTATACAAAGAGCGGCAAGTCATTCACAACATGTGAAAGAATTCAAGATCCGATTTTAGAATGTGCCAATATTTTTAAAAAAACATGACGTATACATATACATATATAGATATACATGGTGAAAATTGGGGCTACATAATGCAGACAAAAGCAAATTTAACAATATTTTTCACAGCATATTTCAAAATCAATATAGCCTATCAATATTACTTGCTCTTGAATAGGACAAATAGACATGGAAAACAGCGAATTGGTAACGAGGATGATAACCAGTTAGTCTGACATTAATATCACTCAGCTCCAAGTGTCTTTCAAGTTCATAAAATTATCACTTTCATGTAATGCAGTCATTTTAGACAAGGAGAAGACAGCATTTTAGTTGTATCAAAGCGAAATTGACCAAAATCTTAGAACTGGCTCATAACTGGTGTAAATGTAGTATATTCAGATGTTTTTATCTTATGATACAGGACCCAAAAGCGACCTTTTATTCAGCAGGGGTTGTAACTGATTCTGTGGTCTGTCCTGGGACCAGTGGTCTCTGGCAGGGACCAGTGGTCACAACCACTAGGGGCGCCAGAGACACTGGTCGCGACCAACTCCTCAGTGGTCTTCCCTGTGGTCCCTGTGTCTGTGAAGCGGCTTTAGTATTTTCTCCCCTTTCCTGTTGTTTTGGCAGCACTGTTAGCTGGATAAATGTGAGAGATCACAATCTTTTGTCTATCAAATTCAATATATCAGATATATTATGATTATTATTGTTGTGATTATTATTGGTAATGGATCCGTGTGGTCAGGACCAGCTAGTCTCTGGCACGGACCAGTGGTCTCTGGCAGGGACCAGTGGTCACAACCACTAGGGGCGCCAGAGACACTGGTCACGACCAACTCCTCAGTGGTCTTCCCTGTGGTCCCTGTGTCTGTGAAGCGGCTTTAGTATTGTCAAACCCTTGTCGTTTTGGCAGCACTGTTAGCTGGATAAATGTCAGAGATCACAATCTTTTGTCTATCAAATTCAATATATCAGATATATTATGATTATTTTTGTTGTTATTATTATTGGTAATGGATCCGTGTGGTCAGGACCAGCTAGTCTCTGGCACGGACCAGTGGTCTCTGGCAGGGACCAGTGGTCACAACCACTAGGGGCGCCAGAGACACTGGTCGCGACCAGCTCCTCAGTGGTCTTCCCTGTGGTCCCTGTGTCTGTGAAGCTGCTTTAGTATTGTCAAACCCTTTCCTGTCGTTTTGGCAGCACTGTTAGCTGGATAAATGTCAGAGATCACAATCTTTTGTCTATTAAATACACTATATAATATATATTATGATTATTATTGTTATTATTATTGATAATGGAGATCCGTGTGGTCAGGACCAGCTGGTCTCTGGCACGGACCAGTGGTCACAACCACTAGGGGCGCTAGAGACACTGGTTGCGACCAGTGGCACAGTAGTCATTACCAGCATCTTACTGGCACAAAGGGCACTAAAATTACTGGTCCTGATCACCTCCTCTGTGATCTGTTCTGTTCTTTGGACCAGTTGAGTGATCTGTGGAGTGATTATTTTTAATACAACTTTTCACATTTCTCAAAGTGTGAGTAGAGTCGCCTAATGTGAGAAGCCATATTCGTTTTAGATTAATTTTCAATTGGTATTTGATCATGCCATGGCTACATGGCCACTGCCTTTAAACTAATGAAATGAAGTAAACTGTTGGTGATTCAGTTCCTGTCCAATAAGAAGCCATTTCCAATTTTGATGCCAGGTGTGATCATATTGATCATATGCCGTATGCTCATTCTTTTTTTACAAGTATTTTTATTGCTTTAGAGAAGATAAAGTGCAACATTACAATGTCAATAACAAGACCTCTTTCAATTAACCCCATCCCACCCACAACAAACCCTTGAGGAAAGGAAAGCTAAAGAAACAAAAAATAAAAAATAATAAAAACACCTTTCTTCTATTACTCATGATAGCAAATAGTGTAATCAGTGTGCTTCACAAATTTTAGCAGTTATTAAGAGGGACGTGTATTAAGTCTTTCAAAGTAAGCCAGTAAAGGATCCCAGTTTTTGTAAAATGTTCTGATTAATCCTCTAAGAAAGTATTTGATTTTTTCTATTTTTAGAAACATCATAATATCAGAAAGCCATGTGGAGGCTTTTGGTGGTGTAGATGTTTTTGTAGTATTCTCCGTTGTGCTATTACGGTGACAAAAGCAACAACACTTTCCTTCCCATTGGACCTTGCAATATCACCCCCTTTTACCCCAAACACTGCCATTGTAGGGCTAGTTTGTAGATCTAAATCAAAGGCTTCATTTAAGACCTCAAATATTGAAGCCCAGAACTCTCTCAACCTGGAACATGACCAAAACACGTGAAGTAAATCTGCTCTGTCCATTCTAAATCTTTCACAGATGTCATCCATGTCAGAGTATATTTTGGCCAGTTTAACCTTACTGTAGTGCATATGGTGGTGAACTTTAAAGGTCCCATGACATGGTGCTCTTTGGATGCTTTTATATAGACCTTAGTGGTCCCCTAATACTGTATCTGAAGTCTCTTTCCCGAAATTCAGCCTTGGTGCAGAATTACAGCCACTAGAGCCAGTCCCACAATGAGCTTCCCTTAGTATGTGCCATTTCTGTGTCTGAAGCTATTGAGGAGGAGAGAGGGAGGGCCAAGGTGGAGGGTGGAGGTGTGGCCTTGACCAACTGCCACTTTTCTCGTTTGAAAGCCGTGATGTCTCTCTCTCATGGGTTGGCCAAAGTCTCTGGGCGGGCAAAGCAGAGAAAGGGGAGGCAACCTTGCTTGTTATGACCTCATAACAAGCAGATTCCAAAACGGCTCATCTGAGCTTTCATTTTCTCAAAGGCAGAGCAGGATACCCAGGGCTCGGTTTACACCTATCGCCATTTCTAGCCACTGGGGGACCATAGACAGGCTGGGGGAACGCATATTAATGTTAAAAAACCTCATAAAGTGAATGTTCATGCCATGGGACCTTTAAACTGAATCAAATTCAAACGTGCACAAGAAGAGGTTGCATTCACCCAGCTTAGAGCTCTGTCCCATATAGCATCTGATATATTTGTCCCTAACTCTTCTTCCCATTTTGCTTTGATAGGATCCATGGATATACTGTAAAGTGAGATTTGAGACTCATGACTTCACAGCGCAACTTAGAGAAATATGCGAAGAGTATTCCTCTTCCACAAAGCCAAGCCAGATGTTTGATGCCCATGATGTTAAGGCAGAGTTTCAGAGAGTTAAGACAAATAAGAGCATGGGGCGTGATTCTATTACAGGAAGATTGCTAAAGCACTGTTCAGAACAGCTTTGTGATGTGTTCTGTAAAATATTTAGGATATCTCTGGAGCAGTGAAGGGTGCCAAAGTTATGGAAGGAGTCCAATGTTGTTCCGGTGGCTAAAAGCGGAACCCTTAAGGTGCTAAATGACCTTAGACCAGTGGCATTGACTTCACTGGTCATGAAGTCATTTAAAAGGCTGGTCAAAATGGAATTGATAACTATGGTGGAGGAGGCTTTAGACCCCATGCAGTTTGCATATAGGGCAGGGATGGGGGTAGAAGATGCCTAACTTTCTGTATAAGCACCTGGAAGGCCCTTGCACTCTTGCCAGACTTTTATTTATGGATTTTTCATCAGCTTTTAATATTATTCAACCACATATTTTAGCTTGGAAACTGCATACCTATTTTAATTTTGATGTAAATTTTGTCGGCTGGATTGCAGATTTTTTAACATGTAGATCTCAGAGGGTTAGGGTTAATGGCTTTCAGAACAGCGCTCCTCTTCCACTGGCTCTCCTCAGGGCTGTGGCCTGTCCCGTTGCTGTACATTCTTTACACCAATGACTGTAGAAGCCAGCATGAGAACAGGCCCATTCTGAAGTTAGCTGATGATACGGTCATCGTTAGCCTGCTCCGTAAAGATGAATCTGAGCATGGGCCAGTTGTGGATGAGTTTGTCCAATGGTGTGATGAGGCCCTTCTCCAATTAAACTCCACAAAAACCAAAGATATGGTCATTGATTTTAGGAAAGTATTCCTCCCACCATCTAAGACTTTCATTAAGGGAACTGAAATTGAGTTTGTTGAACAGTACAAGTATCTGGGAACTGTCATTGATAAATACCTGAAGTTTGATGTGAATAGTGATGCAGTCTGTAAGAAGGGACAGGAACATTTGTACTTCCTTAGAAGTTAAACACTTAATGTAGATAGGAAAATGATGTCCTTATTTTATAAATCTTTTATTGAATCAGTTCTTATGTTTGCCATGATTGCTTGGTACGGTAACCTTAATATCAGAGACAAAAACCACCTAAGCCATATTGTAAAGGTGGCTGGTAAGGTGTTTTCACAGTCCCCCTTGATGGTTATCTTTGACCAGCAAGTTCTTTGCAAGGCCCGGTCTATATCTATAAACCACCCCCTTCACTCTTTGTAGTAGTAGTTGTAGAGTTTGTAATACTCCCATCAGGTCGCAGATTTAGAGTACCTCGGTTTAAGACCAGTAGGGGTAAAAACTCCTTTGTCCCATGTGCAATAACTCAGCTTAATTTGCACATGTAATGTAGTACTTGTTTTGTTTTTAGACATTGTTCCAGTGGTGATAAATTCTGTTGTGTTTATTACACAGGAAATCTTTTTTGTACTCATGTCTTGTATTGTTGCCTCTATTTGTATGTGGCTTGAATGTGTTTCTTTTTATCTTTCACTTCTAACTGCATATCAAGTTTCCCATTTGGGATAATAAAGTGACTTAACTGAACTGAACATAATTGAATTATATGTTAGAGATTTGGCCTCTAAAGGTTAGAGGGGTCTGCAGTATATTCTCCAGGTCAGAGTGCTCAGGCATTTGAGAAAATTATGAGATGTGTGTTTAAATGAAATAACGAACCTGAAGATATCTGAAAAAATGGATTTAGTGATGTTGAATTTACTGACCAAGTCAGTGAAACTGAGAAAGATGTTATTTAGGAAAAAATCTTTACATCCTTTAGTCCTCCTCTCTCGCCTTGATCAGTACGTAGGCATCCGAGGCTCGGCACTTCAGTGGTTTAGCTCCCATTTGGCGAATAGGAGCTTTTCTGTTATGATTGGTGACTGTTCCTCGTCAACCACTCCTCTCTCTTGTGGGGTACCCCAGGGTTCAATTCTTGGCCCAATCCTGTTTTCTTTATATATATTGCCGTTAGGGGCTATAATAGGAAAGCACAACTTATCTTTTCACTGTTATGCAGATGATTTGCAAATTTATTTGCCTATCAAACCAAATGACCGTGTCGCATTAGACTCCCTGCTTAGTTGTATCAATGACATTAAGTTGTGGCTGTCACAAAACTTTCTAAACTTGAACGAAGATAAAACGGAGTATATCATCTTCAGTACTTCAGGCACGACAAACCGTCCATCCTTGAGTTTTGGAGCACTGGCTTCATATTTTAAGCCAGCTGTCAGAAATTTGGGGGTTACTTTTGAATGCAACATGAAGTTTGACAAACAAATCAGCAATGTTGTTAGAATGAGCTTTTTCCAGCTCCGTCTCCTGGCTAAAGTTAAGCCATTCCTTAACAGGCATGATCTGGAAAAAGCGACCCATGCTTTTATCAGTTCAAGGTTGGATTATTGTAATGCTCTTTATGTTGGTTTGAATCAAACCTCCATCTCACGTCTTCAACTTGTGCAAAATGCTGCTGCTCGCTTTTTAACAAATACATCTAGACGTGCACACATCACTCCCGTTCTTTTCACCCTACACTGGCTCCCTGTGCGTTTTAGAATAGATTTTAAGATTTTATTTTTTGTTTTTAAGGCCCTTAATGGCCTGGCCCCGGAGTACCTATCCGAGATTTTAACCCTGCGTGAGCACAGCCGGTCTTTGCGGTCTTCTAACCAACTGGTTTTAGAAGTGCCAAGGTCAAGGTACAAACAATGGGGTGATCAGGCTTTTGCGGTTGCTGCCCCGAGACTCTGGAACAAGTTACCCCCCTGATATTCGCACAATTACAGATGTTGCTCTTTTTAGGTCTAAACTCAAAACCTACCTGTTTAGAATGGCTTTTAATACACAGTAGTGGTGTGACAATTTCCTCTTTCTGTTTCTATGTAACCTTTTTATGATTTTACTGTTTTCTACATTTCATTCTTCTTATTGCAATATATGTTGTCTATTCTTAGCTCAAGATGTGAAGCACTTTGGATACCTGCTGGTTGTTTTAAAGCGCTATACAAATACATTTTGATTGATTGATTGATTACATGTTGAAAGGCCCATACTGTCTCACTGTTAAGTATCGTCAATTTTAGCAGCCGTAAAAAGATGATTATTACGCCGTATGCTCATTCTAAAACCACAAAGGGGGGAAAATATGGTCTAGGATATGCTTTGCTTGGATTCCTTGGATTCCCAGGCCCATTCCAACGATCTGTGTAAGTAATCTTTGACTTTTATTGTTTTTATTGTTATTCGTCGAGATATACGTGATCAGACTCTTTTTAGATTTGAGCCATTGTCTGTGTCTTTGACTATAGCCTAACTGAAATGTCATTGAATATAAGCCCCAAATGAAGAAGAAGAAGAAGCTTATAAAGCCACAAGAGGCCCTATCAGGACCAGTTGGCCAATCAGAAAATAGCATCTCTTTATATATATATATATATATATATATATATATAAATAAAAAGAGTGAGCAAGAGAGAATAATGGTTTCTTTAAAGCACTTTCAGTGCCCAGAAAAGTCCTATATTATTCCAACCCATTATTTTATGTTTAAAATCTGTCCTCTTCCTTGTTTATTTGGGTTTTCCAGATTTTATCCAGAAAAAATCCTTTGAACGATCAGGTGATCAGGTGCTGGATCAGTCAAGATGATTTGACTGTTACTTTTGTTACTGTACTGTAGGCTACTTAAGTTGAATTTTTAATTGAACTTTTACATTTTTGTTTTTCATTTGATGTTGCTTTGTCAGTCAACTCTACATTTTTTCCTCCACTACATGTATTTGACTTTAGTTTCTAGATCAAGATTTGATACAACGGGTAATGTGACAAGCTTTTAAAATGCAACACATTGGTAAAGTTTAAATCAGTCAGGAAGACATGGACCTGCATAGTCGATACTCATACAACTACAACTAATCATAACAATTGAATCATTGCTATTATGATTTTTATTAATAATAATGATCAATAGCATTGGATAGACAAACGATTATGGCTTCTCACATTAGGCGACTCTACTCACACTTTGAGAAATGTGAAAAGTTGTATTAAAAATAATCACTCCACAGATCACTCAACTGGTCCAAAGAACAGAACAGATCACAGAGGAGGTGGTCAGGACCAGTAATTTTAGTGCCCTTTGTGCCAGTAAGATGCTGGTAATGACCACTGTGCCACTGGTCGCAACCAGTGTCTCTAGCGCCCCTAGTGGTTGTGACCACTGGTCCGTGCCAGAGACCAGCTGGTCCTGACCACACGGATGTCCATTATCAATAATAATAACAATAATAATCATAATATATATGATATAGTGTATTTAATAGACAAAAGATTGTGATCTCTGACATTTATCCAGCTAACAGTGCTGCCAAAACGACAGGATAGGGTTTTGTCAATACTAAAGCAGCTTCACAGACACAGGGACCACAGGGAAGACCACTGAGGAGCTGGTCGCGACTAGTCTCTCTAGCGCCCCTAGTGGTTGTGACCACTGGTCCCTGCCAGAGACCACTGGTCCGTGCCAGAGACTAGCTGGTCCTGACCACACGGATCCATTACCAATAATAATAACAACAATAATAATCATAATATATCTGATATAGTGAATTTTATAGAAAAAAGATTATGATCTCTGACATTTATCCAGCTAACAGTGCTGCCAAAACGACAGGAAAGGGTTTGACAATACTAAAGCAGCTTCACAGACCACAGGGACCACAGGGAAGACCACTGAGGAGCTGGTCGCGACCAGTGTCTCTGGCGCCCCTAGTGGTTGTGACCACTGGTCCCTGCCAGAGACCACTGGTCCCAGGACAGACCACAGAATCGGCTACAACCCCCTCTCCTTTTATTTGTGACAACAGATATGCCTACAATAATACCACTGGGAGATTACTAGTATTTGTTTCGGTATGTCATCTCAATACAAATGTCATGTTTGTCTATCAACTTAGACTTCTAATTTTCAATAGGAAATTTGAACTAGTTGCAAAAATCATGAGCTCTTCTGTTCAGAATATGACCTCCTCTTTGACTTCAAAATATGTTCAGTTCAAGTATGTTGGGAAATGCGCAGCAAACACGATTACCAGGCATTGAGTACAAATCAACAAACGTCAACTTTCCCAAAATGCAACTAAGGTCCTCTTTACAGGAACTTCTAGTAAGCTCATAATAACATGTGATTACTCTCAATAAATTATCTATTTTTGGTCAAAGCAATATCAAGCTTTAGCCACTTCCGCTTTTGTGGTTGAACAAATTTAGCGCAAAAAGATGTGAACTTTGAACAAGCATCAGGACATTTCATTGGACAAGAGCACTGTCAATTACACATGTGGCATCGTGATTGGTTAATATGAAAAGTGGGCTGATTAACGTAAGGGGAACGCAGAGCGGCCAGGAGAAACACCACATGGAGGAGAAAAGTACTCGCAAAATGTAAAATAAGTCTTTGCTAAGTATACTTTTGTAACAGTTAGAATGTAATTATTTGGAAATGAATAAGTTTCAGAAATAGTTTAGGAAACCTTTTGAAGAAAATGGTCCACATACTGTATATGGCACATACCAGTACTAAGGTTAGCTAACGTTAGCCTTAAACCTATAGAATATGTGGCTATGAACATGAGAATGTTAACATTAGCTAACTATTAAGTAGCTATGAACTTCTTAAAAAAAACACGGGGAAACCCGCGACCTCGGCCAAAGGCACATAACGTTACAAAGGTTAGCTAACGTTAGCATTAGACCACATGCCTATGCACTTTTTAAATGCTAACGCTAACTATTTGGGGTAGCTGCCATGCTACAATAGAGAACCTATTACAATCAGATTTTAAGACAGCTCCTAGCTAAACCTAACTAGACTACGCAGGTTGTCGTGGGGATAATTTGTGTTCCAAAGTTCTACTTTGGCAGGGAGAAAATGGCATTGTCATTATTAAATAGGTGAATATGGGTAAGTTACATGAGGGTCGCCCCTTTGCAGACTTTATGTTAATAAAATGCAGTATTAGGTAAAAGCTAACCCAAGTAAATGCTCTTTTTTCCCCATGAAGTTAAAAATGCAGATCTTACTGTAAAATCATCAATTGTCAAGTCACAGGTATTTTTCAAGTATATTTGAGCATGTTTATCAATTCTTGAGTGTTGTAAAATGGTTAAATTTAGCACTGTGTCACAAAGGGTATCAGTGCAAACATTCTGAGATGACGAGTAACCTAAAACTGCATTTACATTTTCATTTACATGGACTGTACTTTTATGTATTTCACAGAATGGATTGCCAAGGGGAAAATTGTAAAAAGATATGCCTAAAAGAGCACGCATACCACCGAAGAAGATGAGACTGTATGAACCAGACCCCAGCTCACCCAAAGATGACCAGGATGGTAATTGAATCATTGTCATTTTACTGCACATCTTTTTAATGTAATGTTATTTCTTTAAATTAATATTTCTTAATTTTAACTTATTTTGCATGAAATTATGATAATAATCTAACAATATATTTAGTTTCTAGGATTAGGGCCACAATGGACCGACTACCACACTGGCCACACTACCTGAAAGCCTAAATTAATTATAAATACAAGTTAAAAAGCAGATTTGCAGCATAGTAAATCCTTTGAACCTAGTTATTAATATTGAAATCGTTGGACTTTTTCATGTTTTGTTTTACAACATCCACATGCACTAGTTGCCGATGAATTTAATAACTGAATAGACAGCAAACCGAACCATTTGCTTGGTTTCCTTTGTGGTGCAGGGAATTAAATCCCCCAAAGATCCATTCAAAAAGAGAGAAAATTCCCACACACACCTTTCACCTCTAAATAGTTTGTCAATGTTTCAGTCATGGGTACTTTCTGAGGCTGAACGACTAATGGCATTTGCAGTAATATCGCGATATGTTAAAACGCGACTTCCTAATCACAAAGGCTGTGATTTGGTCACTTGACTTGTGTGGGACTATTTTGGTTTAAAAAAATGATGATGCGCAGCTTCAGGTATTGTGCACAGGGTAACACTATGAACCTGTATCAGCACTTAAAAGAAACGCAAAGCCATCTACGACAGTTGCGTGGCTAAAATGCTGAACACCAGGCATCCCTCACCAAAATGTTTGAAAGCGTAACGTTAACCCCATATGAACGTAGTTTAAAACAGAACGAGGACATTACTCAAACAGTAACGGAGTGTATCGCTAAAGACATGATGCCCCTTAGTACGGTCACCAAGCCTGGGTACAAGGCTACACAGAGCGTCTGTTTACCACCGGATAGATGGATAGACTTGATGTATGAAGTACACTGAACGGAGCTGGAACGGAGCGGGAGTTGCTAATGGTGAGAAATCAAAATCAATATGGCTGGTAGTGACATACTCACTGCACTTTAGTCTGCGTTGTGTGTTGCTGTTATTGACTAGAGATAATTACGATTAATATTTAGATATTAATGTTCAGACAGTGATTAAATTAAACTTTGAGTTACCTAAATATTTTCAAAGAGGTACAGGGAGATATGTTCTCCTTTTGATTTTCTGCATTTTTGTTTTGTTGTGTGTGTTTGTGTGTGTGTGTGTGTGTGTGTGTGTGTGTGTTTGTGTGTGTGTAATATATATTTTACTGATCACCAGTCAGAAAAAAAACAAAAGTGCAGAAAACAAAGGAACATATCTGCATATACCTCTTTGAAAATATTTAGGTGAGCACCATGGTGGCTCTGCAGTTTTGACGTCTCTATCTCAAACTCTCTTATACTGAAGAAAGTATGAAAGTCTGATCTTTTGGGGGAGTTGGCTGGACGCGCAATGGAGTAGACGCACTACGAGATAGCTCCGCAACTACAGAACTAAATGACTGCTTTTCCTCACTTTCCGACCTCCTTTTTTGTTAATATGCCTCTGAAAACTGCAGGCAAAAAGGTGGAGAGAACTTTGCTGAAAGGACCAACATCAAACCTGAACTTTCCGACCTCACTTTCCGACCTCCTTTTTTGTTAATATGCCTCCGAAAAGTGCAGGCAAAAAGGTGGAGAGAACTTTGCTGAAAGGACCAACATCAAACCCGAACTTTAAAGAAGAAAAGTTTGGCGAGCTAAAGCTAGCTAAAACCCACAAGGTCAACAATAGCCCTGCTAAGCAGAGATGGACACTGCAGCACTAGCTACGCCTGACGAACCCTCGCCGTCGGACCTGCTCCTTGCAATCACTAATTTGAATAAAAACCTCAACGATAGATTTGCTAATCTGTCAACTCAAATCCAAAAGCTGCAATCCGATGTCACGGAAACCAGAACAAGCCTCCAGTCACTTGAAACCGGTGTCAACGTGCACGATAGCCGGATTGATGAACTGGAGTCATTATGCAGCTCCAGGCAGACAACAAATATATGAAAACAAAGCTGGAAGACCTTGAATCCAGATCCAGACGCCAGAACATCCGAATCGTTGGGATCCCCGAGGGTGCCAGCCCACCGACTTTATCACGGAGCTGATACCAAATGTGCTGGGCAAGGAGCACTTCGGGGCGAACTTCAAAGTTGACCGTGCTCACAGGTCCCTTGCGGCCAAACCCACCAACGGTGCCCTCCCGAGACCGTTCATCGCCAGGCTGCACTATCCACAATCCCGAGACCTCATCTTACGGCTGGCCAGTGAGAACCACCTTATCCACTTTAACAACAAAAGGATTTCCTTTTTCCCGGACCCGACCCAAGAGACTATGCGTCAACGTAAACAATTTGACTCGGTCCGTGAGAGATGCAAAGCAGCTAAAATTCGCTACGGATTTCTCCACCCGGCTCGCTTCAGGATGACTGTGGGCGGTGTGTCCCGCACCTTCTCAGACCCAGCGGAGGCCGATCTTTTTCTTGCCTCTCTAGGTGAGCCTCAGTAATAGACTAGGTGCTCTCTCTGGAGAGACTGATATAAATCACTTCATGTCCACGTGCGTGAAGTCCGAGTTGGCTAATGTTAAGTCGTGAAAGTGGAAGTTATAAATATTAGTAGTTATTAGTCTCCAGGAAGGCTGAAACACGCATATGTTGCTATATTCACTCAAGAAGTCCTGGGGCTGAAATATATCAGTGTTACCACCTAATGTTACATTGTCATGCGGAGCTATTTAGGTTAGAGATAGGCTCTTAGTGTATACCAGTCACCCTATGACTGTTATTCCGGTAAGGTACTACGTTTGGGGTAGTTACCTAGCTATGGGGGGGTTGTTGGTTCATGTTCTTTTTGTTATTTTTTTTCATGGCAACATCTATTTTCTACATAACATGTTTGGTGACTCCCTGTAAGATCTCAGCTAGTCAGGCACATTGGGACGGATATAGAATGGTGAGCTGGAATGTGAGAGGCTTGGGCAGTACTATGAAACGATCCAAGGTATCTTTCTCACTTAAAGTCTCTGTCAGCGGACATACTGTTCCTGCAAGAAACACACGTGAAACCAAAATTTAGGGATAAACTGAAAGTCAGCTGGGTATATCAGATATATCAGGCCAATTTTAATGCCAAAGCAAGGGGAGTAGCAATATTGTTCAGAAAAAATATTCCTTTTATCCACACATCCACATTTTTCGACCCCGAGGGGAGGTTTCTTATAGTAACTGGCTCCTTGATCTCTGTACCAATTGTATTTGTTAATATTTACGGCCCAAACTTCAACAGCCCAAGTTTTTTTTCAAAGAGTCTACAACAACATACCAAATATTTCTGACAATATAGTAATCGGTGGAGACTTTAACTGCATATTGGACCCTCTTTTAGATAAACAATTTCCGAAAAAATATCAAAAATCAAATCAAACTCAAGTATCCGTCTGAAAACACTGATGGAATGCTCAAACCTAGTGGACATATGGAGGCTTGCACATCCAACCGACAGGGATCATTAATTTTTCTCTCCAGTCCACAAAGAATATTCTCGTATAGACTATTTCTTGCTAGATTCCAAACGGATATCACTCGCCGATAAAATAGTCTTTCACCCCATTGTAATATCAGACCATGCTCCACTTTCCATGATGCTAAAAGTTGGTGAACAGGCACCTATAAACAGACAATGGCAGTTTGATGCAATGCTGTTAAAAGATACTGAATTCAGAAAGTATTTGGATAAACACATCTCCCACTTTATTTCCGAGAATGATACTGGCGACGTCAACGATTCAGTTCTTTGGGAAGCATTGAAGGCAGTTATTAGGGGCCATGTGATATCATATGTTGCTAATGAAAGGAAAAAGGAGAATTTTCGTCTTGAGGAAATTAACCAAAACTTAACTGACCTCGAAAATGCATATAAAACCCCTCTGATGCAGCTCTGGAGGAGATTACCAAACTGAAATTTGAGTATAACACCATTTTATCAAAACAGGTTGGTTCCTTGCTCCATAAGGCAAAACAAAAATATTTTGAGCTTGGCGACAAGCCGCACAGTCTTTTAGCGAGAGAACTTAGACATGCACAAGAATCCCGGGCCATTCACGGGATCAAAGACAAAACTGGCAAATTAATTACATCCCCTGAAGAGATTAATAAATATTTTGCAAAATTTTATCAAGAACTATATCAATCCAAGTGTACCGCTAACCAAGAAACTATCAATAAATACCTCACAAACTGCAGGCTCTCTACACTGGATGCGGAGGCGGTACAGGCTCTTGATGCCGAGGTTACTCCAGAAGAAATCAAGACTGCTGTTATGCAATTCCCGAACAACAAAGCTTCTGGCCCGGATGGGTTTAAAATTGAATTTTATAAAGCATACCTGCCTGATATTGCCCCACTTTACTTGCGGATGCTAAAGCACTCCAAAGAAATCTCTATCCTGCCTAACTCGCTTTACCAGGCCAATCTAGCTGTACTTCTTAAAAAAGATAGAGACCCTTTAAATATGTCTTCCTATCGCCCTATATCCTTGCTCCAGATGGAAACGAAAATCCTTAGTAAAGTGATGTCCAACAGACTGTGCAACCACATTCACAAACTAGTACACCCAGACCAATCAGGATTTGTACCTGGTCGGCATATCTACGCAAACTTACGCCGTCTCTTTAATATTATGTACAACAAGCACAAGGAAGATTGTGTTGTTATTGCCTTAGACGCAGAGAAGGCATTTGACCATATAGAGTGGCAGTTTATGTCATCTACCCTGAACCGCTTCAGAAGCTCGTTCATAAACTGGATTACCATCATCTACTGTGAACCCCAAGCAGGGGCGGATTGGCCATCGGGAATACCGGGAACAATCCCGAACCAGCCAGTGGTTGTTTTTTTTTTTTCTTCATACGCGACCGGCCTTGCCGGCTGTTCAGCTGCAGTGGAGCGCTGTGTCTGTGTGTGTTTCAGACCGGGCCAAACCAATACTTTCAATCTTGAGCGGCCCCTCCTAACTTGGACTGATCCTCGTTTTTCCTGACATCCGATTGGCTCAAACTTAAGGCGCCGAAAAAAGAGTTTACTTTCAGTCAGGTTTGGATTTGGTGATGTGAGGTAGGACAGTTTTAGGCGTTGACATATATATGATGGACCAATAGACCCCGTTGCTCTGGACGGAGACCAGTGAAGGCTATTAGAAGCACTTTTCCGGTGATCTCTTGCTTTACTGCGCAGCCTCCAACTGACAGAGACAACGTAAATGTGACGTGAGCAACATGTCTGAAAGTTGTAAGTCTTCTGGTAGCTGTGCCAAGAGAAATCTCAATCATTCCCAATCTTACAGAGACGGAGAGTGTAGGTATATGTAAGGAGATAACATAAGCACAGGCTAATTATTGCTAACTAACATGCTAGTTAAAATTAGTAATTAAACCTAAACAGCTAATGTAAGTCTAAACTGCCTGCGAGCTTCTCCTGTACTATGCGGTAATTCCTCTACTGTGCGACAGTAAGTCACTTGGTTATGACACAATCGTTAGCCTATTTTTACAAAAACGTCTGCTACGGAGCCATAACGTGAGGTACAAGGTAATGGAGCCTTTTATACATTGTTAAAAATGGCGGTCAGTGGAATGATATATAGAGGTGATCGCTTTGTAGCAACAAAATGGCGCCATCGTAGGTTCGCGTTCTGAAGCAAAGCTTAACCCCTTGGTTTTAGGCCTGTATACCTCAGTTGTTTTGGTCTCCAAATTTTTGCTTTGATAAGCTAATTGTTTTTATTTTCTATTGTTGCACACATACACTCATCAGGAGGAGGAGGAGAGAGGAGGAGGAGGAGGAGAGAAGAGGAGCAGCAGGAGGAGAGAGGAGGAGGAGGAGGAGAGAGGAAGAGCAGGAAACAGACAGGTAGAGGGGCAGTGTGCAGGGCTGGGTAGGCAATCATATTAGGCATATCAATCAATCAGATATTTACATATAGGATAAAATTCCAATGGTTCCACATACTAGATTATAACTTGACTGAAGCACAGATTGAATTAGAAAATGTTTTATTCTTAGTCATATTTATAACTATATGTAGCTGCACAATCATTAAGCAGAGGCAGGGTCCATCACAGGGGAAGCTGAGCCAGGGAGCCAAGCTGAGAAAGTTAGGACACACACACAAATCTCTATTTTATGGGACTGCATTGTAGTTTTTGAGTATATGAGTGTGAGTATTTGTAACTATTTTATCCCTCCAACTGACATGCTGGTAGTTAGCAGTATACTGTGACTTATGTGTTCGAGATTAGGTTTTGATGACCTGGTTGTGTTCAGTGCAGTGGTGACTTGCTTATACAACCTGAGGAGGCAGGTGTCATCCTAAAGTTTCTTGAAGGTCTTCAGCGTAATCTGATTCTCTTTATACCATAAAAACACTATTATAATTAAAATAACTGCAAAAAATCCTTCTGCTCGTGCACCAAGGGCACTCGCGTAAAAGGTCTCTCCATCTTAAAGTCCCGGGCTGAATTTCAGTCCCAGTACGGCCCAGACCCCAAGCCTCAATTATCACCAATGGGGAAGTTTCGCAGCCGTTTAATTTACAAAGGGGTGTCAGGCAAGGCTGTTCTTGCTCTCCACACCTATTCAATCTGTGCATCGAAGTGCTTGCCTGTCTAATCAGGGCAAACCCCAACTATAAACCTATTCAACTCTATGGCAAAGACCACCATCTGTCACTTTTCACGGATGACATAACATTATACATATCGCAGCCCAGAACAACACTCCCCACCCTCCTGCATATAATGAAATAATTTGGCAGCCTGTCGGGTACACCGTTAATTGGGAGAAAAGTGAACTGCTTCCAATATCAGACGAGACAGATTTAGATTTCCTACATACAATGCCTTTTAAGATTGTAGATGATCAAATTAAATACCTAGGTATTATTGCGACACGAAAGTATAGTAACCTGTTAAAGTCCAATTGGGATACTAAGATTCATCAGTTACGTGATATCATTGACTTCTGGAACACGCTACCAATTTCTTTAATAGGTCGCGTTAATGCGATAAAAATGGTGACGCTCCCCAGATTCCTCTACATCTTTCAGTGCCTTCCGGTTCATATACCAATATGTTACTTCAAGAAACTGGACTCCATTATCTCATCCACCGTCTGGAGCAATAAAGGGGCCAGAATATCAAAGAACCACTTATGTAAGGATAAGGTCAAGGGTGGCTTGGGTCTCCCCCAATTTTGCCTTTATTACTGGGCTGCAAATTTGAGAGTGTTCTCCCTCTGGCGTCAAAGCCTATCACCAGACCCCACCTTAATAATGACTTTAATAATAATAATAATAATGACCAGATAGAACGGGAAGCGTGTGAACCTACATCCCTCCTAGCGCTTTTAAACAATCCCGACAAAGTTAAAATTCTGACTAATATAACCAGCCCTGTCGTTCTGAACTCTCTTCAAATATGGAGGCAAATCCAAACCTTTCTTAAGCTGCCCCAAAGTCTACCTAGATAGCCCTATTGGCAAAAACCACGCATTTTCTCCAGGTTTAAATTATCCAACTTTTTCTGCCTGGAAAGATAAAAATATAGTTACAATTGGGGACCTATATATTGGAGGTAAATTGGCATCCTTCCACCAGCTACAACAGTCTCATTCCCTACCAGCATTACATTTTTTCAGATACCTCCAAATAAGAAATTGTTAGATCTCATATCGCGGGCTACGAACACAAACCTATAAACACCATACTCTCGTGCCTTATTCATCACAACGCTAACAGTAAGGGGTCAATTTCATTTTTATACTCACTTTTGCTACCCCATGTAACCCTATCTGATACTAAAATAAAGAAGGCTTGGGAAGAAGAACTGGGAGCTGAAATCACAGATGATACCTGGAGTGCAATCCTTGCAATGATATCCAAAAGTTCTATAAATTCCAGACATCGGCTTATACAATTCAAGATCGTGCACAGGCTCCACTATACAAAATCAAGACTCCATACTATATAACCTAACATCTCCCCCCTGTATGATAAGTGTAAACAGGACACAGGTACACTACTCCAACAGCTGTGGCTTTGCCCTAAGCTCCACGCCTTCTGGTCACTAATATTTGACTACATCTCGAAGGCTTATGACAAACCTATTGGACCAGATCAATTTCTCACCCTGTTCGGCCTATCGGTGACTTCCACACTGGATAACCACGTTGTCCAAGCCATCTCACTGTGTACATTGCTATCGAAACGCCTCATCTTACAACAATGGAAATCTGAAGTTATCCCCACATTCCAACAATGGTTGAGAGAACTGGGCAATGTTATCCACATGGAAAGCCTTCGATATAAGCTTGCCAATCAAGAGAGGGTTTTTCTAAAAGTATGGAAACCGCTTCTTGACAAATGGTCGGTAACCCAGCAGTCGTGAATTGATTGCACATCTCATGTGCCTGACTAGTCCTGTCAAGTTGTTGCCACCTTTTCTCTTTTCCCCAAATCTCTGTTGTTGCCAGTTAGTTCAGGTGTTTTATTTTTTATTTTTATTTTCCCATTACAATTTAACCACTCCTTTTTGATTTTGGTTGTTCCATCGTTCATTACTGGTTCTGCAATGGTTTGCTTGTTTATCTGGACATTTCTTGTACTGCTACCTCGTAGTTCGTGGGATGCTGCTGTAATGTATATTGTACTTGTTCTGGAAAAATTCAATAAAGAGATCTGAGAAGATATTTAGGTAATCCCTGTCTGAACATTAATATTTAAATATTAATCATAATTATCTCTAGTCAGTAACGGCAACACACCACGCAGACTAAAGAGAACAGTGAGTGTGTCACTACATACCATCCTTACTGTATGGTTCTCAGTAGAGATGGTCCGATACCGATACCAGTATCGGTATCGACTCCGATACGGCCTAAAACGCTGGTATCGGTAAGTACTGGAGTTTATGCACCGATCCGATAGCCCTAAAGAAAATCTATGTTAAATAAGTTTATTTCTGTTCTTTTTCCGTTATAACTGACTGTCAAACTGCATAATAAAAGAAAGTTCTGTTGCATTAATTGTTTGTGTTTGTTCATGTTTTACAAAGTGTTTAACCTGAGCCAGACCGACAACAAAGATAGAAATAATATCCCATCCATACAGGGATAGTAGTATACAGTTGTTAAAACATAATAAAATATATGACACACTGGTATCGGATCGGTACTCAGTATCGGCCGATATGCAAGTTCAGGTATCGGAATCGGTATCGGGAAGCAAAAAATGGTATCGGACCATCTCTAGTTCTCAGTAGCTCACAGGTTTTTTGCTAGGAAAACCAGCTGTTGCTGGTTTTAAGGACGAGCGAGTGCAAGTACCGAAATGCAGTGTAAGACTCTGATAGGGCTCCGCTGTACGGCTTGACCAAATGTCGGTTGTAGCATTGAAAAACTTTTTAACGCTGCGACTCTCAGTTTACAGTTTTTGTGTAGCTCCGGTATGGCGACCTGACTAAAATATGTGCAGGAGGGCATGTTGTGCCACTTATCCAGTGTATGTATAAAGCCGTGAACCCAAACTTGGTCACCATACTATCATGTCTTTGGCTATAAACTCCGTTACTGCTCGAGTATATTCCTCCTTCCGTTTTGAAGTATGTTCATATGAGTTTCGCTTTCAAACATATACCTGTCTGAAGGTATTTTGCTTACTTGACACACTGGTGTTCAGCATTTTAGCCATGCAACGGTCATAGATGGCTTTTGTGTTGTCTTGTTTGTTCAAATGCTGATACAGGTTCATAGTGTTGCCCTGTGAGTTAGCAACTTTAGCAAGACAGGTTTTGCACAATACCTGAAGCTGCGCATCATTTTCTTTTTCTTTTTTCAAACCAAAATAGTCCCACACAACTGACTTACGGTTCCTTTTTGGGACTTAAGTTTCCGCAGTGTCAGGTTCTGTTGAGCCTGAGGCCATTGTACAACAGGTCAAGGCACAGTGTAGCGTTAGCATGCCAAGTGGATGCTTTCTCTGTAGAGTGATCCTTCTTAAGATTTAATAAAGGGTCCATTTGTTGAAAGTTTCCTTGATTTTTTTTATTTATAGATATATAAATATATGACTCATATATTGCTCAATATTCGCTCTGGTACTGCTTATTTTCTTTTCCTAAGGAGAACAAAATGAGCCAATAACGAGACTGAGCAAGTTATCTCCATCATGTCTCAACTATGACTCCTGCTAATATGGCTCTGTCTCACCCATTTCTCCTAGTGAATTTTAGGAGCAACATATGAAATGGGTCAGACAAAATTGAAATAAAAACGAGGCTGAACTGAGAGTCACAGTTTTGTCTCCTGAGCTGTAGAATAACAACCATTGAGCAATACAATTTTCCTCTGGGGTGAGAAATAGAAATAAATAGGCAACGTAAAGTAATTCCACACATTGTAATCAAAACACACATACGATTGTGTACTACTACAGGTTTTGTTTCTTAAATTAAGCCCCAAATATGTTGCCGACTAGAAATCGCTAGTATCAGCTAGCGCGAGCTAACGTCAACGGTAGGTAGCCATTAGCTAACGCTAACGCTAGCTAGAAGGGGTTGTCGTCACTTTGCCTGAAACGCTACCAAGTCGTGAGTCGTTTCTTGAAGACGTAACTTACGGGCTAAAAATTGTGTCTGGAATACAGCATTAGTGCCTAAACTTACTCTGCAATTTGAACTCTGTCTTAAGGATAAAAAAAAAAAAACATAAATAAAGAAAAGTAAAGTGGTATAAGTATAAACACACACGGTGAATACATATATACACACACACACACACACACACACACACACACACACACACACACACACACACACACACACACACACACACACACACACACACACACACACATAGATAAAAAGAAATCTGAAAACATACTTGGCAAGCTGTGCCCCCATTTTATCTAGGTTGCGATATAAAAAAAAAAAACTAACCCCCAATCAGCATCTGCTCCAGCAAATATCCATTCCACATGAAGTAAATAAATAATAATTCTTGCGAGCAATAATAAAAATTGGATTAAATAATAGATTTCAAAAAGGGTTTCAATACTGGGGTAAGCATAGGTGGTAAATTACAACCAGACATATTTAAGTAGAAAAAAAAAAGATGTGTTATAGCCACCTAACTGTGTTTATACTAGGGCTGTCAAACGATACATTTTTTAATCACGATTAATAGCTGAATTTCTATAGTTAATCGCGATTAATCGCAAGTTTTATCACATAATTAAAATTCTAGTATTTTGCATTTCAGAACTGTTTTTAAGTACATATTAACAATGGAAAGCAATTCTTACCAGTGTATCTTGATTGGGAATCAAATGAATGCAAAGAAAGTTACTTTATGAACTTGACTTTAAGATTTGTATTTGTTTGTTATTTATTTACTGTAAACAAAAGAAGAAAAAGAAACGCACACTTACTGCAATACTGCATTACTTCAAATACCAAGTTACTCCTCAAGTAAACTAGTATTCACATGAAATAAAACAATAAAACATTGAGACCATTCAGCAAGGCACTCTGGGTAACATTCAACACACAAACTGGTGGCCATGGACTCGTCACTAGGCTTCCTCCACTTCACTGTTTAAACAAAGTGGAATAAATGTATAAAAGTCCAAATTATGAATCCAAAAGTTAGGTGACCCCCCCCTGGAATGAAAAATGTTGGATGACCTTCCCCTGTTTTCTTCCTTTGTTCCATTACATAAATACCGAACGGTCCCTAACAATAACTTATTTCACCAGTAAATTGCGTTGAACGACAGAAACAAACCACCAGATGGGAAAAGGGTATTTTACAATTACTGTGAATGCACCACAAGGCTACCTGTTTTAAGTGAACTGTGTTTAATTCCGACAACGGCAGCTGCTGCGCTGCAGAGCAGACTGTTACGTCCCGGTGTTGGAATCCTCTACAGTGAAATACAGTCACACTTTACACTGTTTAATGTTATCGGTCAGCATTTTAACCGTGTTTAATCCAGCTGCTAGCTAAAGGTAGGCTAACGTTACATGCTGTCAGGTGTAAAGTCAGGCACCGAAATTTTTATTCTTATTTCGGGCTCGTTACTACCGTTTAGGTCGGCACGTTTCAGTACCCAGCCCTACTTACTAGAGTCAATATAGTGTGCAGTAACTTCTAAATAATTTTGATTACTCACTGACGTCCAGTGATCACCGGTTGATGAGACAGCGTTTTGCACTTTGGTTTCAACAACAGGTCGGCGAGTAGAACTCACACGTTAACTGTACTATGCTTAGCTCGTAGGTGATAGCTCAAGCTTGACGTGCTTCAGTGATATTTTAATTCAGCTTTACACAATGTGCATATGGCTTTTGACTTGTCTACGAGCCGTCCGTTAGTTTTGGAAAATAAAAAGCACCATTCAGAATTGTGTTGCTGCTGCATTTCTCCATCATGCCTGCAGCCAGCAGCAGGAAAAACTTTGTATATTCATTAAAGATAAACAAGTCTAGAGTAGTAATGATAACTATTACGACAACCTTAACAATAACAACAACCGTAGTGAAATTATCTGTAGACATACAGACAGTGAAGTTAACCAGACAACCACACTCACCGGACAGTTACTGTATATATAATCTGGGGAAACATAACGTTCGAGTCTTCGGAGTGTTTTATTTTGATCGTGGCCTCATCCTGTAGACGGTCTGTTTTCCAAAAAAGCAGCGGCTTCAGCAGGGGACTCTTCTCGTGCAAGCTGCATTATCCTCTGCTTCATCTGGAAGTGGTGTATACAGGAGTAGAAATATACTATGGCAAACATGGTGGACGGAAGTGGGCGTGTCTATGAAACCGGAAACTGAAATAGTAAACCGGAAGTGGGTGTGTCTATGTAGCCGGAAATCAGACAGTTATATCCGGGAAATGTAAATATTGACCGGAAGAGGTGTGTCTATGAAGCCAGAAATCAGAATACCATTATATCCAGAAAATGTAAATAGTGGCCGGAAGTGTGTGTCCATGAAACCAGAAAAAGGGGTTTGGGGTTAAAAACTAGTTAAACTTGTTAAACTTGAGATTTACTTGAACAACTCTCGGCCGCACCAAGTAATTATGGTTGTAGTATAATTAATGTGATAAAGGGGAAGTTGGAAACATTAGTGCAAAGTTTTTGGGAGTCCTAGCATTAGTTTTCAACCATCTGTGCTATTATAGCCTAATAATAGTGTTGTTTGATGTAACTTTAGACCAAATACATAAAAAAAGGTCTGTCCTCAAACATTTTTTAGTTTCTGACTCTGGGAAAAAATGGGGAGAAACAGTACTGTAGGAGCCAAAAAAATTGTTTTTGTTTATATTTTAAGAACAATAGTTAATTTAAAGGGGTGATAGAATGATTATATAGAGTATTTCACACTGTTCCTTATGGTCTCCTAATTGGATATGTAACATTTGTTGGGCTGAAAATGGCCTGGTTGATATTTTATTGGCCCTTATGCATCCCTGTGTTTTGGCTCTATTTGAAACAAGAGCTTTTCTTCCAAATATGGTATGCTCGTGAATATTTAGATGAACTGCGCGCTGATTGGTTGAGCGAATTGCCATAGGCAGACCTTAGAGATGCGCGCTGATTGGTTGAGCGAATCCCCAATACACACACATTAGAGAAGCGACAGAATCTCATATTCCAGACACTGCAATGTTTCATTACCAAATTCACTTCTGAGACTTTTTTATGTGAGAAATCAATTATATAAAGCTCAAATATGGGCCGTTTTACGAAAATTGATGGCTAATTGCAAATATGATAAGACTGTGTGTCGGACTTCAGCGGCGGTGCTGCTGCCTCGCCGCACGGCCTGCCTTCCTTCACAGACCCCGGCCTGCTGTGAGCTCCGTTAGGCTGGCAGCCCTGACAGAGCTCCAGGGCCGGCAGCTCCCCTCTTCCTGCTAGCTAAATGGCCCGTTGTGTGAGAGTGAGAGCGCGGTCAGAGAGCTTGTTACACCAGCAATCTCTTACCACATGTTACACACAATGTCACGCCACTTAGCTATACAACATCTAAAGGTCTTATAAAGCTAACAACGGTGTCCGATTTCAAGTTAATATTTGTGAAGTTTAGCTAGCTAGGTGTTTCGTTAGCTGCGACTGTCCCTTCAATCCCATCTATGTGTAGCTACAAATCACGGCTAGTTAGCTTCATTTTTGGTCGTAATTCGAGTATATTTACAGTTTGAATTTCGTCACGCCACTTACACATCTAACTAAATGTCTTAGAAAGCTAACTACGATGTCCGATTTCAAGTAAATGAATATTTGTGAACAGTGGGGGTTTCGTTAGCTATGACTGTCCCTTCAATCCTAGCTGTGTGTAGCTACAAATCATGGCTAGTTAGCTTCCTTTTTGGTCGTAATTCGAGTATATTTAGCTACAGTTTGAATTTCGTCACGCCACTTACACATCTAAATAAATGTCTTATAAAGCTAACTACGATGTCTGATTTCAAGTTAATGAATATTTGTGAATTTCAGAGGAATTCTAGGAGCTAGCTCTCATTGATAGAGCTACATCCAGCCGCAGGCTCTATAGATGAGACTCGCGGACAAGGGGCGTTTATTTCGCCAATTGGTTGTTTAAATAACTCAACACATTATAATTACGCACATTAAAATATTAACTGGAACCTGTGGTAACAGATTGCTGGTGCAACAAGCTCGCTGACCGTGCTCTCACTCACACACACCGGGCATTTAGCTAGCAGGAAGAGGGGAGCTGCAGGCCCTGGAGCTCTGTCAGAGCACCAGCATGTAGTAGTAATCCATTATCCAAAGCCGGTGACTTTGCGCGGGTATGGAGTGCTGTTGGCTGCAAGCCGTAACGGAGCTCCAAGTTCCTCAGAGCAGGCCGGGGTGTGTGAAGGAAGGCAGGTCGGGCGGCGAGGCAACAACACAGGCAGCACCGGTGCCGAACTCCGACACACAGTTGGACAACATTTGCAATTAACCATCCATTTTCGTAAAACGGCCCATATTTGAGCTTTACATAGTTGATTTCTCGCATAAAAAAAGTTTCAGAAGTGAATTTTCTAATGGAATAGCAGAGATCTGCGTGACCTAGCTAGATTCAGAAGACTACCTGATCTCAGGTCAGTTGTGTAGCCTATGTAAATGTTGGGGCGTGACTGTTCTCTTACGGTTCAGGATTTTGAGCTGCCTACGCAGGCAACTCAGCTTTGTTGGGATTCGCCCGTTTTCAGTGGCAGTTTCAAAATATGAGATTTTCATAGCAAAGGGGTGTCAGTGGGACTTTGAGCTTCTATGTATGTCCTATTTACCCACCGAACTGTCGTTATTCAACTATGACAGGGTAAAATCGGTTTTGCATTGTTTATCACCCCTTTAAGCTCAGAACATTGTTTATAGTTCTGATCCACTGATTTTGATTGACAGCTAGGTCACTGATTGACAAATAGGCTACACCATAGTAATTATGAATGTGGTATAATTAATTAAAAAACTTATTTTTTTACTTTGTGTTGTAATTTTTACATCTAAACTTTTGTGTTTATTAATCACTACTTGCAGCCATTAACCAACACATTTCCATAGTGTTTTTGGCAATGAAAGAGCAGGACTGACAGCTGAATTGGCAAGTTAAAATCTTATTGAATGTATTACCTCCTCTGAGCAGTATGGAAAGCAAAGCAGTCGCACATTGAAAAAGGCCACTGAAGTAGAAATCACTGTATGTGTAGGTGTATAATACCGCAGGGGCACTAAAGGACATTGTATTTGTTTTTCAAAGGCGGTCTCTTCATGTTTGTTTTCTATACGCGTTTTACCTGTTCTTTTGAGCATCCAGACAATAGCAGAGAAACTATGTAGCAGCCGAGAAAGTTAGCAAGCTTGTCAACAATAATATCTTGTTGTAGTTTCACATTATCTGTGTTAATGTGTACTCCAGTCATAAGATGGGTGACAGTTTTCTTTGAATGCAAACAAGGTTCAGTCATTGGTGAAAATGTTAACGCAACCACACACAATTTGATTACTTAGAAATGGGATAATTTCAATTGTTAAATTCGAAACATTCAACATATAATCACAGGCTGTATGAAAGAAGTGGACGTTTGAAGGCTATAATTTGGCATTTTGGGAGTCACTATCTTGTTTTGTTTTTTGGAGCTAGAAGTGACCATATTTGTACGAGTGGGGTGGAGCTAAGTAATCAGCTAGCGCTAGCTAGTTTAGTTTATAATGTCGTGGACAGTCCCCCTTAATTAACTATACATTACAAGGAGCAACTTTAGCCTCAATGGCTAATTTCCAGCTAACAATAGGCATCATAAAATACCATGGTTAACATTAAAATGAGTTACATTACATCTATAGTAACAGCAGTCCTAAGCAAAAAAGGTTAAACATACAAAGAAGTGGCAGACAAACAAACAAGCACAGATAATTGGTCCACTAAACATCCTCTGATCTTTACTATTCGTCCAAGTAATCCATAAGTTCTGCTTTTTTTAAATAGATATTTGGTCTAATGTCATATAAAATAGGTTTATTGACCATGAACTTTTTTCAAATTTGACCCTGAAAGACTTTTTCTTGGTCAACTAGGAAGACAACACAAGGGTTAAGGTGTGTTGTTACTGCACTTTGTGATGTTTATTGGTTGAAAACTTCCTTGAAGCCAAAGTAAAACTGCTTTCTTTTGAATATGATGATTTGTTTGAAGAAGTTGTGAATATCAGTGACCTTAATGCCCCAGTGTGAGCTGTGAATATTTGAAATTGGCGATTTTATTGTACTCTCACTGGGCATTGTTAAGTTGCTGTATCATGGTATGTCAAATATTTAAAAGAGATATGAGAGTTTTGTAAAACATTTTAAGTTTTTCAGTTTTATCCTGTTTGAGTTTATTCACCAGTAGAAATAGAAACATGGCTAATTTGTTTATCTTTAATAAAAAATGCAACATAGCTATTAGCAGAAAATGTCACACTGTAATATAATTGTTTCTCCATAATTGCTAATTTTAAGAAGTAGTTATAGTCATTGCAAGGTTTTTGACAAGAAGGTGATAAGAAGCCCTAAGATCCATTAACAAGCGCAGATTTCACAAGTTTAAGAGGGCAATTGTTCATGAGTTATGCATGTTAAAAGGTGAAATGTTCCACTCAAATTAAATAGTACTTGTAATAACTCCGACAACAATAGATCTTGTCATGTATTTGCTTCTTTTTTTGTCTCCCTAATGGTGCAAGAGAGCACAGTGTAACACAAGGCATTTGGATAAGAAGTTATATTTGTGTTTTATTTGCATTACAGCTAGAGAGTAAAACGCCATACAGACAGACCTGATACAAGATACAAAATAAATGACAGATATTCAGATAGGGTGTATATTTCACATGCTTTAGATGTTATAATTAAAGAAGTTATTCGTTATTGAGAGATGTGATGAAAGGTCACAGTCACAACCAACCCATGAGCTGAACCTATGATAAGCACTTCGAGTCTCAAGGGGATGCCAACTTAGCCACTTGAATCACTTTTAATCAAAGACTCACCATTTCTGTAATTATTTATTTGAGAACTGCTTAAGATTTTGATTCCATCCTTATGTATTTTTTTACCTGGTATTCTTTATAATAATTTCTACCTCATTGCTACATATTGTACATGTAGTAATTATGTACTTTAAAAATAAATGAAGAAATAAAAGTTGGCCCCCAGAAACAAAGCAGTCACAAAGACTATCAGAACATAGACCCTTATACCCTTCAAATCAAGACACCCCCCTGTAGGATGGTTTAACACGTTTAACTAGTTTTTTTACACCCTTCAAATCAAGACACAGGTGGATCTCCCCAGGGAAACTGAAACTGTTTCAGGGGAGGACCAGTGAATGGATGTGAACAATTATTACATTAGTTATTACATAAGTTATCAATAAAAGATCTTATAGAATAGCCTACAATGTATGAAGAGATAGATCAGCGATTACAGTATTTTTGGTAAAAATCAAATAAGATGAAAAGGATTGACTAGATGGTTTAAAAAAAAAACTGTTTGGTCTCAACTTAACCTAGGACCCCCAAAGCTATGCACTCATGTGTCCAACTACCCATTATTACATTAATTATACCACATTCATAATTACTATGGTGTAGCCTATTTGTCAATCAGTGACCTAGCTGTCAATCAAAATCAGTGGACCAGAACTATAAACAATGTTCTGATCTTAAATTAACTATTGTTCTTAAAATATAAACAAAAACAAATTTTTTGGCTCCTACAGTACTGTTTCTCCCCATTTTTTCCCAGAGTCAGAAACAAAAAAATGTCTGAGGACAGACCTTTTTTATGTATTTGGTCTAAAGTTACATCAAACAACATTATTATTAGGCTATAATAGCACATATGGTTGAAAACTGATGCTAGGACTCCAAAAACTTTGCACTGATGTTTCCAACTTCCCCTTTATCACATTAATTATACTACAACCACAATTACTCCTAAAAAAAGTAAATCTCAAGTTTAACAAGTTTAACTAGTTTTTAACCCCTTTTTCTGGTTTCATGGACACACACACTTCCGGCCACTATTTACATTTTCTGGATATAATGGTATTCTGATTTCTGGCTTCATAGACACACCTCTTCTGGTCAATATTTACATTTTCCGGATATAACGGCATTCTGATTTCCGGCTACATAGACACGCCCACTTCCGTCCGTCATGTTTGCCATAGTATATTACTACTTGGCTACTAGGCTATGAAGGGGCGAGGTGTGCCGCCCTGTCTTCTCTGGATAGCCACCCTGTGCGCTCTGTCCACGGTCAAGGATCTGGGAAAGGCGTCAGTCCCGAAGATCGCTCCAAGGCAGGATTCAATTAAGGAGGTAGGATGAGTGCCCTCAGCGCCCATATGACTGTAATACGGATGTTACACCTCCTGCATCTGTTCTCGAGGTCCTCGGATTTCAGCTTTAGTTGTTTGTTTTCTTTGACAAGGCTGTTGCCTGTAGATTCCAGCGTAGTTATTCTCCCCTCGAAGCCGTTCATCGACGTTTCAATGGCTTGAATGGCTCTGTCATGTCTGGCAAGGTCTGCATGGTTGGAAGCAATTTCTGTTGTTAAATGAGTTATAATCCGCTCTTCCATGCTGGCGAGTAGTGCTTTTATGCCAGGCAGAGACACTGAAGTATCGCAGTCATTCTGAGCCGGGTTATCGTCGGTAGTGGCTCAGAAGCTAGCTCGCCATCTTGCCCGTCTTCACTACGGTCCTCGCTCCCATGTTCAAGTTTTTTACCTCTGTTTCTGACCATGTCAAGCTGGACGTTGCGTAATTCTGGTCAGAAATCAACCTTAGAGACAAGCTCGCCAAGTTTAAGCGGATGTAAAGTGTGGAAAAAGTCAGATAAATGGCGAGTGGTGACAGAGCTCTCCCGCTTTGCTGCCTACACCATTGTTCAGCTAACCGGAACCCTATCATGTCTGTGCAATATTTTAACACCTTCTCCATATCATTCCACAAACTCAGCCCACAGATAGTGATGCACATACTTTTTAGAGTTGTTCTTATTTTAAGCTTTTTAAAGTTTAGTTCTTCTCTCAGATTATACCCACCCTGCCTTTCTATAAAAAATTTTTTGTAAATTTCCCATAAGTAGATTTCTTGCTTTGAACATGATTTGTTTATTTCATAAATTTAACCAGATCAAAAAACTTCAGTGTATGCCACTTCAAGAATAGTGAGCAACGTGTCTGAAAGTTGTAAGTGTTCTGGTAGCTGTGCCAAGAGAAATCTAAATCATTCCCAATCTTACAGAGATGGAGAGCGTAGGTATATGTAAGGAGATAACATAAGCACAGGCTAATTATTGCTAACTAACATGCTAGTTAACATTAGTAATTAAACCTAAACAGCTAACGTAAGTCGAAACTGCCTGCGAGCTTCTCCTGTACTATACGGTAATTCCTCTACTGTGTGACAGTAAGTCACTTGGTTACGACACAATCGTTAGCTTATTTTTACAAAAAAGTCTGCTACGGAGCCATAACGTGAGGTACAAGGTAATTTAGCCCTTTATACGTTGTGGTGTTTCTTTAGAACTAAATAATGGACACATCGAGTTTTTAAACGCTTCGGATGTAAAGTTATTCTCAGTCAAGTGACGTAAAAAAAAAATGGCGGTCAGCGGAATGCTAACAGGAGGTGATGGCCTGTTAGCAACAAAATGGCGCCATGATGGCTCGCGTTCTGAAGCGAAGCTTACCCCCTTGGCCAAACCATCACCAATGAATAAGGAAGTCTCTGCTGAGTTCATTGAAACCTCACACAAGACTCTACCTTAAATGGCTCAAATGTTATGAAAGGGGGCGTGACTTGAGGATGTGGGCGTGGTTAAAGTATAGGGGGCGGCTCAGTATCGCATGTAGACCACACAAGTTTCATGTAAATCGGATGATGTTTGTCATATAAGGCGCATTTCAGGCCTGGACCCTTGTCAATCGTGAGAAATTTCGGGCAGATACGACAATGTACACTCAAGTTACAACAACTTCTTTGTTCATCGCTAAACACTCAAAATGGCCGCCACACCCACACCGTCTGACGAAAAGTTTTTCTTTTAATAACTTTTCATCTTTAAGGTGTTGAGATGGTACAGACCAAGTTTGAAGTCCATCGGATGAAATCTCTAGGAGGAGTTCTGTTCTGTATTGTTAATCGTTGTCTCCCCCTAGTGGTATTCTAAAAGAAATTGCAGTCATGTCTTTCTGCGGCTTCCTTTAATGATGTCATCAGGAAGCGTCAGGAAAGTCTCCAGACAGCATTGTCTCGTATTCGTGAATCAATCTAAGGCCATCTGCTCACGTTCAAGCTATAAACGAGCATCGTCGGTATGTAAATGTTCTTTAACATATCTAGACACAGCACACAGCATAAGCAACATCATACAGAAGCTACCGTTTGCTTTACAAGAAAGATGGACGATAAGGCTCCAACTTCCCACCATTCTCTTTCTTTGTCAACTTTGTCTCCCAGCAAGCAAGGACACGCAACAACCCAAGCTTCCTGTTTGTTCCCTGTACTGGAGATCAGACCAAGACAGACAAATATACTCATAAAAACATGAGCTACCGTACACCTGTATCAGTCCATAAGACTGACCTCTCATCAGCCACTGCCACACCAGCTGACCCTACACACACAAAGATAGAAGACCCAGCAAAGACATGTCCTATTCATAAGAAGCCCCACCCCCTTTACAAATGCAGTGCGTTCAGAGAGAGACCCCTCGAGGAGAGAAAAGCCTTTCTGAAACAAAGTGGCATCTGTTTCCATTGTTGTGCGTCAACATCTCATCTCGCGAAGAACTGTGCAAAGAATGTTAGATGCACCAAGTGTGACGATGACAGACACCATTCGGTTCTACACCCAGGGCCCGCTCCATGGTCCACCAAGACCCTAAAACTTACACGCGAGCATGGCGGGGAGGACGAGAGTGTCGGCCCAAGTGTTGCAGTGACATCAAAGTGTACAGAAGTTTGTGGCGGAGACACAACTGGAAGATCCTGTTCTAAGATTTGTTTGGTCAGAGTCTTCCCTACCGGCCAACAGGATAAAGCAGTCGAGCTGTACGCCATATTGGATGAACAGAGTAACCGGTCCCTAGTAAGATCAGAATTCTTTGAGCGCTTCAATATTAAAAAGGTGACTGTTCTCCATATTCCCTCAGGACATGTGCATGAGTAGTGGAGAAGTCAGGGTGAAGAGCACATGGCTTCCAGGTACAATCTTTGGATGAAGAAGTCACTCTCTCTCTCCCTACTCTGATAAAGTGCAACCAAATCCCCAACAACCGATCTGAAATTCCCACTGCAGAGGTAGCTGTTCAACACATGCACCTAAAATGTATCGCAAAACAGATTCCAACTTTACATCCCCAGGCACCCATAATGTTGCTGCTTGGCCGAGACCTCATCAGAGTCCATAAGGTGCGTAAACAAATTAACGGCCCGCACGACTCTCCATACACACAAAAGCTTGACTTGGGCTGGGTTATAGTGGGCAGCGTCTGCCTTGGTGAGGTCCACAAACCAGACACAGTAAGCACCTTCTACACTAACACACTGGAAAATGGACGAGCATCCCTCTTCAAGCCATGTTCCAACCGCTACTTTGTGAAAGAAACGCATGACAACACTGGGTCTCTCATCTGCAAGGACAGCAAAGACCACATAGGATGCACTGTGTTTCAGAGATCCAAAGACGACGACAAAATTGCACCTTCATTTGACGACGGGGCGTTTCTGAACATCATGGAACTGGGGTTTTACAAAGATAAAGATAACAGTTGGACAGCTCCCTTACCCTTCAAGACACAGAGACGTCGTCTGCCCAACACCAAGGCCTTAACCGTTTCAGATCACTGCAGCGCTCCTTCAACAGGAAACCACAGCTGAAAGAACAATTCTTCGCATTTATGCAAAAGATATTTCAGAATGAAAATGCAGAAGAAGCACCCCCACTCAAACCTGAAGACTAGCCCCTTGACCAGAGTTCACTATCCCGCGGTTGGAACTATGTGCTGCCGTGTTAGCAGTGGACATCGCAGAGTTCATTACTGCTGAAATGGACATTCAGATAGAGGACATCAGCTACTTCACGCATAGTAAGGTAGTGTTGGGCTACCCCCCACAATGAAAAGCGTCAATTCTATGTCTTCGTGAACAACAGAGTGCAGCGGATAAGAAGGTTCTCCAGCCCCACACAGTGGCACTTCATATCAACGGACAACAATCCTGCTGATCACGCAACGAGATTCATCTCAGCAGCACACCTTAAAGACGCCATGTGGCTCACAGGTCCAGCTCACCTGTCACAGCCCAAGCAAACGCACAACAAGCAGGCCACCTTTGAACTAGTGAATCCGGAACAGGACGTAGACTTCCGCCCCCTTGTGTCTACCCTGAGCACAACTGCCAGGGAGAGCCAACTTGGGTCCCAACGGTTTTGCCGCTTCTCAAGCTGGAAGTCCCTCACCCGTGCCATTTCATGTCTCACCCATACAGTCCACCTCTACAGGAAGAATACAGAGGATTCTCGTGATGGTTGCAACGGATGGCATCACTGCACCCAAGATCACACGGTAGAGATGCTCACCAAGGCTCAAAACACAATCATACGTACCGTCCAAGACGAGACTTGCGCAAGAGAGCTGCAGTGTATCAGGGATCAAAGATCCCTTCCACAGGACAGCCCCATCAGAGCCCTGAGCCCTTTCATTGACACAAACAGTCTTATTTTCAGATGTGTCACCTGTCGTAGACTCCTGCGAAACAAAGAAAATGGCTGACTTACCTGACTGCCGCCTCAACACGGATCCTCCGTCGTTTTCGTACGTTGGACTTGATGTCTTTGGACCATGGTCAGTCTCTTCACGACGAACGCGAGGAGGTCATGCAGACAGCAAAAGATGGGCGGTCTTGTTCTGCTGTCAAAGCATTCGTGCCATCCACATCAAAATCATCAAATCTATGGACACTTCTTCCTTTATCAGTGCCTTGAGAAGGTTCATCGCCATACGCGGACCGGTCAAACAACTACGCACAGACAGGGGAACTAACTTTGTCAGAGCCTGTCATTAGCTACTGATCCCTCCCAACATCAGTGGTAAAGTGGAGAGGTTCCTTACAGATCAAGTATGCGTGTGGGAGATTAACCCCCCTCACACCTCCCATATGGGTGGAGCCTGGAAAAGTATGATAGGGCTGACACGCAAGATCTTGGACTCTATGTTCTTACAGCTTGGGTCTTCAAAAATCACCCATGAGGTCCTAGTCACCCTGATGGCTGAAGTGACCGCCAAATTCCAGATCGCTTGTACCAGTGTCTACAGACCCAGATGACCCATTTATACTCACCCCTGCAACTCTGTTAACAAAAAACTGGTCCCTCTCTTGCTCCTCCAGGCAACTTTGATGGCAAAGACTTGTACAAACGTCAGTGGAGACAGGTACAAAGTCTTGCTAACACCTTCTGGGACAGATGGAGGAAACAATACCTGTCCATTCTGCAGACAAGAACAAAGTGGCAGTGTCTGCTCACGTTCAAGCTATAAACGAGCATCGTCTGTATGTAAATGTTCTTTAACATATCTATGCAGAGGAATATTTTCATGTAAGATGAGATGTAATGTTATTAAAATTGTTGTATAAATTTTCAGGTGTTCACTTATGCCGGCTGTGGTATAAACAGAATAGTGTGAGCTAAGTTATGACTAAAAGCCTTTAAATAGCTATTTCATTGTGTAAAATAACAAGTTATTTGTAAGACTATTGTTTAAAACATGTGAACAGAATCAATGTGAAGATTTAGTACTCATTTATGTATATTTGTTTTCAGTTTTACCCTACCTTTGGTCATCATTAAAGAAGTAAACTATTCATATTCGTCCAGTGTGGTGACTAGGAGGAGTTAAACTGTCAATTTACACAAAGGGTTGTAACAAGGACGGAACTAGTTCGTTAAAGTATAGCACCTTGACTTTTTGGCCTAGTTCCTGTTGCCACTAGGGGGCGCTATGACTTTAAGTAAATATCAGCCTTTATTTGTCCTCAGGGTTGGAGTCTTATGAATCCTGAAAAGTTTCGAGCGAGTTGGACAATGTACACTCAAGTTACAGCCACTTCCTGTTTTGATGGTGAAACGCACAAAATGGCCGCCCATCTTTTAACAACTTTTCATCTTTAATCATATGTGTGATTGGCATAGGACAAAAAAGCTGGAAAATATACGGCGCACCCATGATGCGGCGACAGCACCCCCCCCCCACCCCAACCTGTCCTTTTAGGAAGGCTATATACTGTGTTTTTCTTTGAGATGTTTTCATTTAACTGTGTGGTCATTTAGAAGGCTTATTGAACGCATCTGCCAGACTGTTAACCTGCATACTCAGCATGCGTTCTTTATGAGATATGTAATAGTACTGTTCAGGCATGAAAATGGGAATGAGAAAATTTTAAGTATTCCATATTTTAAAGCATCAATCTGATGCATTTTGAGATGCATTTTTTTCCAATATACCATACCTATTTGTTTAGGTAAAAAAGCAGAATTTATTAATTATTTTGACTAACAGTTAAGATCAAAGGATGTTGAGTGGATCACAGACTGGTGTATTTTAAAGTTTAGTCAGGATACTGTTTTAAAACCATTACATTTTTTTTTTCAAATGCTATAAAATTGAATATAACAAACCAAAATTCAATGAAAGTTATCATTAATTTTACCTGCATATAACGTTACCACCATATAACGAACCCATAAAACATATCCATGATAATTTTCTGCAATTTGGTTGAAACCCATATTTTTGATATAAAAAAACTTTTTCAAAAAGGGTAAAATTTGACCCGAGGTCAACACAAGGGTTAAAAGTCCATATACCTTGAGGATACTCAGAAACATGTAGCCATTTACCACTTCAAAAAACGTTGGAACGTGAGGACGCTGACGTGAATATTGCCGCTTCACGTTTTCTAGTAAATTAAGTAAGTAGATTAGGTGTTGGTCATTCTCAACACCTTTCTATCCCCTGCTGTGACTTATCAATTCTGGACTCTGCTGCTGCCAGCCTGTGTAGCGTAGCTACGTTACTCACCGTTGATCAACTGTTAACTAACTGCTAACGTTAGCTGTCAACCTCCCGACTAACTGTTATTACCGCAAGCTTCTGATCTAGCGAGGATTATCCCTTCAGACCACAGTGGACTTAAGTGGACTCTCCATCCAAACTCCCAACTGGACCTTCGTCTGCCGGACTCTTTCAAGTACATGTACTCCCTGTCTCCGCTGATCACTTGGTAGCTTTGAGACACCTGGTCAGCTGTCAGCTTACGCCAGCTAGCTTCGGTTAGCTTCCACCGACGGCTCGCCCAGCACATCTGTGTTCGCTGCGTAGAGCTTTTTTTCCCGGCTTTGAAATTACGATTCCTACGCCAAGACCCGCCCTTCAATCACTACTATTGGCCAGGCGGCGTCCATGCTTACGCAAGGTAACGTAACCTGATTTGTTCAGGTCTTATCCCCTGATCAATCGGCTATCCTAAGGGCCGGGACACATCAGGCCGATTATCGGCCGTGGGACAGTCTGGCGAGGTCAGTGACTCAAATCTGTTCGGTGTGTCCCGCTGTCGGCGTTCATTTTGGCCGACCTGACATGTTCGGTCGGCGGCAGGGCCGTCGGGACTCACCCGGAAATGACAAGCGGAATGAGGTGACTACAGTCTCTCAAAATCTGATGAAAATCTTTTAAACTGACCTTTGTTGATCTGAAATTAAGACAGATTCAGCAACTGCATGGCCTATTTCTCGCTTAAAATGTTTCCAGAAACACATTTCAGTGAACTATTTTAGTAAAATATGAGATCGTATTCTGAACGGCCGCCATGACAGTCCAGGTCTGAATTTCCGGAGAAAACAAACCCATGTGACGCGTTCGTCCAATCAGCTGCCGGTTTTCATTTCTTGGGCAACATTACAGATTAGCGCCGCCTGCTGTTATAGAGATGTATTACGTCTCGTCTCCTCTCGTCTTTTTGGTCTGTTCTGTGGTAGTTTTTTGGACCTCGGGGACGCGACTGATCATATCGACAGGGTTTTCTGTCAACGGTCGGCCGTCGGCTATAGGTGTCTACACCATAACCTTAACACCCAGATTTGCGGATTTGCATGATTTACGAGAGTCTCATTTTCAGGTCAGAAAAGCCGGATTTCCGGATTTATCCGGAAGAATCACACCCCTGTTTAATGTCTTAAGATGGCAAAGACCGAATTTGAAGTTGATCGGATGAAATCTCTAGGAGGAGTTCGTTAAAGTACGACGTGAAAATGGCCAAAATCGCACTAATTTCAAACTTTGAAATCAAAATAGCGGAGTTCCTGTTGGGTTTAGGGTATGGCTCCAATGAAGTTTTTTGTACAGCTTGACATGTTACATACGTGTACCAAGTTTCGTGAGTCTATGGTAAACGCACTGCAGGGGCTCAATTTTTGTAACATTGTAGCGGGCGTTAGCGAGCCATTTTTGTGCACATATTCCCGAAACCCTTACAATACGTACATTTTCACCAGACTTGATGCGACCGCCAATTTTGGTGAGTTTTTGAATATGTTAAACCCCTCAAAAAGCCAATTCATTTGGTGTAATAATTCCTTCAGTTACAATAGGGCCTTCGCCGCTGTCGGCGCTCACGCCCTAACAAGCTAAAAAATAGAAACAAGATTTTGGATCATTATTGGTGCTTATTTCTTAGAACTTAATCAAAACAGGTGAAAGTGCTTGAAATGTAACAATTTGATAACTTTGTGTGGGAATAGCAGGTGCAGAAAGACAACATTTCCACACACGGACACCTACAGTAGTCACAGCGCTTACTTGCTTTGGTGTTTGTAAAGCATTAATGTTCAAAAAATAATGGTTCAAATAAGAAAAGTTCCTTTTTCATATGTAGATGCACTCCCCTACAAAATCACCCAGTAGTAAAAAATGATTTATTATTTCCAAATAGCGCTGTTTATGTCATCTTTGTCTGCTACAGATTTCCTACCGTGGTCAGAAAGAACAGGGGAGACACTTTGTTTCTCCCACTATAACTCTAGAGTCGGTCCTCGCTCCGAAGCTAATCCCTGTCACTCTTCTCACTCTCACCACACACTGCCCACACATACAGGCCCAGCTATTCTCCTAAAGAGATTGACGCACAAGTATAAACTTCAGGCCACTACGGCGAAAGCTCTGCGTGGAGCCTCCGCAGGACTATAAATCACGCTGACTGTTGGCAATGTTTTTTTAGCTGCAGCTTCTTCAGACAAATCCTTACGGGCATTGCCATCTTCCTCTATTCCGACACATGTTAATCGACGTATTTTTGTAATCAAAGACGTTGATTACGTCGATGAATGGTCCCAGCCCATTTCAGTCACCTATAGAGGGTGGCTAAAAGTATTTAAGTGGATTTTTTATTCATTTCACACCCTCATGTTTAACAGAAGTTATTAAGTAGTCTACTAATTAAACAGTTAATAGCATTTCCTGTTTGTGTTTTGGCCTTTTGATTTGGACATATCCACATAAATGATCAAACTTTTATGGTTTATCAGCAGATATAATTGTTTTTTTTCCACAGACGTCATAGATGAATGACAGTAATTTTGTTACTGAGTTTGCGTGACTGCCCGCACAGTATCACTGCAAGTTCATTTTTTTACATCACACCGTGTGTGTGACAACCAGCGTACGCAACCTTTTCATTTATACATGAAGCCCCTGGTGAACTTGGTAAAGTGAAAGTTGAAACTTAAAGAAAACAAAAGATTGAAGAAAACTGCCATGAAAAATAGGGTGACATGAAGAAAAAAAAAAAACATCAGAAGATTTTCATTGAATAACACATCAGAATGCAAAGAATATTAAAATATTAGCCAAATCATTTTGAATGCCTACCTGATGAGCACTAAGACTTAATCATAAAATGGATTCAACACACTAAAAGAGTTTACTTAAAGAATTAGTTGAGTTACAGGCATCATTACTTATGTATAGGCCAGGCAAAAAAAGTAAGCAGTAAAAAGGAGTATTACGAGAAAATGTACTTTAGTTCAGAGGACAAGGACCATAGAAGGAATTTTCATTTTAAGCATCAGTATGCACCCATTTCTTTTAGTCAGATGTATATTGTAGTGGTTGGTGTCAAACTGTAGAATTATTTACAGAATAGTTTAAAGGGTTGTATTTTTCAGTTCAAGAAAATGTATAAAGAAAGAATAATGGGACTATATTTAGATGTCAGGTAATCTGTCTCCTTATTTGTTGTGTAAGCCTGGTGTGAACTATGCATGAGAAACACAACTTTATTAATACCAGTTTGTGCATGAGAAATGATGTATGCATGTATTTTGTTTGTATGCATCGTTTTTACATCTGGCCCTAGGCACGCTGTTTTTAACACAGACTTTGTTAAATATGTAGTCTTCAAGCAAAATTGAAATTACTCAAGTGATGTCACTTGCACTAACTGGAATTCACCTGTTCTACATGCCGTCCCATTACTTAAATACTACTACTTCAAGTTTCAGGCCACTTACTGCACAGTGTATACATTACAGGTGATCACTGTCAACAGCAGGCTATGTTATAGAAAGTGTTTGAACAGATGTGTGGTCATTAGTTTCCATTAATGTCACTACCATATGAAGATTAACTTGCAGAGATTGGACAGTACATATATAGGGTAGGCTATCACCTAATTTAACCAAAAAGGCAAGCATTCAGAATGAAGAACTATCTCAGATTTCAAGAGTTGTTTTTTTTTGTTTTTTTTCATATTATAGGCTAGTGAAATGAATAGAAACAAGTAGCTGCCTGGAAGGTAGGCAAAAGCCATTCAGCTAAAACGTTAGATCCTATACATGGCTTGCAGTAAAATGGGCTAAAACGTTGGTAAAAAAACTGGTATGGTCCGTTAAAAAAAAAAACATAAAAAAAACATAAGTTGTGCAGTGCACTTACCAGACAACCCCAAACGCTCCATAGCCGATGGGCCTGTCAGGCTCTATATCCAGCTGCTGCTGTAGGTTGTGCGTGTGTTGTTGCTGATGGTGAGCTTTGACAGCAGCGGCAGCTTGAACCTGGGCAGGAGCCGCGGCAGCCGCCGGCCCGGGGGCTTGTCCGGGGGCAGGAGAGGGGAAGTATGGCTGCTGTTGGCCGGGGTTGAGCATCACCGCCGCTGCGGCAGCCGTGGAGGTGTGCTGCTGGACCGTGTGCACGGCGGCTGCGGAGCCCGGGTGCTGCAAGTGATGCTGGCCCGCGTGGTGGTGGTGGTGGTGGTGGTGCATGTGGGGAGGCGGAAGGTGCTGGAGCTGGTGGTGATGATGCGGGTGATGGGTAGCCACTGTTGAAGAGCCACTGTTGTAAGCAGCCATCATTTTTGTAACATTTGTAGCCGTTGTGCCGCAAAGAGCCATTCAATGATGCTGAATGATGACTGAATGATGCTGATCCTGTCAGAATCTGCTTCTAAAAGTAATGATAAACAGAGTGGGGTTAAATATCCTGCTACTTCGAATGTGTAGATAGATAAACCATTCCGGTGTAGGCCTACCTCATATCATAATGCCAACAAGGCTCTGACCCACTTCCTCTAAACTAATGTTCTTGCTTGCACACCATTAAGCTACTGTAGCCTGGGGCTAATAACGGAAAAAAATATATGAGCATGTACAGCATTGACCATCCAAGTCTTAAAATCTGTGCAGCCCTAACACTGCCAATCATGATAATTTCAAAAAATATTTAAAAGAAAATAACCCGCACCCCCCTCAATAAATAGGAAAAGTCGGTGGCCCTAGATTTCCCTCATGTTAGAGGTGGCGCCCCCTCCCTCCTGATGAAATTCAGCTTCCCCGTTTGATGGAACAGTGTGATCTAAAGCATGGGAAGCAGCGCATTCATCTTTTAAAAGGGTCTAAGTCTGGACCCGCTCTGGTCCAGAGCTGTTGCTCTTCCCACAGGGACTCCACACAGCTTGGAAATCGTATCTATTACGCCAAACTGAATTCTCCTTCTGATGTGTGCGCAGGCCAGACAGGGATAATCTCCAAACCGTAATTAACGCTGCTGATCCGGTGCGCAGGAGCTGTATCCAAGCGCAGGCCACAATAGAAAAGCGCACGCAGGCCCAGACCTCAGTCATCCACTCCACTCACATATTACAATCCAACGAGCCGCGTCCCTGGAAAGAAATCCCCATCATACTGACAGTGACGAAGCTTCGACCATGACTCAAAAAAATTAGAGAAATCCTCGCGGACGGCTGTCAGGCAACTTATTTCCCCCATCGACTGCCTTGTTTCACACTGTCATCTCGCGGCTGAATAAGCACAGATCCAGTAAGATGAAACAAAACAAGTTCATTTTTTTTAATGATGGATAGAATATCCAGCTGCCATGGGCTACAAAGAAGACATTATTTAATTCAAACTGACATTTTAAGGCTAGCTAATCGGTGTTCGTGCCCCCAAATTACACAAGTAGCCTAACGTTAGTCCTTCCGTTCGTGTCGGTGAGCCCTTCTGTCCGCTGGAGAAGAGGGAGCCACTTGCTTAAAAGCTCTACACTTTGGACCGACGCCGCTCCGTTGCCACTGACATGATAAAAGTATTTGTCATAAAGCAAATATGTGCAGTTGATCCAACATGGTGAACACAACCTTAGCTCCTCAGCAGTGAGATTGTGCAGCCTGCAGGAGTGTCAACCAATCGCCTAACGCACCGAAATGACGTAATGGTAATCTCCTTGATTGACACTGCAGGAAGCCAGTGCGCAAGCAGGCTGGGGTGAGAGCAGGGAAGGATTGTTGCTCCGAAAGCCGTATGATATCCACACTGAAACAGTGAAGAAACTAGCAGTTCAATTAAATAAAATAAATGGAGTCAAGTTCTTCTAAATTTGTAAAGTGGAATATTTAAAGGAGAAAAGGGGTTAACAAGTTTGAGTAGGCACTAGTACAGTGGCAGCTGCTGATTCAAAAAATGTACAGAAACACAAAAACAATTAAAAACCGAATTCGATGGGAATGAACTGTGTGTGTGTGTGTGTGTGTGTGTGTGTGTGTGTGTGTGTGTGTGTGTGTGTGTGTGTGTGTGTGTGTGTGTGTGTGTGTGTTTCACTAGAAGCCTGTTATAGTCTAACAAGCATCACCCAGTGTGTTACAGTGGGAATTTTACACAACACCCTCTGATTTGAAGTGTTAAAACAAAAAACTTGAAAATCTGGAATTATTAAAAACAACGCAAAAAGTGTGTTATGAGTTATTCTGCCTGTGGGAGTGTGCCACGTTACATGTTGGAAGATAATCTCTAGGCTAAGCTGCTGTGAGGCCTGTTGTTGCATCTATCTTCCAAGAGCAAGAGAGAAGTAAAGGCTGGTTGTCTTCGGTTGATAGTGAGGTCAGAAGACTTCTAGTCAGTAAATATCAACACAATTACCAATCTGTTATGTTAGGATCCATTTTAGTGTGGTTTATTTGTTTCAATCAATGATTACAATTAACACATTTCTAGTCTGTTTTAGAGATAATATTCGATGAATTGTAATATAATTTCAGTGGCATATTCCTTGTTTTGCCCAGAAGCGCCCTGGAAGCCAAAACACATTTCCCGCTAATACACATATTATAGGAGCATCTTGTGAGAAACCACTGTAAAGCTGTTAAAGTGAAAGAAATAGGCTTAACATTATAAGAATCTCTCTGCAGGCCAAATTGCATGTTTCCCACATAGAGACATGTCTACAAGAGATTCTGGTGAGAAACTACTGTAAAGTTCTTTAAGTGATAGAAACAGCCTTTACACATTATAAGAAGCTCTCTGGAGGCCAGTGTTAATTTTGACAACAAATTCTGATTTATGCAGCAGCAGCCCATCGGTGGCTGTTGCGGCTGCATAGCGGCAGCTGACGACTGCACGAGGGGGGAGAGTCTGTGTAGCAGAGAGGAAGGCAGACGCGGGAAGCACTAGGACAGAGAAAGTCTGTGACTCCCACCAGTCAGACACATTGACATTTCCTATCTATATCACATTGACACACGTTGTATCCCCATAATTCAATAAACACCAGATTTATCATATTTTGCCACAACACATAATAAGCAGCTAATTTGAAGCTGAAACACATTTCCTGCAAAGAAACATTTCATAGGAGCATCTTTTCTGCAGACAAAAGATTTTTGGGAGTTCCTTGTAAGAAACTACGGTAAAGCTGTTAAGGTGAAAGAAACAGGCTTTACATTATAAGAAGCTCTCTGGAGGCCAAATGCATGTTTCCCACATAGAGACATGTCTACAAGAGTTTCTGGTGAGAAACTACTGTAAAGTCGTTTAGTGGTAGAAACATGGTAAACACATAATGAGCAGCTCACTGGAAGCCAAAACACGTTTCCTGCAATTACACGTTTTTATAAGAGCAATTTGTGAGAAACTACTGTAAAGCTGTTAAAGTGAAAGAAACAGGCTTCACACATAAGAAGCTCACTGGAAGCCAATTCAATCAGGAGAGACTTGTTTGCAGATATGCAAAAGGTTTTAATGTACGTTAAAGAGCATGTACTGTACAGTGTATTGGAGATTGAACTCCATCGTTATTGTTAGGGTGAGGTTTGGACTCAAGAGCGAACACAGACTAAATGGTTGGGATTTGACAACAGTTCTTTAATGTAAGTTCAGCCGAACAGAAATCTTGTAATTCAACGTAGGAGGGTGGTGGTCCAAATGGAGTGGGGGTAGGCAAGGCAGGCTCGAAAACACACAGGGCTGGTGGCTTGGTTGGAAGCAAAGATCAGGTAGACCTCCAGCGTCTGCACACAGATAGACGACAGTGTTAATAAAAAGAAAAAAAACTTACTAGAACTAGCGTGTGTGGCCGAGAGTAGTTACACTTGGTGGACTGAAACGAACTGGCGCTGGCTGCCTGTGTACTAGTGCTGGAGCTTGATTAGTAGATCACCTGCAGCTGCGCTGGAGAGCCAGGTGCCCTGAGGAAAAGCCACGCCTACCCACTCACTCCACACACACACACAACCAAAAAAGGAAACAGCAGCCTGAGTCACGGACAGGCCGTGACAGTTATATTAATACATTTAATATAGGGGTATGGAACCAAGACGTAACCCCCGATGGAATCCAGACACCGGTGGTAGCGGAGAAGGACGGAAAACCAGACGGAGGAGGCACTGGAGCGACAGACGAAGAATCACTAGGACGGGAGGTGGAAGGGGAGGAGGAGGTACGACGTCTTCCTGAAATGACAGCTTATAGCACAGGGAGATAACCAGCTTTTTAAAACAGTGTTGTGGGGGGTCACGTGACGCACTCAATGGAGTAACCGTGTCGAGGACGAGCTCCGGCAAAACCTTCGAAAATCTCCCTCCTTAAACGCAATATCATCTTTGAGGGGGCTGAAATTAAATGTAGAAGTGACAAGACATGTCAAAGAAACAACTGAAATCCAGTCACAGACTTTGTAACAGAGAATTAACGAACTTTAACGTGTGCTCATCTCCGAAAATGGCGGATGCTCCAATGAATCCCAGCGACATGGACGCACTTGTGAAGAAGATAACAGCAGGGCGTTGATAAGCTTTGTATAATAAGATCGGTCTAGTGCTAGAGAAATTGTCTGCTGTAGCGACACATGTTGAGCAGATGGAGAACCGAGTAACTGAAGCTGAAACGCGTATATCGGCGGTGGAAGACATGGTCTCAAGAGACAGCGCGGACGTGAACGATATGAAAAAAAAGCTTGACGCGGCCCTGGAAAAGATAGATGACCTGGAAAATAGGAGCAGGCGATGCAATCTACGAATTATAGGCCTACCTGAAGGGGAAGAAGGGACGAACCCAGTCTCGTTCCTCAGGACTTGGCTGCCCAATCTGCTCAAAGTCGAATTCATCGACCACCAGGTAAAGATAGAATGTGTGCATCGTGTCCCCTCGCGCCCTCCCACATCAGGAGAAAAAAAGGAGGGCGTTGATGCTAAAACTGTATAATTTCCAAGACAAGGTGCGCATCCTACAAGCAGCGAGAGCTGCGAGGCAGCTGACCTATAAACGCCATAACATCTCTATCTTTGAAGACTTTTCTGTGGCTATAGTGAGAAAAAGAAAAGTCTTTGGAAATGTGAAGAAACAACTTCATGAACGAGGAATTTGCTTCGCTATGATATATCCAGCGACTATTCGAGTCAGCACAACGGCCGCGAAAAGTTCTTCAAACAGCCGACAGAGTTTGAGTCTTTTCTGGACGGTCTGCCTGAGCCATCAACCACAACTATCTCAACCCCAAATCGCCCCGGAGAGGCTGAATGATACGGTATTAGTTTGCTCATATTCTCTATGACTTGACGTCACTTCTGCTTTTTTTTTTTGTTTGTTTGTTTTTTATTCTCGCTCTCTTGGTTTTTTCTCCCTTCTTTTATATTTTAAGGAGTGCAACTGGACTTCATTATTGAGACTTAACTAAGCAGTAGCCCACTTGTAATAACTTTCTGTTCAGAGTTTGAGGGGGACATATGTTTAAAGGAAAAATAAAAGGAGAATATAACGATGAGTATATAGAAGGTTTGCTGTCTCAGCGGATTGATGATCATTATATCAAAGTTCTTTCATCTTGCGGTGTTCCTTTTGAATATCTTGCATTTTTTGCTTGTTCCTGTAATATACTCAGTGACGGAGACGTTGTGCACTTCACGCTGCGTATTTATTCTGCTCTTGCAAACTTACGTTAACAACAACGGTTCACCCAGAGAGGTATGGTGGCTGAGAGTAGACATTAGGAGTAAAACTAAAGTCACACTTCTGAACAGCGCCCCTAGCGCTACACCAAGACATTCCATCTCCCTTTCTTCAAAGACGGACATACTGCACTTATAGATAATGTAACAGCATTCTATAACCAGGCTTACATTAGCAAAACCTGAATTAAGCCACCAATTCAAATATCATGTTGGCACAAACAATGGAAATAAAGTGTGTAACTTAGCTTGTTGTTATAACTCTCATAGTAGCCTTACTTAGTAAAGTAGGTCACGGAACATGCTCAATTCCTATTAAACTTTATAAAAGAAACAATCACAAATCCAGTCTTTGAGGGGGTTTCACCACTCTGCCTCGTTTGGTGGTGTATGACCCGGAAGGATGAACTTGGCCAGAGTCTAGGAGATTTAGTCTATTATTTCAGTTGCAACCTTGACAGTGGGAAGCGACCGTGAGAGCAGATAAAAAAAATATAAAAACATTCAAACCGATGTGCGCATTGGCGACACATGGCTCAAGAAGCCAATATGTAATTCCCTTCCATTAAAATATATAGGCTATATTTCATAAATATACCCATGTTAACGGGGTTGTTGGTCTCCCAATGTTTTAACTTTTATGAGGGCCCCTCTCTCTCTCTCTCTCTCTCTCTCTCTCTCTCTCTCTCTCTCTCTCTTTCTCTCTCTCTCTCTCTCTCTCTCTCTCTCTCTCTCTCTCTCTCTCTCTCTCTTCACCGAGCTCCGTCTGATCTTCTTTAAGAACGGTGACGCCGTTATCAATCGACCTATTGATTGGTCAGTAGGCGGTACTTTAACACTGGTTGATCTCTGAACTCCAACTTAACCTGCTCCCGACCAGGTTAAGGCGTTCAGCATGAGTTACCACGGCGATTGAACCCGTTAAGTTAGCTCGTTAACGCCAAATCCTGCTTCGTAGTACAGGCCTCTGGTGTTAGTGGTGGGCGTTGTTTAGATGCTCTGTTGTTGTCATAGTAGAACTTCTGGGATGACTTGGAGTTGTCCAGCAGATGCTTTATCTTGTGGGAGTCGTAGGACTTTGGGACAAGCAGCTGTTGAGCTTTAGGCAGTTTGTCTCTGGGCCTTCTACCCATCAGCAATTGTGCAGGGGACAAGCCTACAGACTCAAGGGGGGTTGTTCTGTAGTCAAGCAGTGCTAGTTGTTTGTCTTGAGCTTTGTACCACAGTCTTTTGACCGCTTGCTCGGCCTCTCCATTAGAGTGAGGAGTGTGAGGTGACGATGTGTGGTGTGAGATGCCGTAGCTCTCACAAAAGCTTTTGAACTCCTCAGGTGCGTACTGTGGGCCGTTGTCCGTTCTCAGTACAGCCGGAATGCCGTGTCTGCAAAACTGAGCTTTCAGTGTTTCAATGACAGTGTGACTATGCTGGTCTTTAAGTACATCTACTTCAATGAACTTTGAGTAGTAGTCCACAAGCACTACGTAATGTTTCCCTTCCCACTCAAAAATGTCAGATGCCGGACTTCCGGTAAGATGGCAGCGTGAGAAGTCGTTAAGTTTTCTGCTCCGCGCGTTTCCTATTATTTTACGGCTTATTCAACACTTATTCAGTGACATAGTTTGAAATACTATTCACGACCCTCAGCAAGAAACATGCCGAGAAACAACACTAAAAAGACGTCCGATATTACTGAGGCTGCTGGCGATACGCAGAGTGCGGTCGACGCCGCTTCGAGTCAGGGGGATATCAGAGAACTCCTTGGTGGGATTAGATCTGAGGTAGCGGCGCTCAGGGTGGAGATCCTTCCATCCATCCATCCATCCATCCATCTTCGTCCGCTTATCCGGTGTCGGGTCGCGGGGGGAGCAGCTCCAGAGATCCTTACAGAGCTTAAATCATCTATCTCTGCGGTGAAAACTTCTTTACTGGAGCAAGAACAGAAACTGAAGGATGTGGAAGAATCCCTTACCGACGTGGATGGCCGCGTTACTGCCCTGGAATCTACGTGCTCAACGCTGTCGAAAGATAACGAAAAACTGAGGCTCAAGCTCGATGACTTGGAAAATCGATCCAGGAGGAACAATATTCGTGTGATCAGTATCCCCGAGGGCTCCGACGGCTCTCATCCTTCTACATTTATTGAGGCTCTGGTACTCGAGGTATTTGGTGAACAGAGTTTCTCCAAAAAGCCGGAGGTGGACAGGGCTCACCGTTCTCTAGCCCCCCCGCCGGAAGCTAATCAAGCCCCCAGGCCGTTCATCGTGCGAATGCATCACTACCAGATAAGGGAATTGATTCTCCGTATGGCACGAGAAAAAGGTCAGGTGTTATACAAAGGATCGCGTATACACTTCTACCCAGATGTAAGTGCTGATGTTGCGAAGCGGAGAGCGGCATTTAACCAGGTAAAGGCTGAACTCAGAGGAGCGGGAATTGAATTCGGCCTCATTTTCCCTGCGCGTCTACAGATCAATCATGACGGGACGAAAACTTTTTTCGATTCCCCGCAGCGGGCTTTTGAATTTGTGAGGAGGATTGCCCCCCTTTCAACGAGTGAGTAGGAACTCACATCACGGCAGATAATGTAGGCCTAGTGTCTCCACTTTTGTTTCCCGCTGAGCACAGGTTCTGTATGGCTTAAGTGGTGATGATAACGAAGAGACTCATTTAAGTTTGGACTGATCCACACTCTTTAGTTCATAGTAAATGTCACTTATTTCTTCTATTAATAGCAACTTAGTTTCAAGGAGCAGGAACGCGAGCTGGTGAGTTATGGTTCTTAGTATACCAGCAGATGTCCGTTGTTTGAAGGAGGGAGGGGGACGGGAGGGGAATTTAATGGTTTTTTTTTTTCTTTTTTTTTTCTCACCATACATTGTTCGGAGTCAAGGTGCTTGTGTGCTGCGTTGTTACAGTTAAGCTAGATGTGCCTTATTCATTTACAAATACTTTCTGATAGATGTCCAACGTTAATAAATGTGATGTAAATTTCATAACATGGAACGTGAAAGGCATGAATAATGTCATTAAAAGATCACCTACGACAATTAAACGCAGACATTATTTTTCTACAAGAAACCCATATTCTTAACTCAGATGTAATTAAACTTAGGCGTAGTTGGGGAGGACAGGTATTCCATTCAAGCTTTAATGCAAAAGGCAGAGGTACTGCTATTCTTATCAGGAAGAGCATTTCTTTCACCAGTGAAAAGGTTATTACTGACTCCTCGGGTCGCTACGTTATCGTCACAGGCCGCCTGCTTGACAGGCAAGTTATCCTTGTTAACATTTATGCCCCAAACTTTGATGATAGCAATTTCTTCAGCGAAGTCTTCACATCCATCCCACCTGATGATGATTATGCTTTAATTATAGGTGGGGACTTTAACTGTGTTCTAAACGCTTCGCTAGATAGATCCTCCGCTAGAGTCATACAGCCTTCTAAGGCAGCTATAAACCTTAAACATTTCTGTGACCAATTTGGACATTCTCCTTTTTCTCTCCTGTTCATCACTCGTATAGTCGCATTGATTTTTTCTTAGTGGATAAGAGTATCGTGCCCTTTGTCTCATCTAGTATGTATCATAGCATTGTTATATCTGATCATGCTCCTTCCTCTTTTGTGCTTAGTTTACCAACTCAGCACCCTTCCTTTAAACCAGGGGTGTCAAACTCAATTTCACTAAGGGCCACAATGGAAAAAGAGAATCGCACCAAGGGCCAGCCATGTACAGTTTATTGACCTGCTTTTATTTCATCGAAAAAGTAAAATATCTTTGACTAAAGCCCTGAAAAGTGAGCAAAAAAGTTCCAACGCCATTCTAGAATTTAGCAAATCGAGCAAAACAATGATTACATTTTCTAAGTAGGCTACACACAGCCGACGCACAACAAGCTCTTTCACAGCCGGAATATGAAAACTCTCTGCTTCTGTGGGAATTTCTGAGTTTCAAAGTCTGCATATTTGCCAAATTCTGCTTTGAGTGTCGCGTAATTGCAAGTTGAAAAACAGTTACCCACGTTTTTGGTTTGGCGCACAACTAGGTGGGCCAAAATGTATTGTGAACCTAAATTGATATGCGGGCCGGATCAGAATGTGCGAGGGGCCGGATTTGGCCCGCGGGCCTTGAGTTTGACACATGTGCTTTAAACCCTGGAGACTAAATACATTGCTTTTGGCAGATGACGAATTCGTAATTTTTTTGTCTAAAGAGGTTAATATGTATTTGGAACTGAATGACAGGCATGATATATCTAGATCTGTGCTTTGGGAGGCACTCAAAGCTTATTTGCGGGGCAAAATAATTTCTTTCTCCTCCTATGCTAAAAAGCAAGAGCTCTCTAAACTCAGAAATATTTCAGAAGCTATCAACAGGTTAGATGAACAGTACGCCATCTCTTCCTGCCCACGCTTATACAAAGAAAGAATAAGCCTTCAGTCCGAGTATAACTTGCTGTCAACTGCACATGAAGAGAAGAGGTTGTTAAAAACGCGGCATGCATTTTATGAGTTTGGGGACAAGGCCAGTAAATTATTGGCTTTTAAGTCTCGTCAATTAAATAACTCTAAAATGATAACTCATATTAAGGCCCCATCTGGATCCATGCTACATAATCTGAAAGATATTAATGATAGTTTTGTTGATTTCTACTCTACCCTATATACTTCAGAATATCCGAGTGATTCTGCAATTTTTGATTCTTTCTTCAAAGAAATTGATTTACCAACTGTCAATTCTGACCTTCACTCTGACCTAGGCAGACCTGTGGCCGCAGCAGAAGTTGCGCAGGCTATTGCGGCAATGCAGAGCAGTAAGGCTCCGGGTCCAGATGGATTCCCAATAGAATTTTATAAGAAGTTTTCACCTTTACTGGGCCCGCCTGTTGTGGCTGTTTATAATGAGTCGTTCAATACAGGAACCCTTCCCTCAACGCTCACGCAGGCCTCAATTTCTCTTATCCCATAGGTGGGTAAGGATCCCACTCGTTGCGAATCATACAGGCCAATCTCGCTTCTGAATGCAGATTTTAAAATTTTGTCCAAAATTCTTGCGGTACGCCTTGAACCCATTGTCCCTACTATAATTTCGACTGACCAAACAGGATTTATTCGAGGCCGTAACCCATTTAATAATTTACGACGGCTATATAATATAATATACACAAATCCTCCCCCAGGCGAACTTGAAGCAGTAATCTCTCTCGATGCTGAAAAGGCCTTTGATAGGGTAGAGTGGGAATACCTCTTTAACACTCTTAAACAGTTTGGATTTCCTACAGACTTAATCCCATGGATGAGACTGTTATATACCTCCCCAAAAGCCTCAGTGTGTACAAACAATGTATACTCTGAATACTTCCCTCTACACCGGGGCACCAGACAAGGGTGCCCTATCTCTCCCTTGTTATTCGCCCTATCAATTGAGCCCTTGGCTGCTGCGCTCCGTCAATCAGCAAATTTTAAATGTATTACGCGGCATGGTACAGAGCATAAAATTTCATTATATGCAGATGACGTTTTATTATATGTATCAAGCCCAACCTCCTCAATACCTCAAATTATTTCACTAATAAAGGAGTTTGGCAAGTTATCTGGCTATAAGCTTAACATGAATAAGAGTGAGTTTTTCCCGATCACTCCGGGCTCTTGTAGAGACTCCTCCTCTATCCCGTTCAGAGTAGTACGTGAGGGGTTTAAATACACAAGATCACAAGATCGTTTAATAATTTGTTTAAGGCCAATTTTTGCCCACTTTTGGATCGATGTAAAAATGATTTTGTGAAATGGTCCTCTTTGCCCCTGTCCTTAGCAGGTCATACAAACTTGATCAAAATGTCTGTTTTACCAAGGTTTTTGTATTTATTTTCAAATATACCTGTTTTTATCAGGAAGAATTTTTTTACTAAGCTGGACAGTCTAATCACCTCCTTCCTGTGGGGGAATAAGACCCCTCGAATTAGGAAGACCTTTTTGCAAAGATTAAAGTGTCATGGAGGGATGGCGCTACCTAATCTTTTATTTTACTATTGGGCATGCAACGTTCAAAAAATAATTTATTGGCTACCTAGTGTAGATCCTCAAAAAAAACCTTCGTGGGTGCAAATGGAACAATCATGTACTAACTTCAAACTTTGCTCTCTAATTTGCTCTTCACTCCCCCTGGTGGGGAAGAATTACAACTCCTCCCCCAATCCTGTACTGACTCACACTTTAAAAATTTGGGCCCAATTTAGAAAACATTTTGGTTTGCAATCAGCTTCCATTCTAGGTCCTTTGGTCTCTAACTGTTTATTCCCTCCATCTTATGTGGACTCTGCTTTTTGTGTCTGGGAGGAAAGGGGGATTAGGCTCCTAAGAGACTTATATATTGATAGCAAAGCTTGGCAAAGTGATTTACAGAGAGAAATTAAAAATGGAGAATGGGAAGATGCTTTAAACCATGTGCACTCCTCCTCACCCTGTGCGAGGCATGGCTTAGTCCAATTTAAGGTTCTTCATAGGCTTCATTTCACTAACGCCAAACTAGCTAAGATTTACCCGAATGTCAACTCTGCGTGCAATAGGTGTTTGCAATCGCCTGCCACAACTGCCCACGTGTTTTGGCTTTGTCCTGGGTTGGAGGAGTTTTGGAGAAAGATTTTCGAATCATATAAAAATATCTATGGCATCCAAATTGACCCTGATCCCTTAATGTGCATTTTCGGCGTTGCTTCCGAAGCTACAGAATTTAGGAAAGATATTTATTCAGTTATCGCCTTCACTACATTATTGGCAAGGCGTTTAATATTATTTCAGTGGAAAGTTAGACCCCCCAACACATAAAAGCTGGTTGAAAGAAGTGATGTCTTACATTCAACTGGAAAAGATTAAATACATGATATGGGGTTCGAAACGTAAGTTTCATGACACATGGTCCCCTTTATAAGATATTTTAAAGAGCTCCCCTGCCTCTAAAATGGAGTAACCTACCTCAATTCCCCTTTGTTGTATCATCCTTCTGGTTTTTATTTTAGTTTTACTTTAAAATGTGTGCATGCCGGTCTTTCATAAGCATCTATCTCTGCTAAAACTACTATATTATCATTATTTTATTATTAGTATTCTTTATTATTTTTTTTTATTTTAATTTTTTTTAATTTTTTTTAATTTTATTCCTTTTTACTCTTTTATTTTATTTGTTTATTTATTTATTTTTTTGTGTGTGTCAGTTCTCTTGTTTTCTGGACTAGTTGCTTTATGATGTGGGATTTATACATTTTATGAAGATGTGCTAACTCTCCTTAGTAGTATATCCCCTTTGTTTTTTTTGTTTTTTTACTCATTTATATATATATATTTTTTTGTATGCTGTAGGGGGAAGGGTGGGAAGATTATATTGTATTGTAACTGTTAAAAACCAAATAAAGAAAGTATTAAAAAAAAAAAAAAAAACAATGTCAGATGCCACCTGCTCAAAAGGCAGTTCTGGAGTTACTGTTGGCTGTAGTGGTAGTCTCGGCAGTCTGTTTTGGAACTCCACACACTTACTACAGTTTCTCACCATGTCCTCTACTTCAGCACTCATACCTGGCCAGTAAAGCACTTCACGTGCTCTCTGTTTGCTTTTCACCATCCCCAGGTGGGACTGATGTATGAGCTCCAGCATGCGGCATCTCATGGTGGGAGGCATCACTATGCGCAGTCCTTTGTGCACCACTCCATCACATACTGTTAACTGGCTCCTTGAATCCCAGTTTGGTTGAACAGCAACAGATACGTCTCTCTTATGTTCCGTTCATCCTGGCTGGATTATGTGCTGTAGGAGGTTTAGCTCTTTCCTTGTGCAGTCTTGCAGCTCACTGTACTTTTCATCACTTACTGCTACATGGTTTAGCATAGAAACACACTCTAAGCCGTCCAGTTCAGGCGTGTTGCAGGTCAGTTGAGCCCTTGAGAGAGTGTCAGGCAGTTCCATATCCTTTCCTCTCCTGTACTTGACATCTAAATCCTACCATTGAAGGCGCAAGCGCATCCGCTGTATGCGCATGGGGGTTGTATAGAGAGCAGTGTTTTTTTTGAAGACAGTAACCTGCTTGCCAAATATGTAATGATGAAACTTTGTGCACGCATGAACAATAGAGAGCATTTCTTTCTCTATTTGAGCGTAGCGAGTTGCGGCGTCCGTCAGTGACCTGGAGGAAAAGGCGACAAGACGGTCGTCCTGCAGGAGCACAGCTCCCAATCCGCTGCTGCTTGCATCACAAAATATCACTACAGGCTCAGCTGGATCATAGTACTTTAGAACTGGAGGATGAGAGCACAAGTCTTTTAGCCTCTCAAAGGCTTTTTCCTGTGCTGGCTGCCATGAAAACTCCACGATGCTCTTAATAAGCTGACGAAGGGGTGCGTCTTCCTCACTGAGGTTAGGAATGAACTTTGACAGATACGTGACAAACCCCAGGAAACGGCGGACTCCCTCCTTGTCGGTGGGTGGAGCCATGCACCTGACTGCTTCAACCTTAGCCGGGTCCGGCTTAAGACCACCTGCTGTCAGTAAGTGTCCAACATACGGCACTTCGCTCTGTCGAATGTGGCACTTTTTGAAGTTGAGCCTCAGGTTGTAGCTTGTGGCTCTCTAAATAACTTTGCGCAGAATCACATCATGTGTTTTCACATCGTGTGCTGCGATTAGAATATCATCAATGATGGCCGTGGCACCTGATATTCCTTCCAGCATGCGCCATCCATGATGCGTTGGAAAATCTCAGGGGCACATTTAACTCCAAATGGTAGCCTAAGCCACCTGAATCTGCCAACTGGCGTGTTAAACGTGGTGAGGAGCGATGAGTCATCATCTAGTTCTATCTGGAGAAACCCAGGTTGGCATCCAGAACGGAAAATACCTTTGTGCCTGGCATGGCAACTGTGTGCATGGGGTAATGCTCTCTTTTGATTACCTTATTTAGGTCGCTGGGATCTATGCAAATCCTTACGTTCCCTCCACGTGTGACAGCGACCATGGAGCTGACCCATTCAGTGGGCTTTTCCACTTTGGCAATGTAGCCATTTCCTTCCATTTCCTTTAGTTTCACTACTATCTTTTCCTTTAGTGCAGCTGGTTGCCTGTGCACAGCATGCACAACACCTTTAGCATTTGGCTCTATTTTTATGGTGTATTTTCCTGGTAGTGTCCCCGTAGTACGTACCAGATCCGGAAAATCACTTAGACCTTCTGGGACAGTCTCTGCGGGTGTACTGTCCGCAGCCAGGTTGCTGTTGTGGGTTTCAACAGCCCTTTGCAGGGAGTCAAGCCTGACTATCAGACCTAAGGCTTCTGCCGTGGTTCCACTGAGCACACTTTCTTGTGTAATGTTCACAATCTCAAATTCAGCAGCAGTTTTGTGACGTGGGAGCAGGGAATTTGGACCCAAACGCAGAGAGGAGGCAGGCAGGCAGAAGGTGGTCAAACTAGGGCTGGGCGATATATCGATATATTTTTAAATGAGATATGGAATTAGACCATATCGCATATATCGATATAGTTCAAATGTGATCCTTGCTCCCATAGATATATACACTAGATGTCGCCTTGAGGTAGGATCTTACACGTAGTCCAGGACGACATGTATGTCGATATCGGCGGAAAGTTCCACTAAGTTTGCCGGCGGCAGGCGGACGGAGAGAGGCTACAGCGGGGCAGCAGAGACCATCTGCGGCTGCAGGATCTGGAGCTCAGTGCCCGTTAAAATTACATGTAACGCATAAATACATACAGAAATAAATAGTGGAGGAATGAGCCTGGACATTTCAGTCTGTTTAAACTTCTCCTTGAAGCAGAAACTCTTAGTTCAGAAGGGTGAAGTTTCCGTTTGGACTCAGATCTGTGAACCGATCATAATAAATATTCTTTGTATTAACACATTAATTAGTTTCTTTGTTTTGTAGTCGATAGTTCATCTTTTAGTTTACTTAAGTGGAAGCAGTATCAAGTGGAAGAATGGGACTATAACCTAGGCTTACAGGCATGAGGCATTACATTTTGAACAAAGTAGATTATATTAATATCAAAAGCTTAATTGACCTTTGGAACGAATCACAAATAGCCTATGGAGCTTTGATTTCAAAAAAGGTACTCCTGTTATACAGTATTTAGGTTTACATTTTATTGTTATTTGAACAGCTGAGCATTTAATCATGAACCAGGTGAAGAAACCGGTTTATTATTTATTTGATTTTGCAAATGTTTCTATGAAACTACTTGTGACATGTCATATTTGATTTGGGCTTTGACTAAACATTTGCTCTCACTTTGCGGAAAAGAATATCGGGATATATATCGTATATCGATATTCAGCCAAAATATATCGGGATATGACTTTTGGTCCATATCGCCCAGCCCTAGGTCAAACTGAGGTATTTAATATAACAAAAAGCGGCAGTACAATGACTGGAAACACAAGAAATCAAAAACTGACGGCAGGAGCAAACGGAACACACAAAGGAGCAAACACCAGACATGGGGAAGGACACAAGACGATCTGACAAGAGACAAAGGGAACACAGAGGCTAAATACATGAGAGGATGAGTAAATCAGGAACAGGTGAGACAACAGGTGAGACACATCAGGGCGGGGCAGGACAATCAACAAAGGCGGGAAAACACAGGAAGTAAACTGGATAAAACAAGACAGAAAACCAGCCCATCAAAATAAAACAGGAAACAGAACACAAACAGGGAACATGACAAACACAGACCACAATACACAGAAAACATACAGAAACCAATAAGGCAACAGAAATGAACAAACAGGTAACAGAAATGGGGCAAAATGCAGAACAAAACACTGAAACCATAACAAGTTTTGCGGTTTTTATAGTGAACCGTTAAATCCACTGCAGCAACAGGTCTAAGCTGGTGGTTGGAGTAGGTGCGTAGCACTGTTTTGGAGCATTTCAGCTCACCCTTGTGGAAGAGTCTCTGATAACTGTCCAGTGTTAACGTGTTGCACTTCGCACCTGTGTCTATCCTGCATGTTACCGGCTGTGACAGTATGGTGACACACGCTGTCCACTTGTCATCCGTTGATGAACCTGCAGCATAGACTGGAGAAACAACTTGGTTGATATTAATGCTCAGAATTTCCTCATCCGTCTGTTCGCTTGCTGGTGACTCTACATACACTGAATGCACTGCACGCTTATGACACACCGCCATCCAGTGATTGGGCTTGTTACAGTAGGAACATGTTGAGCCTTTAGCAGGACACTTGCCTTTGAGTACCTGTTTAGCAGGACACTTGCCTTTGAGTACCTGTGATCCGAGTTCTTGCCACAGCTCGTGCAGTTAGCCGTAATCCTCTGCTGCGCTAACTTATGACGATCTGGATAGTGTGTCTTTTTATTGTGGCTTAACTTCTTGGGTTTAGCTGACACTGCAGAAACCTGTGAGCATTCAGCATCATCTCTGACTATTTTCATTTGTTTCTGCGACATATCATACTGTTGTGGAATCTCCAAAGCTTTGGCTAACGACAGATCCTCACCTTTGTCCAATAGCCTTTCCTGCACTCTTTTTTCGTGCACTCCGGCGATGATGGCGTCAATCAGTATGTCGTCCGGTTCAGCGTATTCGCAGTCCATAAGAAGCAGCTTTAAGTCCTTTACGAAGTGGTCGAAACTCTCACTTGCACCTTGTTTCCTCTGCTTGAAACGGTAACGAGCTATACTCTTATTTTTCCTCGGTCTGATGTAGCTTTCAAACGTATCCAGTACTTTAATAGGATCTCCTTTCTCACCATCCGCCCATTCCAGCGTTTTGTAGACTTCTCTGCCTTGTTGGCCTATCCACGTGCCGAGCCAGCCCGCCTTCTGCTTAGCTTCTAGCCCCGACAGCGGTCCATCAAAGACGAATGTGGAGTGACTTCTAAATCTGTCTCTTTATATAAGTCAGCGCCATCCCAGTCAATCCTCGGGTGTTCAAACTGCGGAGTAGCCATTGCTACACTTGTTTATAAGTCTGTGCTTGACAGAATTCTGACACCATGTAATATACTCAGTGATGGAGACGTTGTGTACTTCACGCTGCGTATTTATTCTGCTCTTGCAAACTTAACGGGTCACCCAGAGAGGTACGGTGGCTGAGAGTAGACATTAGGAGTAAAACTAAAGTCACACTTCTGAACAGCCCCCTAGCGCTACACCAATACATTACAGTTCTATCTAAGCTTCGGTCATGTAATGTTTCCAAGGAGACAGAGTGTCGATGACTATTGTTCTCAAACGTGAAACTGACCAGCGTCAGGGCAACACAACTTTACCTTTTTTTTTTTTTTCTCTCATATCATACATGTTACCACTGTCTATTCAACTTCTATGGATATACCTCACCTGTGTCTCAGAATAGAGCAGACTAGATGCATTTCAAAATATGGTAGGACATCTCGCATATCGGTGCAGCTGGTATATTAAATTATCCCACGTCTATGTCAACGAATAAAACAATATTAAACGTATGTAGTTGGAATGTAAAGGGTGTTAAAAACCCAGTAAAAAGAAAAAAGACTAAATTATTTAAAAAAAGAACAAATTCATATTGCATTTCTGCAGGAGACACACCTAACAGACAGTGAGCATGTCAAATTGAAGAGAGACTGGGTAGGACAAGTGTATGGGTCGTCATTCACCAGTAAAAGTAGGGGAGTTGTCATTCTTGTAAACAAATGTATACCACTATCAGATATTAATACATATTCCGATAAATCAGGACGGTTTATCCTGCTTAAAGCTACACTAGCTGGACAACCTATTACCCTTATGAATGTCTATATCCCCCCTCTTCAATCCAACGAAGTAATTACACAGTTTTTTTCCAAATTTGCTGAATGGCAATGTGAACATAGTATGATTGCTGGTGATTTTAATTGTACACTGCTACCAAAACTAGGGATGTTAACTGATGACCGTTGACCGTTTTAACGTTAACCGGTCAAAATTATTGTTAGTCGGTTAAAAAAAATATATATATTTTTATTTTTTTCCCAGTGGCAGCAAGGGATAAGTAGGATTTTTTTTTGCCTTTACAGTAGCGATGGATACTCAATATTTTCATAACATAGCCTACCTGTTAATACGTGTACAGTTGTCGCTTAATAAATTGAAAACATGTAATTCACGTGCATATTAAGTAGCCACGTGTATTTGTTTTGGTCTTATAATACAGCCACAGGTTTACCGCTCCAGCGGAGAGGATGGCTCTTTTAGACAGCAGCTAGGTTTACAAGAGTTTGTCCAAAAATCAAGATTCGTTGCAAACTAAGAAACAGACTACAAACTGACATCTTTCATTTTAGCTTGATTGTGAAGTCGCAGAGTAGAGTGTTTGCACAGCGCGGTGAAAAAGAGTGGACAGCGCATGAAGAGCAGACTGAAATATCGGTTTCTACATGTTTAAATTTGCCTGTAGAACAGGTAGGTGGGTATTGATAAATATTGACTCTTTAATCATGGAGGGTTTATTGTAGGCTTATACAGTTAACGAGTGTACCGTTAGTTCATCTGCGCCAGCGGAAATAAATAATTTATAAGCTGTAGCTATCGTTTCCAGCCAGTTACATGCGCTGCGTGAAGTAACGCATACACCTCGGCTCTGCTGTGTGCGCGCGCGTGCATCGCTGTTCAGAATCCCGTCTATCTTCCCATATGCAACGCTTGTATCCAAATGAATTGTGTTGTGAAGTTGTCATTAGCTTCACTGCTGTTAGCCACCTCCAATGAGCCCCAGGGACTTGCTGTAACGTTAGAGCACTCTAAAGGGTGTTTACCTTTCATTTGATCGTGTTTGCTTGCTACGTTGCCATCCTCTTGAACGACATTAAACACAACATATAGTTCATGAGGGGTTTCATCTGCCCTGTTTAACGTGTTGAAGCTCCACGGCGGTGCAGTAGCGCTGTAGCTGGCCGCCATGGCCGGTGAGGGCTGGTTGAAGGCGCCGTCCTCACGCTGCTGCTGCCGTCAAACTGGACACGGCAAAGTTAATGCCGCTGCGGCGACATCGGGTCCTCTTCCAGCATTGCTGGAGGAAAACGGGCATCTTGCATCGCAAGAGTGCTGTCCAAAAATGTAATTATAGTTCGCCTTAAACGTTTTATTTGTGTATTTATTTAATTAGTATCATTTCTTCCCCAAGCTCTTAAAATAAATTTGGGTCGCACATTAATTGACAGGGTCGGTCGGAAACCGGAACCAAACAATTAATTTTGTTAGGTCTAATCGCCTGTTTTACGCATTCTGAAGGTGCCTGTTTTATCCTATTCCGCATAAGATGGGCTTATATTTGGAAACACATTACATCTGCATTTCAGTGGTAACAGATAAGGTGATGATGATCATCATCTTTCTTTATTATTGTTAGCACTACACTCAAACTAAAGCGACGTCTCTTCTGAGCTGTCATTTTCTGAAATGAGCCGCGGCAATGTTTCTAATGAGCTTCTAACGCTAGACAAACGCGATCACCTGGCTTGTACCAAAACTATTTCGAAACTAAGGAGCCATTTTTCCTCCGATAACATACAAGCTCCTCTGCGCCGCATTTGCGGGACTTGTTTCGCGCTGTAGGGGTTTTAAAAAACGTGACGTGATTGGAAGGGTGGTGCCGGGGCAGTGTGTGTGTGTGTGTGTGAGAGAGAGATGTGACAGAGTTGAGAAATTGCAGGCGCGGCTCGAAATGGCTGTTATTTCAAATAGCGTAGCATATTTTAAACTAAACGGTTAACCGGTTTTAACCGGATAATGAGACTCGGTGAACGGTCAAGAAAATGTTTAGTTTTCGCCATCCCTAACCAAAACTTGACAAAACGCTATCATCTAATGATAAGCCCTCAAACAGAGCACAAGCTCTGAATGAGATGTGTGAAGAAATTGGTTTGGTACATGTTTGGCGTGCTCTGCATCCCAGAGATAGAGAATACACATTCTTTTCTGGTGTTCATAAAACTGCAAGCAGAATAGACTACTTTTTCTCTCCCAAAACTTCACTTCAAAATGTGATAGACTGTAATATTGGCAACATTGTAATTTCGGATCATGCTCCCATTTTTCTTAGATTAGGCCTATCCAACCAAATATACTACCCGGCTTCCTGGAAATTTAAACCATGGCTCGTTCATGACCCAAATTTTGAGTACTACCTTAAAGAGCAAGTTAAACTATTTATTATGACAATAGAACCCCAGAAATATCTCCCAACTTGCTCTGGGACACTGCTAAAGCATATATTAGGGGACTGACTATTTCCTACGTATCCAACAAGAAAAAAAAAAGCTGGCAGATCAGAGAAAATTTGAAATTATGCTCCATGATTTAAAAACAAAATATAATACTTGCCCGTCAGACGTGCTCCTGGCCGAGATAGAAACCATTAAAACCTCTCTTGAAGCAATCCTTACAAATAAAGCTGAAAAATCTCTGTTCTTTGCAAGACAGCGGATGTATGAATTTGCCAATAAACCTGACAAATATCTAGCTAATTTATTGCGGAACCAGTCTCAAGCCCAGGTCATATCCAGTATCAAAGATAAAGAAGGCAAGTGCCATCACGATAACAAAGCAATTAACAAAATCTTTAGGGCATTTTATAAGAGACTTTATTCATCCCAATCAGGCCTTTTTTCTGGTGATAATATGAATAAATTCCTTGCAAACCTTAATTTACATGAATCAACTGAGGAGCAAAGACAGATGTTAAACGTTAAATGTTGAACTTAATGAAATTTTTTATTAATAGCTTTCCCAAAGGAAAAGCCCCAGGGCCTGATAGATTTACAGTGGAGTTTTTTCAGAAATTCAAAATGGAGCTAGGGAGCCTAATGCATGAAATGATACAGTATTCATTTCATTCTGATAGGCTTCCTGACTCCATGACAGAAGCCAACATATGTGTTTTTATAAAACAGGAGTGCAGTTCTTATCGCCCTATTTCTCTGCTTAATGTGGATAAAAAAATTGTGGCGAAGATTTTAGCCACTCGGCTTGAGTCAATTCTTTCTAAAATAATTCATCCTGACCAGACAGGCTTTGTCAAAGGCAGATCCTCACCTCATAATATGAGAAGGCTTTTTAATACAATTCAATATCCAAATCAGTATGCAAAATCTGGATTAGTCATCTCATTGGATGCTGAGAAAGCATTCGATAGGGTCGAATGGCCATATTTATTTTCAGTACTCATCCATCCATCCATCCATCTTCGTCCGCTTATCCGGTGTCGGGTCGCGGGGGGAGCAGCTCCAGCAGGGGGCCCCAAACTTCCCTTTCCCGAGCAACATTAACCAGCTCCGACTGGGGGATCCCGAGGCGTTCCCAGGCCAGGTTGGAGATATAATCCCTCCACCTAGTCCTGGGTCTTCCCCGAGGCCTCCCCCCAGCTGGACGTGCCTGGAACACCTCCCTAGGGAGGCGCCCAGGGGGCATCCTTACCAGATGCCCGAACCACCTCAACTGGCTCCTTTCGACGCAAAGGAGCAGCGGCTCTACTCCGAGCTCCTCACGGATGACTGAGCTTCTCACCCTATCTCTAAGGGAGACGCCAGCCACCCTCCTGAGGAAACCCATTTCGGGGTAAGGGGTAAGGACTCATTCCCTACCTGGAGAAGGCATTCCATCGGTTTCCTGCTGAGAACCATGGCCTCCGATTTAGAGGTGCTGATCCTCATCCCAACCGCTTCACACTCGGCTGCGAACCGATCCAGTGAGTGCTGAAGGTCACAGGCCGATGATGCCATTAGGACCACATCATCTGCAAAGAGCAGCGATGAGATCCCCAGCCCACCGAACTGCAACCCCTCCCCATCCCGACTACGCCTCGATATCCTGTCCATAAATATTACAAACAGGATTGGTGACAAAGCGCAGCCCTGGCGGAGGCCAACCCTCACCCGAAATAAGTCCGACTTACTGCCGAGAACCCGGACACAACTCTCACTTTGGTCGTACAGAGGTGGATGGCCCTGAGTAGAGACCCCCCTCACCCCCATACTCCCGCAGAACCTCCCACAGTATCTCCCGGGGGACCCGGTCATACGCCTTCTCCAAATCCACAAAACACATGTAGACCGGTTGGGCATACTCCCAGGCCCCCCTCCAGGATCCTTGCGAGAGTAAAGAGCTGGTCCGTTGTTCCACGACCAGGACGGAATCCGCATTGTTCCTCTTCAATCTGAGGTTCGACTATCGGCCGAACCCTCCTTTCCAGCACCTTGGAGTAGACTTTACCAGGGAGGCTGAGAAGTGTGATACCCCTGTAATTGGCACACACCCTCTGGTCCCCCCTTTTTAAAAAGGGGGAACCACCACCCCAGTCTGCCACTCCTTTGGCACTGTTCCAGACTTCCACGCAATGTTGAAGAGACGTGTCAACCAGGACAGCCCCTCCACACCCAGAGCCTTGAGCATTTCCGGACGGATCTCATCAATCCCAGGGGCTTTGCCACTGTGTAGTTGTTTGACTACATCAGTGACCTCCGCCTGGGAAATCGACGACAATCCCCCGTCATCCTCCAGCTCTGCCTCTAACATAGAGGGCGTATTAGTCGGATTCAGGAGTTCCTCAAAGTGCTCCTTCCACCGCCCTATTACCTCCTCAGTTGAGGTCAACAGTGTCCCATCCTTACTGTACACAGCTTGGATGGTTCCCCGCTTCCCCCCTCCTGAGGTGGCGAACAGTTTTCCAGAAGCACTTTGGTGCCGACCGAAAGTCCTTCTCCATGTCTTCTCCGAACTTCTCCCACACCCGCTGCTTTGCCTCTTTCACGGCAGAGGCTGCAGCCCTTCGGGCCCCTCGGTACCCTGCAACTGCCTCCGGAGTCCTCTGGGATAACATATCCCGGAAAGACTCCTTCTTCAGTCGGGACGGCTTCCCTGACCACCGGTGTCCACCACGGTGTTCGTGGGTTACCGCCCCTTGAGGCACCTAAGACCCTAAGACCACAGCTCCCCGCCGCAGCTTCAGCAATGGAAACTTTGAACATTGTCCACTCGGGTTCAATGCCCCCCAGCCTCCACAGGGATGCACGAAAAGCTCCGCTGGAGGTGCGAGTTGAAAGTCCGTTGGACAGGGGCCTCCTCCAGACGTTCCCAATTTACCCGCACTACACGTTTGGGCTTACCAGGTCTGTCCAGAGTCTTCCCCCACCCCCCTGACCCAACTCACCACCAGATGGTGATCGGTTGACAGCTCTGCCCCTCTCTTCACCCGAGTGTCCAAAACATACGGCCTCAGATCAGATGAAACGATTATAAAATCGATCATTGACCTTCGGCCTAGGGTGCTCTGGTACCAGGTACACTTATGAGCATCCCTATGTTCGAACATGGTGTTTGTTATAGACAATCCATGACTAGCACAGAAGTCCAACAACAAACAACCACTCTGGTTTAGATCAGGAAGGCCGTTCCTCCCAATCACGCCTCTCCATGTGTCTCCATCATTGCCCACGTGCGCGTTGAAGTCCCCCCAGCAGAACAATGGAGTCCCCCCACTGGCGCCCCATGCAGGACTCCACTCAAGGTCTCCAAGAAGGCCGAATACTCCGAACTCCTGTTTGGTGCATATGCACAAACAACAGTCAGAGTTTTCCCCCCCCACCACCCGCAGGTGTAGGGAGGCGACCCTCTCGTCCACCGGGGTAAACTCCAACGTAGCGGCGCTTAGCCGGGGGGCTTGTTAGTATCCCCCACACCCGCCCGGCGCCGCACACCCTGAGCAACTCCAGAGAAGAAAAGAGTCCAACCCCTATCCAGGAGTACGGTTCCAGAACCGAGACTGTGCGTAGAGGTAAGCCCCACCAGATCTAACCGGTAGCGCTCCACCTCCCGCACCAGTTCCGGCTCCTTCCCCCACAGAGAGGTGACGTTCCACGTCCCCAAAGCCAGCGTCTGCTGCCCGGGTCTGGTCCGTCGAGGCCCCCTGACCTTCACTGCCACCCATGAGGCAGCGCACCCGACCCCCAGCGGTTCCTCCCACAGGTGGTGGGCCCATGGGATGGAGACAGAGGTGCCACGTAGCTTGTTCGGGCTGTGCCCGGCCGGGCTCCGTGGCAAACCCGGCCACCAGGCGCTCGCCGAAGAGCCCTCCGTCTGGGCCTGGCTCCAGACGGGGGCCCCGGGCTTCCTCCGGGCAGGGTCACTCTATCCCTTCCTCGTTCTATCATGGGGTTTTTGAACCATTCTTTGTCTGCCCCCTCACCTGAGACCACTTTGCCTTGGGAGACCCTACCAGGAGCACAAAGCTCCAGACAACACAGCCCTCAGGTTCACAGAGACACCCAAACCTCTCCACCACGATAAGGTGATGGTTCACGGAGAGGATTTTCAGTACTCTCTAAATTTAAATTGTGTGATGCATTTATTAAATGGGTTAGGATATTGTACTCTTCCCCCACAGCGAGAGTCATTACTAATGGTCTTAAATCCCCTGGGTTTGCTTTGGCACGTGGTACCAGGCAAGGATGCCCAATGTCGCCACTGCTATTCGCACTGGCTATTGAACCGCTGGCTGCAGCCATTAGAGATAACTCATCCATTGAAGGGCTTAGACTGGGAGAGAAAACGTATAAAATCTCGCTGTACGCGGATGACAGCTTAATTTACCTCGCCTCTCCACAATATTCAATTCCACATCTCATTGATACAATTTCTAATTTTGGCTCATTCTCTGGGTATAAAATAAATCTTTCAAAATCAGAAGCAATGCCGTTAAGTTAATCACATTCCCACAACCCTACAGTCTCTCACCCATTTAAATGGTCTCCTGCAGGTTTTGTATATTTGGGTATAAAGATTACACCGAAGCTGGAAAGTCTATATAAAAGCAATTTTGGCCCTATTTGAACTAAAATCAGATCAGATCTAGATAGATGGTGTACTCTTCCTTTATCCCTATTAGGCTGTGTACACCATGTCAAAATGAATATTTTACCCCGCCTTCTATACCCATTTCAAATGCTACCAGTTCTTATTCCCAACAAAGCACTTAAATAGTTGCGTGGCTCCATTATTTCCTTTATCTGGCGGAAAAAAAGACCTAGACTGAGATACAGCTTCTTAACACTTTTGAGTAGATGTGGAGGCCTAGCGGCCCCGGACATTAAGCTATACCAGCTTGCTGCCCAACTTCGTTTTACACTGGAATGGCACTTGAATGATCCAAACTCAACTTGGATCAGTGCAGAATCCACAACAAAAAATCTCAAAGTCTATTCAAACAGTATCTGCGTATCCCCAATTGAGGAACAATTAAATAAGCTTACATCATCTCGATCTCCATCCAAAATTTTCTATACTATTTGGATAAGGGCAAACACAGACAACTCAGATAAAACTAGGGTGTTATGAGAAAAGGACTTTGGGGAAGAAATTCAGACAACTGATTGGGAAGCGGTATGTGAGATGCCCTCCTATCTTGCCAACAATTTAGCATGGGAAATGCAATTTAAAATTGTTCATCGTTTGCATATGACTCCAGCCCAAAGACATAAAATAAACCCAAAGTTTTGTAACCTCTGTAACAAATGTAAAAGGCTAGAAGGGACCCTCTTCCACTGTTTTTGGAGCTGCTCGATAATACAACAATTCTGGATGGGCGTCCTAAGGGAACTTGAAAGTATATTTCGATGCTCATTACAATTATGTTCTAAGACATGTTTGTTTGGTATGAGCCAGGAACTCCTATCCAAATTTCAAGGGGCCCACCTCCTTCAAATCCTACTACACTGTGCCCGCAAATGCATACTTGTGTGTTGGATAACAGACCAAGCGCCATCAATAGCACAGTGGATTAATACGGCTAAAGGCCTTATTCAATGAAGCTTTTTCAACAGCATTAAAAGATAAACCTTTTAAATTTTATAAAATATGGGACCCCTTCCTCAATTATCTTGGGGGGGTGGAGACACATCTGCTAGCCCTGGGAATGCAGAACCTGGCATGGAAAGACTGAATAACTATCCAATGGTGATGTAATATATTGGTATGCTTATTATTATTATTTCTTCTTTTGGCTATTAGTTATTATTATTATTATTTATTTATTTTTCTTTACGGGATATATGTATGTCTATATTATGTATGTATATATAGATGTACGTTGGAGTTTACCCCGGTGGACGAGAGGGTCGCCTCCCTACGCCTGCGGGTGGTGGGGGGGAAAACTCTGACTGTTGTTTGTGCATATGCACCAAACAGGAGTTCGGAGTATTCGGCCTTCTTGGAGACCTTGAGTGGAGTCCTGCATGGGGCGCCAGTGGGGGACTCCATTGTTCTGCTGGGGGACTTCAACGCGCACGTGGGCAATGATGGAGACACATGGAGAGGCGTGATTGGGAGGAACGGCCTCCCTGATCTAAACCAGAGTGGTTGTTTGTTGTTGGACTTCTGTGCTAGTCATGGATTGTCTATAACAAACACCATGTTCGAACATAGGGATGCTCATAAGTGTACCTGGTACCAGAGCACCCTAGGCCGAAGGTCAATGATCGATTTTATAATCGTTTCATCTGATCTGAGGCCGTATGTTTTGGACACTCGGGTGAAGAGAGGGGGCAGAGCTGTCAACCGATCACCATCTGGTGGTGAGTTGGGTCAGGGGGTGGGGGAAGACTCTGGACAGACCTGGTAAGCCCAAACGTGTAGTGCGGGTAAATTGGGAACGTCTGGAGGAGGCCCCTGTCCAACGGACTTTCAACTCGCACCTCCAGCGGAGCTTTTCGTGCATCCCTGTGGAGGCTGGGGGGCATTGAACCCGAGTGGACAATGTTCAAAGTTTCCATTGCTGAAGCTGCGGCGGGGAGCTGTGGTCTTAGGGTCTTAGGTGCCTCAAGGGGCGGTAACCCACGAACACCGTGGTGGACACCGGTGGTCAGGGAAGCCGTCCGACTGAAGAAGGAGTCTTTCCGGGATATGTTATCCCAGAGGACTCCGGAGGCAGTTGCAGGGTACCGAGGGGCCCGAAGGGCTGCAGCCTCTGCCGTGAAAGAGGCAAAGCAGCGGGTGTGGGAGAAGTTCGGAGAAGACATGGAGAAGGACTTTCGGTCGGCACCAAAGTGCTTCTGGAAAACTGTTCGCCACCTCAGGAGGGGGAGCGGGGAACCATCCAAGCTGTGTACAGTAAGGATGGGACACTGTTGACCTCAACTGAGGAGGTAATAGGGCGGTGGAAGGAGCACTTTGAGGAACTCCTGAATCCGACTAATACGCCCTCTATGTTAGAGGCAGAGCTGGAGGATGACGGGGGGATTGTCGTCGATTTCCCAGGCGGAGGTCACTGATGTAGTCAAACAACTACACAGTGGCAAAGCCCCTGGGATTGATGAGATCCGTCCGGAAATGCTCAAGGCTCTGGGTGTGGAGGGGCTGTCCTGGTTGACACGTCTCTTCAACATTGCGTGGAAGTCTGGAACAGTGCCAAAGGAGTGGCAGACTGGGGGTGGTGGTTCCCCCTTTTTTAAAAAGGGGGGGACCAGAGGGTGTGTGCCAATTACAGGGGTATCACACTTCTCAGCCTCCCTGGTAAAGTCTACTCCAAGGTGCTGGAAAGGAGGGTTCGGCCGATAGTCGAACCTCAGATTGAAGAGGAACAATGCGGATTCCGTCCTGGTCGTGGAACAACGGACCAGCTCTTTACTCTCGCAAGGATCCTGGAGGGGGGCCTGGGAGTATGCCCAACCGGTCTACATGTGTTTTGTGGATTTGGAGAAGGCGTATGACCGGGTCCCCCGGGAGATACTGTGGGAGGTTCTGCGGGAGTATGGGGTGAGGGGGTCTCTACTCAGGGCCATCCAATCTCTGTACGACCAAAGTGAGAGTTGTGTCCGGGTTCTCGGCAGTAAGTCGGACTTATTTCGGGTGAAGGTTGGCCTCCGCCAGGGCTGCGCTTTGTCACCAATCCTGTTTGTAATATTTATGGACAGGATATCGAGGCGTAGTCGGGATGGGGGAGGGGTTGCAGTTCGGTGGGCTGGGGATCTCATCGCTGCTCTTTGCAGATGATGTGGTCCTGATGGCATCATCGGCCTGTGACCTTCAGCACTCACTGGAGCGGTTCGCAGCCGAGTGTGAAGCGGTTGGGATGAGGATCAGCACCTCTAAATCGGAGGCCATGGTTCTCAGCAGGAAACCGATGGAATGCCTTCTCCAGGTAGGGAATGAGTCCTTACCCCAAGTGAAGGAGTTCAAGTACCTTGGTGGTTTTGTTCGCGAGTGAGGGGACAATGGAGCGGGAGATTGGTCGGAGAATCGGCGCAGCGGGTGCGGTATTACATTCCATCTATCGCACCGTTGTGACGAAAAGAGAGCTGAGCCAGAAGGCAAAGCTCTCGATGTACCGGTCAGTTTTTGTTCCTACCCTCACCTATGGTCATGAAGGCTGGGTCATGACCGAAAGAACGAGATCCAGGGTACAAGCGGCCGAAATGGGTTTCCTCAGGAGGGTGGCTGGCGTCTCCCTTAGAGATAGGGTGAGAAGCTCAGTCATCCGTGAGGAGCTCGGAGTAGAGCCGCTGCTCCTTTGCGTCGAAAGGAGCCAGTTGAGGTGGTTCGGGCATCTGGTAAGGATGCCCCCTGGGCGCCTCCCTAGGGAGGTGTTCCAGGCACGTCCAGCTGGGCGGAGGCCTCGGGGAAGACCCAGGACTAGGTGGAGGGATTATATCTCCAACCTTGCCTGGGAACGCCTCGGGATCCCCCAGTCGGAGCTGGTTAATGTTGCTCGGGAAAGGGAAGTTTGGGGCCCCCTGCTGGAGCTGCTCCCCCCGCGACCCGACACCGGATAAGCGGACGAAGATGGATGGATGGATGGATGGATATAGATGTATGTATACATATGTTTATATATATATATATATGTGTATATGAATATTACTATTTCTTTTTTTAGTTTTTAGTTTTTTCTATGTATTTCAATGTGTACTTTGTAGAGAATTCAAATGTGTAGCCACCTGGGCATTTTGTGTTAGCTCAAATGTGGCAAATGTGTTTAAACCCTGTAATGTCAAAAGCTTGAATAAAATAAAAAATAAAAAAACAGTGTTGTGACGCTGTGATTGGCCTATGGAATCCTTGGCCGTTCCTGATTGGTTTATCAGAAAGTGAACGCCTCTAGCGCCGATTCGCTTTAGGAGGGACTAGGGCTGTTGGAATAAATGCCGAAATTCGAATATAATTCGAATAGTAAAAAATCAATACTATTTGAATGCTGAAATTACTATTCAAATGTGACTTTTCTTTTTTATAAATATGTTGGCTAACATTAGCTAATCTCCCTCTTCTCGCCTTGGACTACCCGCATGTGTCATTCATGTCACTTGTCTTATGAACAATAACTTAGCGGGAGTGAGAAACAAGGCATTGTGAGGTCTAAGATAACGTTATTACAACATTACGGAGCTAACGTTACATACCGGGTAATGTTAGTACACAGGGGAGTGACAGGCTGCGGCTGGTAATCATAAGGAGGACGGGAAATAGTTTTAACATGACTTTAAAATCGACTTCCAGCGAGCCAAAGAGCTTATGTTAACATTTATTACCCCGTTCTTGTTTTCTAACTGCATCGCGAGGTATAGTAATGTTATCGTAGCTGGGAGCTTCATGAATACAGCTAACGGTAATGTAAGCTGCCCTACTCAGAGTTAGCTTCTACTTAGTCTTCTACTTACTCTACAGAGTTGGCTTAGTTATTAATGCCGGTAGCATTGTTACTTACCTAGCTAGTTTATGGCAAAACGTTTCAGCTGTGCTTTCTAACATGATGTCATTGTGCTAACCGAGTACCGTTAGCCTTTACAACAGAGCCGCTTCACTACAATTGATTGATAATGTTTCATTACTCTGTTGATTTGTGTTTGTTACTGTGTGCGAGGTGGAAAATTAATATAAACAAAGTTGCGTGCAGGGTCCCTCAAGGCAGGGGCGGACTGGCCATCTGTGTGATCTGAAGAATCACAGAACGGCCGGTACTCCGGGACAGCCGGTGGGCTGCATACATTAAGTAAAATTATTAAGTAATAAATTAATTTTAAGACAGCATGGAATATATTGTATAATATGTTGTTATAACAGCATATTATATAATTATGATTCTAACCCTAACCCTAACATCTAGTCAAAATCAGTACTATTGCTAAAATGTGGGATGGTATAGTATCATGATGAGCCACAATTAAAGTCTTGTGACACTCATGCCAGGCGCCAGGCGTTATTGTTGTTGTTGTCGAGTTTCCGCGCGCCGATTGCTTTGGTCCAGGCCTAGTCAAAGTCCAGGGCCGTTTTTTAGTCCCAGTCCGTCCCTGCCTCAAGGCAAGGCTAATGTTGGATGCCCCTCTAGTGGACGGAACATGTAACAACAACCACATGTTTGTAATGCCATCAACAATGCATAAGCCTGAGTAGTGTAGTGCCTATTATTTATTTGCAATTGAGCATTAAATATTCGAATATTAAAAAAAATGAATGGAATTTGAATGGTATTATAGAGGAAGATTTACAGCTCTAGGGACTGATTATTTGTTAGGTCTTCCTGAAAGAATTTGCGCTGAGCTACATAACACATTTCCTGCAAATACACATGTTTTTATAGGAGAATATTGTGAGAAACTACTGTAAAGCTGTTGAAGTGATAGAAACAGCCTTTACACATTATAAGATGCTCACTGGAAGCCAAATTGCATGTTTCCCACATAGAGACATGATTACAAGAGATTCCGGTGAGAAACTAGCCTTTATACATTATAAGAAGCTCTCTGGAAGCCAAATTGCAAGTCTCCCACATAGAGACATGTCTACAAGAGATTCTGGAGAGAAACTACTGTAAAGTTGTTAAAGTGATAGAAACAGCCTTTACACATTAGAAGCTCTCTGGAGGCCATATTGCAACATTCCCACATAGAGCCATGTCTACAAGAGCTGCTAGTGAGAAATTACAGTAAAGTTCTTTAAGTGATAGAAACAGCCTTTACACATTATTAGAAGCTCTCTGGAGGCCATATTGCAACATTCCTATGGAGGACTAAAAATGACAGAAGGAAAAATAAATAAAAAAAAGTAGAAATGAATAAATAAATGCAGAAATATAGTGAAAATAAATACATTTTGGTAACATAAATGGCTATTTCTGTAGTTTTACATGTATTTATTTATGCATTTCTATTTGTATTTATTTATGTATTTACATTTATTTATATATTTATTTATTTATATATTTATTTATTTATTTATATATTTATTTATTTCTACATTTATTTATTTCTGTATTTCCACATTTCTACATTTATTTATTTTTGTATTTCCACATTTCCACATTTCTTTTTCCCTGAGTGGGGGGTGCCAACATCAGTCTGAAGAAGGATTGGTTAGCTGGGGGCCGTGTCACTAACCAGACAGAAGCAAACGATCCATCAGTCGCTTTGCTCTGTCTCTTGTAGCTAATGTGACTGTGGGGTCACTCTACAGTGGTGAGAGAGAGCAAGATATAGAGGAAGTTTATGTAAGTCATAATGGTAAATTATTGTGTTTGTGCTGGTTGCACAAATTCCAGTCTGTCAGGAAATCGTGTACATCATTTTCCTTGTAGGAAAAGCAAGGTTTTTCGTTTTTGGGTGCGTTTTGTGCAGGTGAAGTGAGCAGACTTCACTGCCGCGTCTGTCACCACCTATGGTCACCACCAGAGCCATAGAGATATAAGAGTTGCGACACTCGTTGATCTCGCTAGCGGGGTGGTCACGTGGTTCATGTAAGCCTGTATAGTTCCAAACACACGCAGCGCTGTCATGTTCCCCTATGGGACTGACAGCAGCGATTGCGATATTGAATGGTAAATATGAATAAAAACCCATACCCGTGTACTTGTTTGATTGTTATTGCATATTTGTAAATGTCAGTTTTACATTTGGAATGGGGTGACAACTGAAAGCTATAGTATAGATACGTTTTGGAGGGAAAGCTTCACGTCCGTGTTAGCATGATAGCACTAGGCTATTTTCCTGTATTGTCCTTCGTGTCACGGGGACTTTAGTTTATTTACATTTTGTATTAGCCTGTCCAAACGTGTTTGTTCTGACATGTCTGGGACACCCCCCGTGCCGGTTCACTTTAAATGACATCACATAGTATGCGAGGGTCACCGGGGACCAGTGCCGGCCCAAGCCTTTTGGGGGCCCTAAGCAGAATCTGATTGGGGGGCCCCCCCTCCCACCACGCGGAGTCACCAGTGCTTGACGATTATTGACACAAATGTCACTCCATAATGTTACATTATAAATGAATACAGTGAGGTTATGTATTAATACAGTGAGGTTCATAATATATATATATATTATTCAGTGCCGATGTGCTGCAATAGCAGCAATCGGCACAATGCCTATTGTTTCTCATACTTATTCAGTGTGCCGATGTGCAATCGGCACAATGACTATTGTTTCTCATACTTATTATTCTTCATCTTCCGCCACATTTTTGTCCCGCTAAGGCTCACGAAGCGTTGCCAACACGCGCACACAAATGAAATCATCACGTGTGTAACGCTCGGGAATGGTGTGCTATGACTTTTCTAAGAGATTTGCCGCACGCTTTTCACGAAATCGGCAAAAAACGGCGCAAAATTTCCCATAGACTTTAATGGGAAATGTTCGGCAAATCGCTTAACATCGCTCAAAACGACTCGGCTTTGGGACCATGCTGTATTGCCATACTTTAATGTAGAAAAAAGATTAAAAGTTTAAACCGAAGACAAGACTTTTGGCCTTTATTGGGCTGAATGGGCTTTCGGATATCAAAGACGGTTTCTACGAAATCACAGTTTACGTATCGTCGTCTTTTCAGACCGTTTCAGATTTTCCCATGTGTGTGTATGGAGCCGGAATGTTGAGAGTTAGAGTGGGAGTCAGAGTGGGGAGCTGAAGTACGATTCTCGGAAATTTTTCCAAACAACTCCGTCCTACAGTTTTCACTCTTCATACATCATACTTGGTCAAAATGTAGGAAATCTTGTGGCGGTCGCAGACATGTGACTTTGGAATCCAACGAACGTAAACATTTTGCTCTAGACACACCAACTGCCGATAGAAACACTGGAGCTGCAGTGCGATTCACTGAAAGTTTTTTCCAAACAAAATGTTCTCTTCCGTACAGTTTTCACTCAACATGCATCATAGTTGGTTAAAATGTAGGAAATCTGTCGCAGACATGTGACTATGGAATCCATCGGACCTTTACTTTTTGTTATTTTCAAACCAACTGCCGATAGAAACTCTAAAAAAAATGAAGCTGCAGTACTTTTTCAGACCGGCTGAGATTTTCCATTGTGTTTGTATGGGGAGAGAATGCTGAGAGCTAGAGGGTGAAACTGCATTATGATTATCTGAAAGTTTTCCAAACAAATTGCTGTCTCCCCTACACTTTTCACTCTTTATACATCATAGTTGGTCAAAATGTAGGAAATTTTGTGAAGGTCGCAGACATGTAACTATGGAATCCACTGGATGTAAACTTTTTGCTGTAGACACACCAACTGCCGATAGAAACTGAAAAAAAGTACCTGAAGGATGCAGATGGTTCTCTGTTTGTTACCTGCTCTGTGTCCCATATATCATACCACAAACATAAAAACCACATCAATGTGTTCGCCAGACTTTTATCTTTCTGGTGATCATAATATTTTGCCGTTTGGACCCACGGTTTTTGACTTACAGAACAAACTTAAGAGGATTAATTATCATTACATGTTGGACCCATGGAAGACACCGTCTGCCCCTTCCTACCCCTGCACTGTGGAAATCACCATAGCAACAAGTTCTGACACACACATGTTCTATCATGGAGAGAGAGGTAGGGAGAGAGAGGTAGGTAGGGAAAGAGGGAAGGACGCAAACACACACACAAACACACACATACACTCACTCACTCACTCACTCACACACACACACACACACACACACACACACAAACATCCACACACACACACACACACACAAACATCCACACACACACACAAAAACATACACACACACACACACACACACACGCAAACACAAACACAAACACACACACACACACACAAACATCCACACACACACACACACACACACACACACACACACAAACATCCACACACACACACACACACACACTCACACACACACATGCAAACACATACACGCACACAATCATACACACACACATTCTCTCTCACACACATACACACTCACACACACACACACACACACATACACCCACATAATCAGTAATTTAAGCATGCTAAACCCACCAAACTCCATGTAAATAAACAATCATTTAATCATTGTAAAACACACTACATTAAAAGTTGACAGAAACAAAATAAAACTATAAAAAGCCGTTTTTGGTCTTCTCTACACTTTTCCAACCATCACAACTCTAGTGTTGTTGAAATAAACACATAGGTTACCAATTTACATGTGAAAATATGTTGGCTCTATTCACACTAAAAGCACTATTTTTTTAATGGAGTCTGGTGTGTTTGGCGCTAGCTACTTAATAGCTGTTTCTGGTAAACAGGTCTTAAATAGGTTTTAAAAAGGTCTATCTCTGAAGGATTAAGACACTTAACACTTCACTGTTAAAACAATACTGTATGTATTTAAAATTGAAGCAAAACTACGGTATTATAATTTATATATATCAGTGGCGGCTGCTGGTCATTCAAAGAGGGGAAGCTCATTTTTGGCCTACATCATACAAATTGTCCATTTATTTATGTTAATATTATATATATATATATATATATATATATATATATATATATAAAATAGTAATGCAATAATTTAATTATATAATAATAAATAATAATGTCATTATTATAATAATTCATAATATCCATGGGAAGGTTTCATCAAGAGGAATGGCCAGCAGTATTTTCTTTGTCACAGCACAGCCAGTTAACTTTGTCATACCAGGAGAGCTGAACATGTGCTCTGTCTTTTGCACTAAATCAATCTTAAGTGTTGATCAAACCCTGCTATTTAATTCTAAGTTTCTCTTGTAAGGAAGACTTTCAAAAAAATATTGGCAGTGTCTGCCATCGTCTGACATCTAACAAAACAATATTAAACTCGAAAGAGGAAATGTAGGAATTAGGTTAAACTGAAACAAGGAATGTGGTGTATAATTGTTTGTATGATGAAAATTGGCTAGCAATTTCGCCAGGCAAATACCAAGAAACAGGTTGCAGCAGTTGGTCTTTCAACTAGACTTGTAAAATCCGCGTTGGGACTGAGCTGAGCTCTGCTTGAAGGTGAACAGCTTCGGCGACTTTTTATAGAACAAAATCGCTGTCAATCAAAAGGAGATACAGTCCTTCGACAGACCCTCCAATCATCACGCAGAAGCCCAGCGTCCAGGCCAGCCCTCTGCTCCATTGACCCCCAGAGACGCTGAGCGTCCGTGGGCGGGACATAATCGCAGCATTTATCCAATGACCTTCTAGTTTCGAAGCGCTGAAAAAAACTGCTCAAAGCAGTCCCATTGAAGTCAACGGACGCTGGGCTTCAATGGGGAAATGCACTGAGACGCTACGGGAATGTATGAGAAGGAAATCGAGTCAACCAATTCTGAACCAACTCGTCTTCGAGATTAACGTATTCTAACGCCTTTTAGTCAATAAAATGTTAACACAATAGTACATATTTGACCATTTAAATTTTAGATATTTTAAGGGAAGCTGAGCTTCCCTTGCAGTCTTAAAGAAATCGCCACAGATATATATTGTATTGGTAAGGCTCGCGTCGCTATAACCCACCAGACTCCATGTAAATAAACAATCATTTTAGCATTGTAACCCACCAGACCCCATTTAAATAATAAGTACTTTAAGCGTCCTGAACCCACCAGACTTTATGTAAATAATCAGTACTTTAAGAATCCTACGAACC